>CM039614.1:3581075-4025098 GCA_022457205.1 Saccharum spontaneum
CAAGCCTGGACACTATTATCTTTGATTGAGGCATCATATAAGGGCTCAACTTGTATTTGCTTGGGATCAATGTCCTCTTAGGACGATGAACAGCCAACTTAGCACTAGAAGAGCACCAAGGGACTTGGTTCGAAAAGGACTCAGATTCTTCTGATAAACCATTGCTTCCCATACTTTTGGCACAAACAAAACTTCCACCTCGATTGGATGGAAGAGGTGTAGCCACCTGCAACATCAGAAAAAAACATAAAATTGCTCGGAAAAAAAGAGTTAAATTGAAATAGCAGGCCACATGCTATTTTATTCTATTCTCCAACTACCTAACACACAAGCACACAAATAAAAGCAAATCAAAAATGCTAAGTTGCCTTTATTATAAATATATACAACAGTACTACCACTAACGTACAATAGAGTATGGATAGTACTACAACTATCCATACTACATGGCTCACAGCAGTCCCAAGTACTAACAATTGTCCTTCCAATAACAACGATACAACAAAACCAAATCAGTAGGTTATCTCACAAGACAACTGTTCCAAATTCATAAAACTAGTAACGCAATTTTACAAGATCAATATGTTCTCCGGAAGGGCTGACTGCAGCAAGAGGCATAGGAGCAGGAGCATCTGGATCTTCAGGAGGAGTCTCTGTAAAAGGTAAAGACTCCATATGCAGAAAGTCCTAATCAAAGAAACACTAACATATTAGTAACACAACAAAATAGAGGAAAAAATCACAAGATATGTGACAAAACAAATTTGACCCAACAAAGCTTACATTTTCAACATTGACATTTGTCTCCGACTCAACACTCTCCTGATTGCTCACATTAATGGGACGACCAAATGGATTAGATCTCATCTGGTCAATAAAAGTCCATTTTTCTGGTCCAGGGCAAAACTGAAAGTAGAAACTGGTCTCACATTGAACCTATCAAAAAGAGAAAGAACATCAGATGCTATAACAAACAACAATTTACAAACACATATTAGCGAGTTAATAAGGTACAAACATGACATTTACAGGAATAGCTCCATGGCTTACATTACCACCATGATTGTCTTCTGAAGTACAGGTTGTTTGCAGCTGCAGCAACACATAATAAATAATTAATAAAAGGAATATACATACACTATTGTGATGTACCAAAGGTAAAATAGGAAATGGCAGAAACATGTACCACAGACTTCACTTTTCCTTGCATATCACTGGCGACAGCATGTGGATAAACAGATTTCACAACATCAATAGGACAAGCTGTACCAGATACTGGACCAACAGGACGTCTCAAATTAGGATCTTCAACATAATTTCCTAAATCATCCTCATCTTCAAATATTCTAAACGATGGCATGCTAGGACTATTAAAGTAGGGAGCATTGTTCTTCATATTAGTTTTATCAACAGGTGCTGCCACCGCTTAATCAAGAAACAAAATGGTAAACAATATTAAAAACTACAGTTGACAAATATTCATATGTTAAAGCTCACATATATGAGAAAAAACATATATTGCCCAACACAAATACCATAATTGCAGTAAATCAAATGTGCAATCTACTAATAATGAATGTGCAATCAAGAAATAGGTAGTAAGGATGCTCTAACATGTGTCAGGTTTGTATCATAGACTTTGTTTAACATTTTTTCATGACTGAGAAGGACAAACAAACCGGAAGTGTTCTCAATTTTATTGATTGACAGTCCAGCAGCTCCAGTAGATCCTTCAACTACCTGAACAAGAACAATAAATGTCAAACTTCACATGATGCAAACTGACTGCAGTTAACAATCAGGTAAGATTATTACTTTACTAAAATTTACTAAACACACAGACACACTAACAGAAAGTCACTTCTATATTCACCTTTCGACGTTTGGTTGTAGGTTTACAAGCCAACACTGGCCCTTCTTCAACTACTACAGGTGTATCCTTTGTGCCTTCATGGTGCTTGTCACGTGCATTTGCAACTTTTGAAAGACCAGGAACAGCCATAGAAGCACTTTGCGCATTCTTCACTCCATCATTACCATCATCCACACGACTAAGAGGGGATCTACCAAGTTTTTTAGACACTCCACGTGGAGACTTGCGGGATACAATGGCAGGGCTTGAAGATTGAGGTGTCTTCTCATTCCTCTTGCCACCAATCTTTGTATGACACACTGCAAATGAAAAGAAATATAAGGAAAACATAAAGCATCAAAACATGTCCTGTTCCTATGTTTAATTTACAATGTCCTCTGTAAATTTCAGAGTACTTTTATTGATGACTCCAAAAGTAAGAGGATGTTGGGCAATATATGTAAGAGGACACAAGAGCAAAAGTAAGAGGACACAAGACAAAAACAAAGAAAACAAGAGACCCTCACACACAAAATGACAAGTACAATGACAAAAAAAAATTTAGGATGTGTTATCACAGATGACAAGTAACAATTTTTTTTCTATGGAAAGACAAGGACAAAATAAGAGGTGTGAGCTTCAACAAGTCACAAATAACAAAGCTTCAAACGTGTTTCGACAAACGTGTTACAAACTAAATTAAATCACACACAAATACAAAAAAGAACAATTCACCAGGTGAGACATCCAAAGTGATTTCTTCAATTGACGGGGAAGATGCATTGGCTTTGCTCCTCCCTTTCCTTCCACGCTTAGAAGTTTGAGCACCGGCTTCTTCAACAATTACAGGGTTGTCCACTGTAGCTCCAGGTCCAGAAATGGGACTAAATCCAGCAAGCCTTGTTGACAGCCTTAAACTCATCTTCCGATTACTCATAGAACCAACACTGTCAGGACTCAAAGATTGTGAAGTGTTGCTTTTCCTCTTCTTATTATTTCTACATGAAGCTGCACATGAAAATATTAAAAAAAAGTATGCAACAGATTCAAAAGCTGCAAAAGACAAATATGCATTAAATAGTTTCAAACAAGCAATACAAAAAATAAATTTTAGTCATGAAACAAATGATACAGAACACTTCATGTACCTTGAGCAGATGAGCTACTACGAGGAAGAATCTCAGTTCCCTGAGAACCATACATGCCATCTGATTCAATTATCTCCGTTGCTGAGGCTTCTTCTTCATCAGTCTTAGCAACAGAGGCATTCTTAGCTTCAAAATCTTCAAAATTGGGATCTTTACCAGCAGCACCACCTTCTTCTTCCACAGTTCTAACACTTGGACAAACAACAGCAGGAACTTGTTCCACTCCTTCACCGTTTGGACCAGCAGCATGATCAACATCTTTGACATCTTTATCGCTTGGACCAGCAGGGAATCTAGCATCCAAGACAACTTCAGGGGGTACAGCATCAACACCTTCATCATCAACGTTAGCTTGTACAGGAGAAGGTACTCTGCCAGCAGAACTCTCAGCATGTTCATGAGCACCACGACGAGCTAATGAAGCCTCATACAAGTACTTCAACACTTTCGAAACAAGTGTGGCCGGATTCCTATAGCCAACTCTAGTGTGGTGCTCTTCAAAAAGCTCGCACATACCATCTTTGTCCTGTAATTTCAAGTTAATATAAACATATCAATCATGTCAAACTCAATATACAAGAAGCTCATAAACATAGTACACAAGGCACCAACCTCTTCTTTGATGAAATCACAATGTTTATCCAAAGTCTTTCTAAAAAAACCACAATCCACTACATAGCAAGTGTCCTCAAATGATTTGACCTAACACAAAATGTATTGAAGTCAGCATCCTGAAAAGACCCTTACAAACAGAATGACAAAAGAGTGAATAACAAAGAGGATAAAAAGAGGAACTACTATGACGAAAATTGCGTATGCTAGACACTAAAATTGTAGTCCCAATCATGTGCAATTTACATTATTAATAATAGCAATTAATTTAATTCGTATTTTTATTTGTAATCTTTATGAAGAAAACAACAAAAATTTCAAAACAGTCTACAACTTCTCAACCTGCCATTGAATCCCACCAAGCAGATTTATCAATTAACATCGACACTATCTCATGACACAACCTGTAATTGAATTTCAATGTGTATTATCATTGGCTTAGGATTCAGGCTTAGGTCAGTTAACACACACACAAATGGATTTAGGCTTATACCAGTAAACACACACACAAACATAAACCATTACACAGAAACTATAACAAGGGTGCATAAACAATACTTACCGGACGTTTTCCAAACTTAGAATCAGAGACACGATCATATTTAGCATAATCTTTGATCATCGATCCTTTCCAACATTTGATTCTTGGCAAAGTTGGGGGAAGCTCACGAACAAACCCAAAGTCCAGAAAATCCAGATAATAAGCCTACAAAGAACATTGAAAAAGTAAACAGTAAGATACATTAAATATAGATGACAAATAAATAAATAGGAAAGAAAGGACAAGTGGAACAAGACTTACTGCTAAAAAGTATATGCAGCCACCTATTGTCTGCCTATTGTTTTTCTTGTAACTTGAGATTGATGAAAACAGCCAGTCAAAGACAAACTTTGACCAATCCCAGTCTTTCACAGTAGAAACATCAAGCAAAGGACCAAGATATTTGGGACTAGGAATAGTGCTTGAGTTTGGGCATAAAAAGAAAGACAGAGCAACAACCATGAAATATCGAAATATGTCATCTTCAGACAATGTGTTGCCTTTCAACTTGTCGCCAAATGTGCTTTTCAGTGGCAGAGACTTCTCTTTGATTGCTAAAAGAAACTTGGTCTTCACAGAATCGTTATACTGTTGCTTGATATCTTCACCACCAAATGGAATTCCCAAGCAAAGATGAACAGATTCTGGACTACAAGGGATTACTTTCCCTCCAACAAGTATGTCACGGCAATTTACATCAACTTGATCAGCAATCCACTGCACAAATCCTCTTGGAACAGAACAACCATCATAATCTAACAACCTACCAAACCCATGGCCCCTGATAATGTCTTTCTTATGGTCATCCAATGCACTTATTATATCTCCAAAATACTTATTGTTGCACCTGCTTGCTGCCCTAGAATATGAACTAGCACCAGCAGTTGATTTTCGTTTGCCCTTACCTTCAACATGACTAGTATTCTGGGAAACAATGAAAAAAATTGGATGTTATCAAACTAAGCATGATTTCACTAAGCATGGTGTCAAAACAACAAAACGACATGCTACTAAATTTACCTTTCTAGTACGTCTAGCTCTACCCCTCTTCTTAGAAGAATTAGCATCATGAAAAAAGTATCAATAGTTAGTTCACAACAAACACAGTGAATCTAGTATAACTGCAGGACAACAACAAGGGACAAAGATCTTTGTGCTCATTACTGAAGGTAATATGCCAAAACACAGATAAACAAACTATGCACGGTTCAGTCCAAAAGGTTTCAGGAACATACTCCAGACATGACTCCTCTAAGACCCTTCAAAGCTTCAACAGCTCCAACAGGATCAATTTCATCATCTGAGCAATTTTGAGTCCTAAAAGCATAATCAAATACAAAATATTGAGCCAAGCAAACAAGCTGAGAATAATAATCAGCCAAATATTAGGAGATTTAGCCGGAAAATACCATATTCAGCACAAGCTTTTAAGTTCAAAAACATCCAACTTATTCATGATCAAAACATACTGTTCCACAACAGTTTTAGGACACAACCAGTCCTTTAAACCAAACTCAGAGACATAATATAATAACCAATCAAACCCTACAACAGAAGGAATTTATACACTGGTTACTGCTCAAACCGCATCCACTGAAACTATTATGGTCCAGAACATGATGACAAGAGTTACTACTCACTACCTTTAGTTCATGATAGCTCGCAAAAACAACAACAGAGACAACAAACCAGAGACGCAATAAACTAAGAGAATTACCTCACCAACATTCAATGATTCTGAGTTCTCATCTTCAGACCTCATAGAAAAATCATCATCACTCTCAACATTTCCAGAGTCGTCAGCCATGGCTATATATATATATACATAAAGAATAATTAATCACCAAGTTGCTAGTTGCAGCCAATCAAATAACAAACAAAACAAGTTGCATTTAACATTCTAATATTAGTGACAAACAATCTGCATTTCAGTGATACTTTGGAAATTAAGGATAGGAAATAAAAAAGGTAACAACAACAGTTAACCTGTGTGATTGATGAATTTTGTAATACACTTTTCTCTCTAGTTTGGCTGCAGATGCCCTCCTATATTAGCACCAAATTTTTGTTTTTATATACGAGACTAAATTTGTAATGGTTCCGTCATTATAAATTGCACTATACTTTCTCACTAATCTAACATCTCCACTTGCTGATAAATTTTTAATGGTAATTTGGCCCCCCCTTAATTATTACTCACGCTCCGCCACTGGATGCAGTAGTACTATGGACTGATGCAATGAAAGTAGAAAAGGCACAAATCATCATTTAATCATTGGGACGAATCATCATTTTGGGTGCAATAAGCATGCAATCTCTAAATCACCTTTATTCAAGTCTATTGTGAATCATCTCAACATAAGAATCACAACTCCCAACTGAAGCATAGAAATGAATCTGCTCATGGACAAGAACAAATGCAAACACCACAAATGCAAGATCCAAATACTGAACAAATGGAACAAATGAAAACCCCACCACCCCATACATCTGCTTGCCACACGACAGCCCTGCCAGCAAGCCCCACCCCCGTTTTGCCATCCCAATCGCCATGCCTGCCGTCAGAGCAAGCAACCATAGCCACAACCAAAATCCAACACCATACCATACCATGATGAACCAAGTCTGCAAGAAACACACCACACTCACTGCTACAAATGCATGCTTCTCCAGGACATGCACCCATCACAATTCTTAATCCACAATACAACAGAGCAAACAACTACCATGAAGAACCATGCTCATCTCCAGGACATACTCATATCCAGGACATGCTCCTCCCACTTGCCATGCACGTCTGAGCAAACTACCATAGATATTTGAACTAGTCTGAAATCATGCAGACACCAGATCTACCAAATAGAAACAAAAAAATAGAAAAGCCTAAAATAGAGTATGAATCATGCAGTTCCCCATTTCGCAAAATCCCCACTCCCAGCGCCACATCCACCGCTGCAACCAGTCCTCGTCCCCTCTTCCGTATTCCCTCCCCATAGCCTAAATCAACAACGAACCGACAGCATCCCAAAACATATATGCAGCGGATCCCTCATTTCGACCAATTAACCATCACAAAGACAAATCCCCCGCCCAATCTTCCAACCATGCATGGATTCGAGCCAGATCTAGAAGAACAACCTCCAAGCAAACAAGCACAAACTAGAGGGAGAGGGAGCCGCGACCGAACATACTAGAGGAAGGACCTCCGGTAGGCCTCCAAATCGACGAGGGAGGACCTCCGCTGCGCCTGGACGAAGACGAACACGAAGAGGAGCAGGGGAATCGCCGGTCGCCCTCCGTCCGCCTGATCCCTTTCTGTCTGAGCGCGACCTAGGAGTTTGAACAGTGTCCTGTCCGGATTCCAATCTAAGGCGGAGCCGGCAACATTTTCGGTAACGGGCGCGCACAACAAACTTGGACCGGACCCGAAAAAGGTAACGGGCGCGCACAACATTTTCGGTAACCGTTGCCAGCGATCGCGCTCGCGCGCGCCGCGTGTCGCCTGGCCAAACGAACAAATCCCAGGCGACCATCAGATAGGAAAAGTGATTTATAATATCATCAATTACTCCTTTGCTTTGAGTTGTAATGATAGTGGGCAGTGGTGGATAGAAAAAATATATCGGAGGGGCTGAAAAAAGAACGCTGGGCGTAAGACCAATATAATTCTATTATGTCCCGAATTCTTAATTTCAGATACCAAAAGTTTATCCAAAATTCATCAGTAGTCTAATCACTAATTTTCACATTAAAGTTTATTGTAGGCTCAAATTGCAAGCGTATAGTGAGAACGTCTCCTCAAGTCTATAGCATCGAATAAGTCTAGTTAACAAACAAATATAGGGGAGAGCTGCACCTTTTCGTCGAGTTGTGCGAGGAGCTCAGTTTTAAAATTTCTGAGTTATTCACAAATAAATATAAATATGTTTCTTCAATAAATAAATAAATATAATATATCTCATTTAGCCATTGATCCATCGCCAAACGCTTAAGGCTCATGGAGCATGTAAAGGCCCAGTTTGCTGCACACACACATATATAATATAAAAGCTAACCCTAAGTCACTAACCTTATTCGGCTCCCAGGTCTCAGCCTCCTCTTCCCAGCCACGGGCGTCACTCTAGTCCCTTGATCCCCTATCCAACTATTCTGAGGTGGAAACAAAAAGGAGTGTAGAAATTTTCATGATTTATTATTAGGTATATATATATAAATTTATTTGGAGATATAAATGTTGTACATATTTTTTACAAATCAAGTCAAACTTGTGACACGTACACCAACGACGACAGTTATTTAGGGACGGAGAGAGTACTCATTTACAGAGGTGATTGCAGAGGAGCAGCGAGATGTAGAAACAGTTGCTTCGTTCAGGTGAATTGTTTTTTTTTGTTACCGCTTTAGGTCCGGGCGTCCGGCTTTCCTTTAATGCTAGATGGGCCAGCTGGGTACGTGTTTTACTTACCTTTTGTTATTGAACTTCTTTTTGTACTCCTGCATATACATGATTCTCCGGCCGGGTACAGACAATGCCTGTTTTAAGCGTGGACACCGAACGGTGAACGTCCTCGTCGACCGAGAAAGCTCCAGGCGAGCGAATGCGATCCCAAGCTATGGAGACTGGGACGGGGTGCCGGACTGCCGGTGCCGCGCGCGCCTGCGGGGCCGACCGGTTGCCGACAGCGCGGTGAGGTGAGGCCGCGCGCGGCACATCAGGGGCAGGTGCACGCGCGCGTGCGTCGTCGGCTCACGCTTGGGCGCTTGGCAGCCTAGGGCCTGGGGCCTGGGCATGTGCCGCGCCCTCGCCCGCTCTCCGTGACGTACGTGACGCCCGGCCGCCGGATAGCGGTTTCCGTCGGCTCGTCTCAGTCATGTACGTGATCGCGATCCCGTCTAATGGCAGACAGAAATTTTGAGGTGAAAATAAAAAGGAGTGTAGAAATTTTCACGATTTATTATTAGGTATAGATTAGGTGTATAGATTCATAAAGTGTTTTAGATTGCTCAAAAATCCATTCATGTGCAATACCTTTTAAGCCTCATCTTGCATAAAATGACTCATGTAATTGGTAACCAAAATAAAAAAACATGCATATACCTTTTAAAATTATGCATTACTAGAAAATCAAACAAGTTGAGAACCAAACTAAACTAATTAACTAATTAATGAAGGGCAATTAAGTTAGTCTTTTGCTAGACTCATTATTTTGTCCTAAAATTGATTGGATACCACTTATTTCATGACAAAGAAAGTAGCTAACTAAGTTTTTGGATTAGATAATAATGGAAGGAGGTAGGAGTAACTAATTAAGTTAATAATAATCACCCATGCTTGGTCGTTTGGACTACTTCAGTTATACTTTTTAACAAACGAACAATATTTTCCTCTCACAACAAATCAGCCTAAGCATCAGGGTGTTTGGTTGGCTGCATATGCCTCAGCCAGGCCGGTGGGATGCAAGTTTCGGTTGTTTGGTTGACTGTACTGCCTGAAGCTTGGCTTGCGTATGCAAAAGAGGCCTCTCTACCCGGCTTTGCAGATATGTAGATTCTGGGCGTTTCTAGAGAGCCAGGCTCACTAGATGATGCAGGCTCTTACTCGGCTAATGATGTTACCAGTGTATATTAGTAAATATCAAGTGATATTAATGTGAGGATATGGGAAATGAGGAGAGGATGAGGATGGGCGGTGATCCCGGCGCTGGAAAATATCTTCCATCCGTGCTGACATGTGGGCCATGCCTTTCCAATGTGGCGACACCTCATCCCATGCTTCCAGCTGTCTCTGCAGTTCCGTCGGATGACCCGACCATTGTGATGGCTTGTCCGGCGTTCCCTGAGTGTACTTAGATGATATGGTTAATCTGCCTGCGACTATCTGGCATTAGCCTCTGGGTTCTGGATACAAGCTACTCATAACTCAACGAAATCTTTCAATTTCTTATTTTATTATGTTCAACTTTATGTATTCCTCTATCCATAGAGTCCATTGAATGTACAAAAATGACTATAACAGTTATTCATATTAAGTATTAACAGCTACTCTAGAGGGAATGTTTTATGTGGTGCTAACGATTTAATAACTATCTTTGTAGCTCCAGAATGTTTCAGTTATATACCCAGAGAGATCTACGGTTTAATGAGTGGGTTCCTAGCATTCGAGGCCCGGCTTCCAAACTGCGAGCCTATGGGTTTAGGAGTTTTGGGTCGTTACACTCAGAGCCACCAATGGGCAGCAGGAGGAGGTCCGGCCCATCCACGGGGTCTAGAGGGGCCACCCGAGAGCAGCGAGATGTCCTCCCTGGCCACCCGACAGGACCTGGAGTGGGGCCCATTGGCACGGTCCAGGGACGGGGCGCCCTCTCGAGCCACCGCGGACATCGTCGAGACTGGGGTGACCCTCATTGTGATTGCTATCGTCGGAGTCTTCATCGTCATCCGCACCTCCGCCGTGTCCGTCATCACCCGAAGAAGATGGCCGGGAGTTCCCATCCCGATACTCAACCAGGCACAGGCGCACCAAGTACCGCAAGCCGGGCAACTCGTCATGGATAACCTCCTCGGGATGGAGGCAAAGAGGACCACCGAGGTGGTTGTCGGGCTCCGGGATGAAGATGACTTCTTCGTTGGGGATGAACTGCGGATCAAGGCACCACGCCGTGACGAAGAATTCACGATCGTCGTCCATCGATGCGTCCCCTGACGGAACGACCTCGACATTCGCGCAAGAGGGGCCAAGAATGATCTGCGCCGTGGAAGTGCTCCGAGCATGGAGAGGCACCCGCCTCATCCCAACCATACTCTGTACCTGAACGAGCCACCGGAGGCCAGGGAGGTCCTACGCCATGGCCGCCAAATAAGAGAAAACTGCGCGCCGACTGCCGGGGTGTTGAGGACGCGGTCCCGGTCTTCACGACGTGAGAACTGAACGATGAAATCCTCAGGGTGATGGCGTCACACGTCTACCGCCTCCGCCGTCAAGCCGAACCGGTTGAGGAGGTACAGGCAAACCATGGCAGGTGACACAGGGGGCCTGGTACCACCAACGAGCGCGACGAGTGCCAGCCCGAGCTCGTCCTCGGCCGTCTGCAGCTCTGCCAAACAAGGAACAACGACGAATCCGAAGCGATGGGGTCGCGTGGGACGTTCCTTCACCGGCATCACCTCCGGGGCAGCAACTAGTTCGTCGCGCGAAGGTGGCGGAGACGACAGATGGCGGTCCTGTGGGGGGGGGGGGGGGGGGGGGGGGGGGTCGACGGCGGTGGCGGAGTGGGAGGAGCACAACATCGAGGCACCGACGGAGAGCGACCGGTGGAGAACGACCGCTCGGAAGCCGTATCCTCCGCGTCGTCGCGGGCACGTCGCCAGGTGGATGTCTGCCGAAGGGTGACCCGACGACCTCCGCGCGGTTGCGACGGAGAGCGGCCCCGCTTGCCTCCCATGAACGGCAGGGGCAGAGGACATGCCAAGGCGCGGTGGCCCTCGCGCTCATAATTGAAGCACTAGGAGGGGAAGACACAATCTACCTTGACGTGATTGCCTGCCAGGCAGTCAAAACATTTGCCAACCAGGCTCGGAGGGACTGGCCGCGCCGGCTTCGGGGGAGCGGCGGCACCAGCGGCGGCGACTCTGAACCTGGTAGAACCCATCGGCGTCCGGCTCCATAGACGCTCAAGCCGGATGGGTCACTGGGAGGCGCGGCGTCATGAGTGGTCCGCGTCCGGAGGGGTGCGTGGTGCGGATAGGAGCGTCTCGCCGCAGCCATGAAGCCCTCGGGACCGCCATGTCGATGACGGTGGCGACGTCTGCGACAACGGCGCCTGCCATTGACTCCGACGGCCTTCCCCTTCCCCTCCAGCTACGGGGTTGGGGGTTCCAACTCATAGTACCCCTCGGATCGGATAACACGATCCTCTCCTCCCGACTCGACGTCGACGAGGGACTCCCAAGGAAGGCGTGGAGGCTGAGCCCCGGTGACCCGGCACGGAGGGACCGCGGCGAGGGGAGCTCCTCATCGGCTTCGTCCGCCTAGGAGCGGCGCGAGGGGGAGCCGTCCTCCATAGGCGCAGAGACCTCAGCTGCGCGTGGAGGAGCGACCACAGCTGCCTCAGAGGAGGCGGCGAGGGACGGTGGACGACAGGGCCTGGGTGGCCACCAGCGGTTGCGAGGTGGACGCCGGGGCCGGAATGGCCACTGGCGGTTGGGGCAGGGTGGAGCTCAGCTCAGCATCGCGCCTCCACGCGCCTTCCCCTGTGCACACTGAACTTGCCCACCTTTGTGCACCTCACTCAATGAACCATCGTGTTACCTTTGTTATTCATGCAAGCGCTCAGAGACGCTTTATATATAGGTATGAGTTATCAGATCAAACATTAGTAACTTGGGTAAGTGTAAATTAATGGGTGGTAGCATGCAATGCTATGTAAAGGAATTTACCATACTTTCTTCATCAGACAAAGCGGCAACACTGTTTGTTCCGGCTACTTGAGGCAAGAGTGTACATCACCAGCTTTGCCTCTTTGTCCCAGGGCACTACTTGTGATATGTAAGTTATCAGTTACTATGTACTCCGTATCACATAGATCTGTTGTCAGTACTGTGCCTGTATTGGACGTACGTAAAAGCAATGTATAGAGCAGAGCACCACTAAAGACTGCAAACCGGCGTTCAAAAAAACGAGACACTTTGCCTATGGACTGACGCCTCCCGCGGTTGCGGGCGCAGCGGAGTGCGCCTGTCAGTCTAGTTAGCTCTATATATCGTCGTTCTCTTGGGAGCATCAGAGTGGGCGTTGGTTGAATGGCAGAAGATTCGAGATAAAAGGTTCACAAAAGTGCATTTGAATATCTGAATGGCAGTTGATTTGAAGTACGTCTTAGTGACAGATGTTCGAGATAAAATTAAGGTTTGTAGGGCATCTGAATTATATTCTGAATGTTGTGTTGCCATAGGCTGCAGCCCTCAAGTGATTCCCTGCACTGTTGTCCATATATTCCACGTCCACCTACTTTTTTTTTTTGAAGAAACAGGAGGGGTTTGAGCCCCTACTGTGAAATTTATTAAAGGGTAAAAAATTTAGTACAACAAGTCTCAAGAGACAAAGAAAGTCAAGAAGAAAATAAGGAAAATTACAGAAAGGCTTCTAGCCATAAGTCTATAAAAGGATGAAAAACTGATCTTGCTCGTAGAATAACTAGAGCAAATTCTTTACGAAACACCAGCTTGCAACGATGTAAAGAATGGGGAACATTTTTGAAGATGACATCATTTCGCATTGTCCAGATTGACCAGCACATTGTTATGATAATCTCCATGAAGAAAGGAAGCTGTAGTTGATCTCTGAAACTTTCCATGATAGTACCTGCATCAGAGGTATTAGGCACTACCAAATGAAGAGCATCCCAACAGGCTAGAGCGAAAGGGCACCGGAAAAGGAGATGGATCAAATCCTCTTCAACAGCAAGAGCACAAAGAACACATGTGTGATCGGGTAATTGCATATTTTTCCTTTTGAGTAGAGCTCTTGTATTTAGCCTGCCATGTAAAACTAACCAGAAAAAGAATTTCCTTTTGTTTTGGCAAGAAGACTTCCAAAGCCAAAAAAAGGATTGGTGGATGTGTCTATGCCCAATCAACTGTTTGTAAGCCTTTTTGGAAGAGAAAAGAGGAGATCCCCAAATATAAGTCCAAACATCAGTATCTTGTTGAAAATGAATTGACTGCACTATGTCGTTGAGCTGCAAAAACTGTGCATAGGCTTCAGGAGGTAGCGGTAGGTGAAACTGAACATGAAGAGGTAACTCTGTGGCTGCAAGGTGAACTGAAATATTTTTGTTTTTGGCAAAGGAAAACAATTCAGGGAAACTTTGACTGAAAACTGTATCACCCCAAAGGTCATGCCAGAGGAAGCAAGAATTACCATCTTTTACTGAAACCATAGCCATTCCTTTGTACTGGTCAATTAATTTTAAAATGTCTCTCCACAAAAAGAACCTCTAAAAGTAGCTCCAGATAATGGCAGTGTAGCTCTTGAGTAATATTTTGTCCACACAAGTTGTACCCAAGGTATCTGAACTCTATTGTAGAATTTGTGAAGATGCTTAAGTAAGAGACTTTCATTCTGAATAGTAAGGTTAAGAACACCAAGTCCACCCTCTGACTTAGGTAGACAAACTAAAGGCCAAGCTGCCTTTGAAGGCTTTTTGCTAGAGATATCAGAGCCTCTCCACAAGCAATGCTTCCTATATTTATCTATTTGTTTAATAACAGTCTTAGGAAGCAAGAAACTGCTCATAGCAAAAGTTAGAAGGGCTGTGAGGACTGCATTTGTGAGTTCCAAACGTCCAGCTTCAGAAAGAAAAGAGCTGAAAGCAACTAGTCTTTTTTCACATTTAGAGACTAAAGGCCAAAAATCAGCCACAGTGGGCTTGACCAGACTTAAAGGCAGCCCTAAATAAGTAAAAGGTAATGTCCCTTTTGAGCATCCAAAAGTTGTTGCTAGCTCGTCAAATTTGTCCTCAGGTATATTGATAGGTATCATCAAAGACTTATCAAAATTGACCTTTAGTCCAGTAGATTCAGCAAACGTGTGTAGAAGAGACTTTAAAAAGTTCAGTTCAGCTACATCACCCTTCATGAATATAAGAGTATCATCAGCATATTGCAAAATGGGGAAATCAGCGTCATGTGAAAGAGGCAAAGGCAGTGAAAGCTGATTGGTTCTTGTAGCATTGTTCAAGATAGTCTGAAGAAAATCTGCAGCTAGAACAAAAAGAAGAGGAGATAGTGGATCTCCTTGTCTAACTCCTCTTCTGCAATGAAAAACTTTACCAGGGACTCCATTCAGAAGAACGGCAGATGTTCCAGATTGAAAAATAAGCCTCATCCATTGTAGCCACTTAGTTGGGAAACCTTTGTACTCCATGATTTTGACCATAAATTCATGCTCTACTTTATCAAAAGCTTTTTCAAAATCGAGTTTGAGAATGATGAATTCTCTTTTTGTCTGGTGACAAGTATGCAAATATTCAAGTGCCCAGGAGATGCAATCTTGGATAGTTCTATGCTTGATAAACCCATACTGATTTTTGTGGAGGACAGTAGGCAACTTGAGTTGAAGCCTGTTAGCCAAGAGTTTAGTTATGATCTTCACTGAAGTGTTGAGTAGGGATATAGGTCTGAAATCTGACACCTTCAGTGCATCATCCTTCTTTGGTATCAGGGTGATTAGTGAGCCATTAATACTCTGAAGGCAAATGTTTCCTGAGTGAAAGGCTTCAAAGAGTCTATAGAAATCTTGACAAATAACTGACCAGCACCTTTTCAGAAAATCAGTATTGAAACCATCTGGGCCAGGTGATTTATCTGAGGGGAGACTTTTTACTACAGCATCAATTTCTTCTTTGCCAAAAGTTTGCACTAAATCATCAAGATCTGCAACAGCTTGTGGAAAGAGAGCATTTAGGTCAAAATCAATTGAGGTGAAACTAGAAGTACCTAGTCTCTCTTTGAAAGATTGCCAGATTAAATTTGCTTTTGCAGGATGCTCAGTCAGAATAGATCCTTGTTCATCTTGAAGTTGAGTGATTAGATTTTTCCTGTATTTTACAGTTGCATGGGCATGAAAAAACTTTGTAGAAGCATCACCAAGAGTGACCCATTTAATGTTTCCTCTTTGTTTCCAATAAGCCTTTTGCTGCCTTAATAGAGAGATAAGCTTTATCTCCAGTAATTTTCTGAAATTCCATTCCACAAGGGTTAAGTCCCTGAACTCCTCCAAGAAATTAATGAAGGTTAGAATGAGCTTGACATTACTAATGATCTCTTTGAGATTAGAAAGGGTCTTCTTCCATTCTTTCAAAACTCTTCTCAAATTCTTGAACTTAGCTGTAATATTCTTTGCTGCATCCTCAATCTGCAAAGGTGTGTGCCAACCCAGAAGAACCTGATCCATAAAATCATCATGTTGCAACCAATAATTTTCAAATCTGAAAAGGTGACCTTTAGGAATCTGGGTAGAAATATTAATAAGACAGGGAACATGGTCAGAGGTCTCTGAAGTTAAAGTAGAGGCAGTAGTGTTAGGATAAGAAATAATCCAGCTTGCGGAAGTAAAAAACCAATCAAGTCTCTCTAACAAGGGAGGGTGCTGTTTATTGGACCAAGTGAAATGTTGTCCTTTCAAGGGGATCTCAATCAACCCTAAAGCACTGATAGCAGTGTTAAACATGAGCATGTCAGAATAGTCAGCACCTGGTTTATTACGATCAAAAGGGTTTCTATATAAGTTAAAGTCACCAACTATGAGCCAATCCATCTCAATCGGCATCTGGATATTCTGGAACCAATCAATGAAATCTTTCTTGCCAGTAGGGGTACATGGAGCATAGATGTTTGTAAGAATCCAACTAGCATTATTGTGGATCGAGGATAAAAGAACAGAGGAAGCATATTCATTTTGAAAGACCAGAGAGCCTGAGAAAAATTTACTCTTCCAAACGATTATAGAACCACCCGAGGCTCCAATAGAAGGAACAAATTCAAACCGATCAAAAACAGGAGGACAGAAACGACGTATGAACATGATGTCAAAATGAGATCTTTTCGTTTCCTGAAGACAGATCACGTCACAGGAGGATTCAGAAATACGATCATAAATAGCATTCCATTTCTTATCAGAGTTAATGCCACGAACATTCCAACTTAACACTTTCCAACTTTTAGCATACATTATGAAAACTAAGGCAAAAGAGTTTTTCTAAAGGAAGCAGCAATAAACTACTTCTTGAACTTGGATGTGTTAGCACCATCCCGGTCTCCTTCCGATTTCTTGGTCTTCTTTTGTTTGGATTGACCCACAGTACTCGGCTTTCCAGGTTTAGCATTGAGGTGGTCATCAGTGAGGGAAGAGGCATCAAGCTGACAAAAAGTGCTTCCAAGCTCCCGAACTACAGATGATGAAAGCGAGGGGGGATTAGCTGAACAGCCGACACAATTCTTATCTCTACAAGGGGAACTTTTGAACCCTAATGTTTTACTATGGAGACGTCCACTTCGTCTAACATTTGTATCAGAGATATGTAAATCCTTACCACGTTTTCCTCGTGGAACAGATTTGAGTGGAGCAGCAGGCGGTGGAGTTACCATATCCACAGGGTTGAGGTCCACCAAGTGCATGATGTTGTCAGCAACACCATGGGTTCTAGAAGTTGTTTCCAACAGCTCTGATTGATTTGGGTTTGTCATTGCATCCAAGGAGGGTTCAGTGAGTGAAGGCTCTTCTTCACTATCAACTTCTAAAGAGTCAAAGCAAGCAGGAACAGGGGGATCAGTGCAAGAGAAATCAGAAATGACTACTGAAGGTGGAGAAATGGGAAGAGTAAAGTCTATAGAATTACCCTTAAAGAGCTGATTCAGAGCAGTCCAAGCTGGTGATTGCAGGAAACTTTGGGCCCACTCAAAAGAACCGGGCTTTAGAAGAAGCAGAGTGAAAAAGTCGACCCACTGAGTTGGGATGGTGACTGTTGGCAGGGAACGGTCCACTGAAGAAAAGTGCTTGGCCCAACACCTAACAGCAGCTGCACTTGGGCTTTGTGAGGGCAAAGCTAAGACAGGATCCACCGGTGGCATAAAAGTTTCAACAAAGCCCAGTTGTATATTGCCCAGGTCAAAGATTTCATTCTGTTGCTGCAAATCAAACTGAGGTTGAAGGTCATCAAAAGCAACTAGATCCTGGAGTGGCACTTCCTCAACTTGTAGTGGTGGCATATGTTGAAGATCAGGAAAGTTAGGGATCTGAACTGGAACAGGAGGAATAGGTAAAGGTGGCTGCTGAAAGTCATCATCCTCATCTGTATTGTCATCCATAGCTAAAACCTGGCCTTCAACCAAAGGAGGTGGCCCATCAACCAAATCTGCATTTAGTACTTGAATAACTTCCTCAACTGGAGGCAGAGCAATTTGCTGCACATTGACTGGTGCCGGCTCATTTCCTATGACCTGTTGAGGTTGCAGAGGTACCAGAGGTGGGGGTATCTCTTCATTTAGTTGCTGATGAAGGTTGCCATTCAAATCCTGGACTGCCTGATGGGGCCAAGCACCCCATCCCATTGCTTGCAGATTTTCTAGTATAAAAGGTGCAGGTGGGTCTTCAGGTGGTGGTGGTGGACCTTGACCAAACTGTCCAAAACCATGATAGAAGAAAGCATTGGGGTTGAAGTCGTCATCTCCAGGTGCTAAGTCTTCATCTTGTGCAGCTCCACCAATCATACGAGTGTGAAGAACTTCACATTGCACTGTCCAACCATCTGAATCAGAGTTGGTGCCTTCAGTGAACACAAAGAACCAGGGTATTTCATCCAGTTCTGAAACTCTGACTTTGACAAGGGCTCTGGCCAAATGAAAATAATCCTCCTCCCATAGCATCAACTGACCAAAGGAAGATACTGCTTTCTCTAGCAATGGCTGCGTCCAAAGATCTAAATCTAGACCAAGGAGCATCAGCCAGGCCTCATGAGTCATGACAGCCGTTCTATTATTCCACGATTTGTTGTGTTCCACAAAAGAGATTGTCCCATCACCATACTGATGCGGGCTGTTGTCAATGAGCAGGTCTTTTTCAAAGAGACAGTTTAACCGAACAAAAGCCTGGCCATGGGGACAAGGCTGCATGGATTGGTACCCCATCCGTTTATGATTACGAAGGAAATCATCAAGAACATTCCGAATGTCCATGAAGTCAATAGGCCCTTGCGGAATGGGATTGAACGTAGCGATGACCAGATCATTATTGCGTTTGGGAACATGACCCACCACAACCCGACGCATGAGAGGACGGCCATTGATCATTTGACGTTGAGCACCATGCGGTAAGAACGGCGCTGGATCAATGAAACGATACGCCATAGAGTTCTGCGGTAGCGAGGGAGGAGTTACTGTAGGCGTTGGGGTTTTCTCATACCAAAACACATGAAGAACTGAGGGAGTGGACTGAATGCCCAACAAAACTCGGGCGAACTCACCAAAGCTACTGAAGACCGGCGGGGAAGGTACAGTGGAGGAAGCAGTGCTAACCCGATGAACCTCGATGTCCACGTCGTCGTCAGGAAACTCCGGGGCCTGAATACTCCAGGGTCTCCTCCACGGTATTGTGAGAGGAGGAGGAGGAGTATGACCAAGGAGATGGAAAAAGTAATCTCTGAAGGAGGTGAAGCGTCGCGGGGGATTGACCAAAGGGGGTCCATCTGTCATGGACGATGACGGACGAATGTTTCTAGGTAAGGCGAAAATCTGGGTAGCCTGTTTAGGCAGGTCTAATGAATGCCGCGGAAGACGGCAACTAGCAACAGTATGACCGTAACCAAGGCAAGAAAAACAGCGTATACGGTTGGTGCAGTTGGGCCGAGAGTGATCATGGGCCAAACAACGGGAGCACGGAACCTGCCTAGTTCTTAGCCCAATGCGAGAAAGTAGAGGATATTTTCCCAAGATTCCAGGCCTTTCTTTTATGGCTTGAATTGAAACAAGATGCGAATTAGCAGCGCCATTAAAACGTTTAAACGTTGCATGCGGAGTTGACTGAGTAACAGATTTCGCAGGATTTGAAATTTGAAACCTTAGGCCATGATCGGAAGTCGACACCGGAATGGAGTTTGCTCCGGTGAGGGGTGGAGCACGTACCGATGAAGATGACTTATGCTTTTGAACAGTAGTCCACTTAGCCTGTTCTTCAGCTTCCCAACGACGGAACTCCGCAACGTAATTTGGTCCTCCACCGTGCCAGAGGTTGAAGAAGACCTTAAAGCTGGAACATTCAAAAGATCGCAGACCATAGATGTGGAAACCCACTTCCTGAGAAGAAACAGAGAAGCGAAAGACACGACCGCCAAGCGGAAGGATTCGGAAAAGATCAGCTGAACCACCAATTACAGATTGTAAAATGGTGGCCACCGTCGGCTCAGAGAGCCTAAACTTACAGCGACCAAAGGAGAGAACCAAGAAGAACTCAGGAGATCGAAGAAAGGCGTTATGACAAACCGGGAGACCAAACCTACGAAGAACTTCCGCTTCCACAACCTTCCCCGGCCTGAAATTGAGATCGGAGAGTGCCATAGGAACTGTTTCGTTGGTGACGCACGGCACAGGCCGCCACCACTTCTCCACGCCGCGGTAGATCACCGGACGGCACGGCGTCGCGACGGAATCATCTCTCTCCTGAGGCGGCTTCGGCTCCTCTTGTTCCGCTGTTCTGAATTAACTCGATTTCCACGTCCACCTACTGATATGTACTATGGATTATGCATACATCAAATCAAATCCACTTGCTAACTTGGCCAGTAGCTAACCGGCACCTGTTCGGGACTCGGTGACTCTTACAGTTTGGACCCGCTGCTGACAGACAGTGACTTGTACTAGATTGTATTTTTTTTTGAAAAAAAAAAAAGAAGAAGAGGAGGAGGAGGAGGTTACTGGCCTTGTCTGGACTTAGAAATTGGTGTGGCCATGGCGGTGCCAGAGGCGGCGGCGGCGGCAGCAGCCTTGGGGCGGAAGGGGTTGGTTGCCATCATCCGCATGGCGTACGACGCCAACCGCCACTCTGGTACGCGCGCGATACCCCTTCCTCCCTTTCCTTTGCTGCCCTGCGCGCGATCCGGCCATCTGGCCGGCCGGCCGCGGCCGGGGTGTGTTTTGCTTGCTTTGGTTGAGAAATCACGATCCAGACGGATTCGTTGTTGAATTCGAATTCAGCCGTTTGGTTTGCTGATTTGTTTGTTGCTTCTACGAGTGCAACTTTGCGAGCAAGAAAGCAGTTGTCCTTTATTTTGCTCCGAGTAGAAGTGATTACAGAGGCTGCTCGTTCTTTCTCCAGTACAGCTGGTGAATAGTAATACTGCGTATATATATAATTGATTGATTGATTCGGATATTATTAGAGGTGCTCTGTCCTGCTCCCGCATTGTTTGCCATTCTGGGATAACGGATGCATGGGATCGGATTCCTCTGACTTCTCCGACTCGCACCGCACGTGGAGCATATTCTGTTGCTTAGAGGTGTTCAGATGATTATTGCATATTCTGTTGCTTGCATTGGTTGGTTGGTAGGACGTGCGTGGTATTTAGCTCAGCTGCTGAGAACGCGTGCCAATTACTCCTATCGAGTAATGAAACCAATAAGCCATTTCTTGTCAGCTAGTACATTCCTACATTTTGGCCCGAATCAATCAAGTAACAGACCTTTAGCTAGTCAGTTAATCTGCTCCGTCTGCCTTCTCTAATTTGCCTGGAGCCCTGATTCATATGTATGTTCTGATAAGCTGTTGCGCTTCTGCAGACATGTTTGTTTCGGTAAACAAGCTGGCCCCGAGATGCACACTGAGTTCAACGCGGAGGAGACGAAGCTTTTGGTCATCGCCTACAGATGCACTTTCTCTGCCAAGCTCAGAGCACTATATATATATATATATATATATATATATATATATATATATATATATATATATATATATATATATATATATATATATATATATATATATATATATAGAACTATTACCCTACACCTGGCTACAAAATAACTTATTCTGTAGCCACTTTGAGTTACGATAATTGCTATGCTAATTTACGAGATTATAGTAACTCCTTAACTATGTGATTTACTATAACGTTATGGTAAATATCCCCATGTGTTATAGTAATTCAACTATCGTAAATATATACTGACATTGTCGTAAATTAGTATATAAAATTATTGTAAATAGAGGTGGCTACAAAATAACTTATTTTGTAGCTAGCTATAGAGTATATATATATATATATATATATATATATATATATATATATATATATATATATATATATATATATATATATATATATATATATATATATATATATATATATATATAGAACTACTACCCTATAGCGGGCTACGGAATAACTTATTCTGTAGCCACACATTGAGTTACGATAATTGCTATGGTAATTTATAAGATTATAGTAACTCCTTACTATGTGATTTACTATAATATTATGGTAAATATCTCTATGTGTTATAGTAATTCAACTATCGTAAATATATACTGACATTGTCGTAAATTAGTATATAAAATTATCGTAAATAGAGGTGGCTACAAAATAAATTATTTTGTAGCTAGTTATAGAGTATACTCTCCCTATATATATATATATATATATATATATATATATATATATATATGGCTACAAAATAACTTATTCTGTAGCCACTTTGAGTTACGATAATTGCTATGCTAATTTACGAGATTATAGTAACTTCTTACTATGTGATTTACTATAACATTATGGTAAATATCCCCATGTGTTATAGTAATTCAACTATCGTAAATATATACTGACATTATCGTAAATTAGTATATAAATTATCGTAAATAGAGGTGGCTACAAAATAACTTATTTTATAGCTAGCTATAAAGTATACTCTCCCTATATATATATATATATATATATATATATATATATATATATATATAATAACTTTTTAACGTACGTACGTAGCTACAAAATATTCGTCTGTGTGCGTGTGGAAGCAGTACAGCGTGGGCACACACACGTATGACGACGTACCAAAGGCATCTGTATATACGTACTCCCTCCGTCCCAGAAAAAATGTCGTTTTAGGTTTTTCAGACATCGTGTTTGACCGTTTGTCTTATTTAAAAAATTTAATAAATATTATTTATTTTGTTATGACTTATTTTATTATTAGAGATACTTCAATAATGATTTATTTATTTTATAATTTGCACAAAATTTTTGAATAAGACGAACGGTCAAACACGATGTCTGAAAAATCTAAAACGACACTTTTTCTTGGACGGAGGAAGTATGTGCGCACATAAATATGTGCACGATCTGCTAATTGCCAGTGTGCTAGGACGACGACAGGGAAATGACAAAAGTGTAAGTAGACTGTGGGTGCGCAATAGTTGGAGACTCTCAGCGGGGGACGTTTTTCTTAGGAGACCTAGTATAATTTTGATTGATTGATTGATTATAGTAGAGATTCACCAGCCAAGCTCAAATTCCCTCCATTTATGAGTTTCTTCTATCTTACCCCTCCAAACAACCCCTTATTCTGTAATTAATACCAAAAAAAAAGAGGGGAAACGAAGAAGAATTCAGATCCAATCTCCGACGGCCTATGTCCATAAACTTCGCCGCCGGTCGATCTCCGCCCAGCGAGAAAATTGCTAAAATAGGACTCTCAAACATGTGTCTTTGTTAAAATAGGACTCCTAACGTTGGCTTTGCTCAAATAGGACTCGAAACGTTGTCACCCTGTTATAATGACATTTTGACACTTTTAATCACATTTGTCATCTCAAATACATGTATTTTGCCTTGAGCTGACTATTTTGCTCTTAGGCCTTAAAAATGCGTGTTTAGGTGGGCTGCTAGCCGCTCCCTGGGCTGGCTGGCCGGCCGCCTGGCCATGGCTTGGCTGGCTGCCGCCTGGGCTTGCTGGCCACTCCTGTACAGTACGTACGTACTGCATGCATCACTACCATAATCTGGAATTGCCTTGAGTGCCAAAAACCGTCAAGGAAAGGGGTAAAACCGCCAAGAAAATAATCCTTGACTACAAACCGTCAAGCAAACACACTCAAGGATAGAAGCTAAGGGAAATTAGTTTTCTTGGCGGTTCTAGCCCTCAAGGATGATTTCCTTGGAGGCTAGCCGCCAAGGAAACTACGAGTAGACTTAATTTGTCAAAGTGCCAAGGAAATGTTGTGACCGCCAAGAAAAGTAGTTTGCTTGAGGGCCAACAGCCTCCAGAGAAAGTAGTTTTCTTGAGCGCCAACCACCTCCAAGGAAAGTAGTTTTTTTGAGCGCCAACAACCGTCAAGGTAATATATATTTTCTTGGCGGTTATAAACCTTCAAGGAAAGACATTTCCTTGGGGGCAGCCAGCTGACAGGTTAATTATTATTCTCGAGGGCATGGCTGTAAATCCTTGGCTGCAAGAACCGTCAAGTAAACTCTTATTTTCTTAACTGTACAAAACCCTCAAGGTAATCATTGTTTTTCTTGGCTACCATTGCCGCCAAGTTTATTATTTTAGTATATACATATATAACCAGCATGGTAATTACTATTTAGGGAACCATATATAAAATATAGCCAGAAAGTCATCCATACAAATATATATTCCAGCCAACATCGTACAACCAACATCCATAGTGGTTCATTACAACAAATTCATACCTACATGGCAATACTCCAGCCACCAAATTCATGCTAAAAGGCAATACTCCAGTCAACAAGTTCAGCCAGCACCACCAGGCTTGAGCGGCACCGTCTACGTCGCCAACCGCCACCACCCTCAGCCGCACCCCATCGGCAACGCCGTCGCACCCACGCAGCTTGTTACAGGTTGGGTTCACCCTATCGTCGTTCCCTTTCTCCATCAATCCAATAATGTATGTAGTTCTGGCTTTTCCTTATGCGATATAGTCGGATCCTCCTCACCTCCAGGGTATAGGGCAGGTCAAGACGATTGGTGATGGACGATTGCCCCTCCGATTCGTCTCCTCCGATTAATCGGACTACGTACCATGCCTCTGTAAGCATATCGCTTGACTTCACTTGGACCTCCCCTTCGCATCACATCCTCGTGAGTTACCTGCTGGAAAATAACTCATCAACAAACAAACACGAAAAACCAGAAAGCACAGGGAAATCCCAGTGTTTCCTGTACAACACACAATTATTGGTAGCTCAAAGCTTCAGGGCAAGTTCTACGCATGCACGCTTACATCACTACTGGTTACACATTCGAATTTATGGACATCCATGATTACATAAAGTATACATACAGCTAATTAGTACACAGTTCAACTATTCTACAGTCCAATCAATCGGTGCTTCAGAACGGCCTTTGACCAAAAACCTTCGGAATGGCCTTTCACCAAAATACTTTGCCAGCAGACCTTTTGACAGGTTTGGGATTTCTACCATCGGTATGGAAGGTAGAGATACTGAGCAATAGGAGTGGGGTGGACAAGCTGGTGAGACATTGGGGTAAAACTGGAAGAGGCAAATGCCTTAAACCAAGGCTCTTTTACAAATAAAATAAGTGATTTTAGACTAATAAATTGTTGTATTTTCATATTTATGTTTAATGCAACCATCATATACTCAGCTTAGTTCTGAAAATATTTTGGGTATATGCAGCTGCATACCCTTGCGTATATACTGGGTGGGTTCTGGTGTTTCTTTACTGGGGCCCACTGTAAGTCTCTGTTCTTTCAGTTATTTCTTTTTTTCGTGGATACTGTTTTTTCAGTTAATTAGTACGCCGTGCAATGTAAATGACCTTAATTCTTAAGAATACCTCCCATATCCTACTCTAAGAACCCAGTTAGTTAAGTGCACTTCTCGGGCCATCTGTGACTGTAAGTATCCTTCTCATCCACTGCTTCAACTTCCAAGTCTTTGCAGTATTGCAATGTCTCGTGGCCAAATAAAGGATATTCTTTCTTCACTAAAAAAGACCTTTACCTTGGCTATCAACTACAGATTGCTTGATGGGAAAGCCATAGAGCAGTCAAGCCAAGGAGACCAAATCCATGTAGTTTCCTTTTCTGTTCTTTTTTACTGCAAACAATTTTGTTATTGTTATTCTTATAAAAGTAAAAATACTTCTCTTGTCAACATATTCTTTTGCAGGACCAAGTTGAAGATAGAATTAGTGGGCTACATGATCATATTCTGCTCAACATCCTTGATCGTCTCGACCTGCCTGTAGTGATCCAGGCCAGCACGCTCTCTAGGCGATGGGCACATCTCCCTCGCTACTCGCCTGCTCATTGACGTTTCAGACTTCTTGCCTCGCAACAAAAACAAGAGGGTAAATTGCACGGTGGATCAGATTATGACCACATACACAGGGGTGGTGAGGAGGTTGCTGCTGTCGTCTTCCTTTGACAACCGAGCCATCGAACGACTGCAGCTCAGTTTCTACCTGGCAGATCCTTACGTGCGCTCCATCGGCCATGTTGTTGGGAACGTCATGGAACGTGGCAACACAAAGAGCCTCGAGTTCATAATCTGGGCAGATGTTCCTCATCCAAGCTATGAGCGATGTGTGTTGCTTGGCCAACGCTTTATGTCCTTCTTCCACGCTTGCCCCTCCGCTTTCAGATGGCTCACCAGTCTTATCTTGCAAAACCTCACATTTGGAGACTCCGATATCCCCAATCTCCTCAATTTCTGCACCAAGCTGGAGCTTCTCAAATTGATCTACTGTGACTCTGTCATTGACCCCGTGACCGGTGATGATGTGGTCCTCACGATAGACACGACGCAGTCAGCACTCGTCGCCCTTGAGATCACCACCTGCGGATATGCTGGGGTCGACCTAATACAGGTGCCAAAACTTCAGAGGCTGCTCTGTGCTAACTGGATTGGCGCAACTCCCCCGCTGCGCTTGGGCAATGTGCCTTGCCTTCACAGCATTACCCTCCGTCATGCTGCTCTTCATTGGCAGAAACCATTCACATTGAGCCACTGTTTGTCCAACACCACAAGCTTATCAATTATGTATCTCAATTTCGCCGATCAAATGGTACTTTGCCTTGCCTGCAAATGTTTCCTACTAGTTTCTTTTTTGTGTCTTAATGTATTTATCTTTCGATTTTCAATGCGTAGTCATTGGTTTAGTGTCTTGGTTGATTTTGTTTATTGTTTTGTTGCAGATTTGGATTGAACCAGAAAATTCAAAGCATCTCTCCCCTGTATTCAATCACCTGAGAGATGTTTATATTTACAATATTTTCTATGAATGTGACCTAAATTGGACTATGTTTGTCCTTGAAGCTGCGCCATCCCTGTCAAACTTTTATCTTAAGGTGAGGCTTTGCTTATTCCGATCCACTTACTTGTAGCTGTTTCTTCCATCATTACACTATGATTCTCCATCATATCATGGATTTAAGTTAATTGTAGAAATAATCTTTGACTTATAAATTCAAGGATCCATTCCCCATATTTAAAACAATCCTAGATTGTAGGTGAAATCATTACTGTTTCAGCAGGCCACAGACTGTACAGCCAAAAATTTTCATGCCACTTCTTGTTACTGAAGTTTAAAATTCAAGCTTGGTGATCCACGTCAATGTTGGACTGATATTTTTCTAATTGTCTTCACTTTTATGAAGCTATCTCGACATCCATGTGAAAGGAGTAGATGCGAGGATAGTGCTAAAAAGGTCAATGTGCGATGGGATCAAACATCGCATGACTTCAAGCACCACTGTTTGAACCAGTTGGAGATAGTAGGATTTGCGGTAGATGAGAAACTGACGAAATACATAAGGCTTGTCATAAAGCTAGCCATGGGCTTGAAGAGGATTCGCTTGCTTGATCAAGAGCCGTGTGCTAGGTGTGATGCCCTGAACGATGCTCAGACTACGTCCCCCATCAGATGGAGATTTCCTGTGGAGGAAGAAGAGAAGAAAGTGATAAGGGAGAAACTTGTAGATGGCTTATATTCTCCTGTTGAAATAAGCATAGGATGACTGATGGCATGGGTCTGTCGTCACCACAACAAATAATTGTGAGCCTGATAATATCAAGCTCTGGCAGTTTTAATACTTGAACGTCGTTGTGAGTATGCCTGCTATCAGCTTTGTATTATTATACGGCAAGGGACAGACGACTTTGGTTTATTCTGGGTTGTTTATTAATATTTGATTGAAGACAAAGGACATGGCAATGTCCTGATTTTTTATGTCTCGTGGGGAGACATTGAAACTTTGCTTGCTTTCTTAATCATGTCGCTGTCCCCTCCGATAAAATTGCCACAATATATGTTTGTCCTTGCTTCACATACTTTACGTCTTTACCTCGTGTGCGCAAGGTAAGGCAATATCAGAGGTAAGTAGGAGTATTTCATTGCCCAGAAATTAAAGCAATCATTATAGTTCAAATAAAATAATTGCATCTCCCACCTGGGAACGTGTCATACTGTGCTTTTCAGGGCGTCCCAATGGCTATCTCTATAGCGAGCTGACGTTGGATCGCGGCTTGCGGCTAGCACAGGGTGTCTCGAATGGCTATCTCCATAGGTAGCTCATATTGGACTGTGGATCGTGGCTGATGTGGAGATGTGAGGATACGAAAAAAGCAAGTAGCTAGCGATGAACTCGGCGCTGGTCTCGCACACAGAACGAGGCGGCTTCCTTGCGCATCATGAGTTTTCACCGCTCAGTGCGTTCTTCACCAGTTTTTTGTTAAGCAGTAAGCATCCATGTCGAACACTAAGATGCAATTCGAGCTTTGCCGTCGCCATTCTACCAAGGACCGGCTGTCTTTCGAGTTCCGGCAAGCTCGATTCTGCCCGCTACCGAGCTCAGAGCTCGATTCCGCATTTCCGCCCGGCCTTAGTCGGGGGAGGTTTCCTGCAGACCAAGATGAGAAGAAACTAATAAGGCAGCAACTCATTGATGGCCTCTCCTCTTCCGTAGAAGATCTCCATCTCTTCAGTTGAAATAAGCATAGTGGCAGATCTAGAGACTTATAAAAAGAAAGGGCTCAAATCATCTTCAAACAAGATTCTTGGTCTCTTGAAGAGCTGGGCAATCCTCTGTCCAGTGGAGAAGGACCAGCTAAAGGCTGTCATGGAAAGATTGCAAGAGGAAGCCAAGATGGTGTTATGGCTCCCATACACTACCAGGGGTGTTACATGAAGTCTTCCTGTGACCTGAAGATTGGTGATCCAGGAAATGGCGGCTACAATGGTGCTGTCTTTCCTCTCATGAAGATTCCGAGGTCGCCGTGGTGGAAAGCGCTGGATGAGAATCTTAATATGTAATAGGCGCGTGTAGCTGCTGGTTCTTTCTTTAATCTGAACGTTAGTCTTTACCGGGCGTGGCTCGCCTTGTTTTGCTTTCTTCCTGCTGCCGGCTGGAGCTGGAATTCTGGAAACTATGCACTGTAAACTGATTCTGGTCTTTTGATTAATGTTGAAAGGCCGGGGCCTGATGCCCTTGATGAACTCTAAAAAAAATCATCTTCAAACAAGCCACTTCTTTATCTCTTTCATGTTCAGAAAAATTAGGAGGGAATCTAATACCGTGGATGCGGTAGGAGGTGGCTTGAGCCCTGCCCAGCCCACCGCTAGTCTCCCTTCATCCAAACGACAAATAAAAACAATTGTACAATTGAGCGTCCTTGTTGCCATCAATTGTACGTAAGACTTCATTTGTCTTCTGAGACTAATTTGTGGAAGATGTCCCAGTGCTTTGTAATTGCCTAAAACGAAATCATGGTGATCTATAGTAAACTGCAATGGCTAGACCCAAGCTGACTATATATATTTCGGTTTCCCTAGCATAAAAGCATAACAGTTACTGCATGATAACTTTTACCATATATAATAAATGTTTCTGGAACATGCATAAGCATGTGCGTGAAAAGGAAAGAGGAAAATAGGCAGTAAAAGAACCTAACCTACTTGTCCTAAAACAGGGTTTCGCTTTTCCTCGTGTACTACTTGTTTCATCGCCTATGTACATTACGCCAAAACAGACTGATCACATATATAGAGCCTTGTATTGTATCCGCTACTAATCCAGGATTGTAGTGCCAACAAAATATTGGCCGCTGGCCTTTTGGCGTCTCCCAGTATATATGACCTTGTTGGATATGTGCTTCGTTTGATAATTTGCTGCTGATGAGTAGTGATGCTGGAGTCTCGCAGTTTTCTACAAGTTCCATGATGACACAGGTCATCCTCAAGTCAGTATGCAGACCGGGTTGAGGCTGCCGATGACACACGCTCAGAGCTCTTCACGTTGTATCGTTCATACACTTTTTCCTGGTTCTCATTCCACCAATTTTCCGCCTGATGCTCACCAAAACGTCTTCGACTGTGAAAGGTAGATTTCAAGAAAGGCAAGAATTCAAATAAGTTAGACTTCGCAAAGGCATACTAGCTTGTAAATGTCAGTCAATACAGTATTACTTGCTGCTACATGTAATGGAAAAGGTGCTCGTACGCCTGCTCAGAGAATAATGCAGTCTTTATTTCTGTAAAAAGAATGTGTGATTTGGGACATTTTTGTGTTAAACGTGCTTTAGTTCTTGTTTGACTGCATGTTCTGAAGTGCCCAGCTACTGTATGGTGTCAGGAAAGGTGAAGTGATGTGAAGAGTGCCAATAATACGACTAAAGCAGTGCAAATGTCAAGATTTGTAAGCTGTGTATGAAAAATGCAACTGGACAAGGGATTAGTCCAGGAAATAGAGATAAATTATAGTTAAATCACCTGAAGCGAACCCTCTTCAGATCCCGGGTTCCATCACGGAGGGTTGTGAGTGTTATGTATACGCCAGGTTCATACTGCTCGATCCATTCAGCCTGAACTTGGTTGCTTGGTAATGATATTGTGCCTCGAGGCTTGTAGCCATCCTCACCACTTTGAAGGGACATAGCATCCATGCTCACATTGTCATCCACTCTACTGCCTGCTGTCAGCATCTCATCACTGCTGCTGCGTGCTCTTCGATTAGGAAGCTCTGAATCGTGAGGACTGGTAATTCTTAGGCTGTGAGTGCTGCAATCACTATGCTCACTCACATTACCCAGTAATTTATGTTGGCCTGAGATTCCATTGCAATGCGAGGATCGTCCAGAGTTTGGACTATGTGCAATTGAAGCATTGAGCAACTCATTCCGTGTCTGGTGAATTCCGTTCATGCTAGAGTAGCTAGCAACATGTGACTCAATGCCATTCAGAATATGTGATTGCTTTGTCTCATTGACATTATAGGCCCCGTGATCTGGTGGTAATCTCTCAGCCATATCCTTCAGCTACACAAGTCAGAAAAAGGCACACGACAATAAGGATTTAACATTTGTTAAAACAACAATACCCACTCATGTATTTAGTTATCTTAAATATACAAGTGACTCCAGTTAACATCTAGCAGGTTCTTCGTAGCAAAGATGATTGTGACAGCATACAGAAATAACACACATCCGACACTGTTCTTCCCAGAAAAAGAAAACAGGAATTTAACTAGACACTGTTCTAGAAAGCGATTTTCAAACATTGAAAAACTTTACAAGTTGAGTATTTTGTTAGTTGAGTCAGTAAAACATCACAAACCATGAGAAACTAGCAAAATATTAGATTTTACCTGAGCGGTTAAAGATTTTATAACTTCTTTTGCAGCTTTGGATTTTGCAGATTCTTCGGCAACCAGTGTCATGGCCTCTTGTACCTTTTTTGCTGATTTTTGAAGCTCAAGTTCTTGAAGCTCGCAACGATTTCTCAGGTTATCAACCTAATAATGGATAAAAGTACTAATTGTTGCTACATGATAAACATCAAAAAGCAAAGGTTCTGCTGAATAATGAGGAATACACACCTGTGCACGCAGTCTTTCAACTTCCTGATTTAAGAGCTCATTTGCTTTAACAATATTATCAGTAGCACTTTTTGAGAGAGAAAGACCATGGGCTGTTGGAACTGGTGTAGTAGAACGTGGTGGACTGGGCTTGCGAGAGAAAGGGGAAACAACTCTTGAAGTAGTAACTGACCGAGCTGCAGATATGCGTACTGCTTTCGGAGCTGATCTGTTCATGCCCAAGCCACCAGATAAAGCAATATCACTCAGCTGCAGGAGCGAACTAACTTGAGGATTCCGGAGAAATGATAGCCCATCAGTTTTCTTCCCTTGCCGTGCTGCCTTGATATCCAAATTTCGAATCATATCCATATTACTAGGCAAACTAGCCTTTCCTACTTTAGCATCGCCATTGCTTTCAACAGGTTGGTAGGGAACAGGGTCTTTCCTCCGGTTAGCTGCACTAGGATCTGAGGCATTATTCAACTTCAAGAAACATGAATCACAAACACGGTAAGGTTTCCCAGGACTAGGAGCCAGTGCTGCTCTCAAAGCCTTCCGCGAGGTGCAGGCATTGCAATGGACAAGTCCACAATTATAGCAGTTACGCCTCTTTCGAGTAAACCCAAATGGCTGTCGACATGAGGAACACTGTGATTGGTCAGCTCCAGAAACCCATTTATATTGACAAATAGCAGCAGTGAAGTTTGCACCACAGGCTATGTACCTAACAGCTCTATCTTTCAAGGCTTCAACTGGTGTAGGCACCTTCCGATCCTCTATGTCTCCATGGCCCAATCTTCCATTAGCTCCCTTTCCCCATGTAAAAACTTCACTCTTACCTGTCAGAACTGCGACATGGTAGGAGCCACAAGCAATTTGGATAACTTGTTCACCCACAATCTTGTCTTCAACTAAACAAGGTATCCTTCCATCTGAATGAGGATTTCCGAGCTGACCATAAACAGCATTACCCATGCTCAAGACTTGCCCAGAAGTTGTCAAGGCAACAGTAAGACTGTGACCACATGCTACCCTGTAAAAATCATGATCAATAAGCGTAGCCACGCAAGTCGGCTTAAGTCGAGTTTCTTTGTCACCATGACCAAGTCGATGCTTGTCACCATCTCCCCATGTGAACAGTTTTCCAGCAGATAGCTTTACACTTGAACTGGACCGAGTGACAATAACCTCCACAATAGCTGCAGTGTGCCATACACCACATGCCACAGCAATTGTTTTCAACCCTGATAGTGACTCTACCTCCCTTGGGTAAGAAACACTTCTCAGATCTCCATGGCCTAATACACCAAATGAACCGTCCCCAAAGGTAAACAATTGACCCATGGATGTTATCAAGGCTGTATGCCAGGTCCCACACGAAACATAAGCAACTTGAAGACCTTCCAATGCTCCAGAAACCCTCTTAGGTATCCAATGTCCTACATCATTGCCATGTCCGAGAAGCCCAACATTGTGAGTTCCATCTCCCCAGGTATAAAGCTCACCCATTGTTGTAACAGCACAAGTATGAAATTCCCCACAGGCAACAAAATCTACATTGGAAACTGTCAAAGACTCAACCAGACGAGGGCGAACACAATCTTCTCGTGTTCCATGGCCAAGGCGGCCTCCAGAATCTTCACCCCATGTAAAAACCTCACCATTTTTCATGACCAATGCAGCATGCTTAACCCCACAATCTACATGATACACATCAAGAACTAAATTGGACTCCAATGGCTTCGGGAGGAGGATGTCAGTCCTGCCAGTTGAACTAATTACAGTATCAGAACCAGTTCGTACTGAAGTATCGCAGACAACCTCACCCCATACATACACATCCCCTAATGAATCACATTCATCTTGTGCAGAACCATGGCTAGATGTACTTAGGGCGCTAGAAATGCTTGCTCTGAGAACATCTGAAGATGGCCCCTTTGTGAGCATATTGTTGCATCTGCTCACAATGCAACCATAAAGCTAGGAGAGTAGTACCAATGTAGAAACAGAATCACTACTGCCAGTGATGCAGCGCAACAATGCTGAGTTGATGATAGAGGTGCTAGAATAAAGCGGACATGACAAATACCTGCACATATTAACAGAAATGCATAAAAACAATGCAGAAGAGCAAATTGGAGAGCAGGTAAAACTTTTTGCAAGAGAAAAAGGGCAATAAAGGTATGTGCACATTGAAAATTATGGTACTACATCCTACTAGGTGTAAATAAGAATAACAAGTTTTCCCAGCAATATTCAGGAAAAAAATCCAAAGAAACTAAATATAAATTGAAAGGTCAATTTTAGAATTGATTAACAATTATTCTGGATAGAGTTGACCAGGCTCACAACATTCACTGCCAGAACATATCATGAACAGACCACATTCAAATTCTACATTTAAATTGGATAAATCAGATAGTGCCCACGACTCCATTGAAATTTGTGAAACAAAAACCACCATGAGTATAACTATTACCAATAGTTACTGGCCAGAAAGCATAACTGCCAGCGGACCAAGATTTTTGTAAAAGCAGAATGAAACCCTGTTCCAGAACCATGATACAAGAGTTTTACTAAAAAGGGACAAGCCTGCTAAATTTTACACCTATATCATTATGAAAATAGCTCCCCTGATATTCAAACAGACACGACGACCATCAGACAAGTAGGTTTCACATTTTTGTATATAAAAAATTAGGTGAACCCACAATGTATGCCAACAAAGAATTTAATGCTGGCAACTTGAAATACTCCACTACATCCTTTTATTCCCCCAAGATAAACATAATCTGCACACCAACAACAGCCTAATAAAATCAATGAGGGTGTGGGCGTGTAGCAACATGCCAACCGTCAGCATCACATTGTTTGTCTGTGAGCACTTCTGATGCCATCGTCTATTTTTTGACATGTAAATCCACACCACCTGGTGCAATCTTAAAAACAAGATGATGCAAACAGAGAAAGCATTCCTCAGCCAAGTAGCTTAGCAGCACATTACCATCACAGCTAAAATCATCAAGTCGGGAAGACTGACAAATGCAGACCCGAACTGCATTCAGGCAACTTTCCTCCCAACGTTACCAAACCAAATCGGTATCAGGGGTGGCTGTAATATGTAAACTACCTACTCAAATTGCCAAGAAACATCAGCAACAGAACCGCAGGGACTAGAAATCCGGAAAATCTACACACTAGATTCTGCCAGAAATGCGAGAAGGAGCCCCCTTTCTGGCGAAACAGCGAAAAGAACCAAACTTTGCACAGGAACGAGAAAGATTCGCTTACCACACAAGTTCCTGGAGGAGACGAAGCGTCAGGTCTCCACGCGCCCAAGAGGGGAGAGCTCTCCTGCCCCTGACGGCTGCCGCACTCCCTACAAGATGGGATCCACCCGGCCGGAGGCCGGAGCGCCGCCGGTTGGCGTGCACCGAGGATGGATGGAATCAATGCGCCTGCCAGCTCCTCCCTCTTCCCTCTCTCGCTTTCTCACCTTCTGTGCTGTTGATCACGAGGGATGGGCTCCCCCTGTTTGTTCTTTCTTTCCTTTTCTCTCTACGCCTCCTCTCCCATTACTCACCTCACCCCGTTCCTGCTGCTTTCTTTCTCTTTTTGGCACTCCGGTTCACCCGGCGGTGATGTCTGTACTCATCTCCCCCACATGGCCATGCCCACGCCCCCCATCCATCTTGTTTGTGCTCATGCTTTGGACTCTTCACTGTGCTTAACTTGTTTTCTAAGTGCTCACTTGACTGTATCTGCTGGCCTGGCTTGTGACTTCTCACGAGTAGCCAGCTGGTCGTTAGTATAGGGAATAGTTCGTTTTTTATGCTGTTGGTATGATCGAGTTGCTCCTCCTGTAAATGCAATTTTATTCCTGCGACGAGCACTAGGTCATGGGTTTGGTTACTGTTGCTCAGATCTGAATGGATGGTCTTGCTCACTCACTAACAGACAGACACATCTCCTTCTTTGCTTCTGAAGAAACTGTTGCACATTTGTACTATTATTGTTTGGCTTGATGCCAGTCTGATGATGATAAGATCTAGCAGCCTCTCTTTAGTGTATGTAGAATTTAGAAAAGGAAAAAAAATTGGTATTGACATGTACCAATAGCTAGTAGCTCCAGTTGGTGACTAGATAATTTTGTTCACAGTAGAATGATTAACAAATGCTACTGTAATTAATTAGCTAGCTGATGAGGTGGTGTTGCTTTTGAGAAGATCAAAGTTGGGGAACAGGTTCACAGATTTACTGGATTCTAGGTTGGAAATGCAGAGCAAAACCACAATAAACTTTCACCCACTTGAGTGTATAATACTCCTTGTCAAACTTGACATAAAAGCAAATTTTGCCTAGTGTACCACAACAGATCATCTCGTGATCTCAACAGTGGCTATCAAATAACTTCTCCTTATTGGACCCTGCAATAAATCCTACTCATGTTGCATTTTTGTCTCCTTGCATAAAAGGTGGATGCTTGCAAGCATAGACTAGGCAACAAGGAAATATTTCCTATTTTAGCCTTTTTCAGTTTTTTTCCTATAATATACAAATGAGACATAGTTTATTTTCTGCTGCCTGTTGCACAAAATACTCCTTTCCATTGAACAGTTAGTACTCCGTAAAATGCTTTCATAGTTGGTCATTTAAAGTTGATGGAGTTGCCGACATATTGAGTGCATATTGACACAATTAATGAATTGAATGATATGACAGTGAGGTAGTAGTACTATACTAATTGCAATCACAAGTAATGTAATGATATGGCATCTAATTAAACAATTAAGGTTTAGTAGTACTACACTACACACAACCACATTCTCAGGTCCCAGTGTCCATTATCCATGTAAGATGCATTTTGATGGGATATCTTTGTACCACCTCTCGAGGTGAATCAATCCATGTCAATGACATGTGGGACCAGGCCCCCACGACATGCCATTTACTAGCTCGGTGGTTAAAAAATACCCTTCAAATCGTGGTATGGATGGAAATCTCATTTTTAGTAAACTGTTGTTTATTTAGTGCACAAAAATTGTGTCACTAGGTCTGTGCTTAGACATATTTTTAATCTAATATAATGCGACTTTGCAGTGAACAGCAATGCATTGTAAACGGTAAAACGAATAGGAGAAAGTTTTGTTTGGCTATCATTTCCATACCAAAATATGCTTTAAAATGGACGGACGCCCCTGTTTAATTAATTTTAATGACTCCAATATATAATATATATATATGCCTTGTCTGATCACTCAACATTGAATTCGTGTTGTTGCAGTTCACATGAGACATGGTGCGTATTTGATGACGGGATGCTTGCAACTCTCCTAAGACGATGGAGTATGTAGCTTTGGTTGTTGACGGATAATTTTACTACCTTCGTCCGAAGAAAACTATCTTATATTTTACTAGGTTTATATTGAAAAAAGATTTACAATAATATTATCAAATAAGTATCATTAGGTTTATCATAGAACATTTTTTTAGATAAAGTTTTTTTTCATAATATATTAGTTTGATGTTATAATGTTGATAATTTTCATACAAATTTAGTTAAACGTGGAATAGTTGATTTATTCAAACAGAGGTAGTATTAACTAGGAGGAAGATGTGTATGTAGCCCAAATTTATTACCGCCATCAACTTTCTTTGAAGACTGCGCTAGTACGTTTAGTCCTAAATACAATCTTGCAATTCCGTGATGTCGTCTAATTTTTTTAATAAAATATATTGATGATACACCTATAACAAAGAGAAAATATATACTACTACCCACATTTCAAATACAGTATGTCCAGTATAATTATTACTATAAATTTGAACATTATGTCTAGTATAATTTTTACTATATACCTGGACATATTGTATATCTACGTGTGTATAACAAAAGTTATGTATTATTGTAAAAATTATAATTTAGAATGGGGTGAGTACATAGAAAAATATATACTATAACGGAGGCGTGTGTATGGGCAGCGAGGTTGACGGAGTATGGGAACTCTCATAGAGTGATCGAGATTTTCGTTTTTGAACGCATCGAGATTTCTTAAGAGAGTGAAAGCTTCTTTTGTAACCAAATAATGCTCTTTGAGACGACCAATATACTCTTTCCATCCTTTTTTAATTGTTATTTTCACTTCCGAGAAGTTAAACATGCTATCTTTAAGCAAAAACATATAAGGAAATTTTTTTTGAGACAGATATACAAGAAAATATAAATATTTATATTACATAATTAGTATCATTAGATAAATCGTTAAATCTATTTTTTTAATAAATATAAATATTGTTATTTTTCAAACATATGTTTGATCAGCACGTATACCATAGCAACATTTAAAAGGAGGCATATCACATGGTGCGTCTAGGAAGTGTCATTTTCTTGGTTACATCGATTGAAGATGATATATGATCTAACCAAAGACAAGTAGACAAGAGAGATTATTTTTATTAGGTGTGCCAGCTGATTGGTCATATATCGCTTACGTGCTTCTGTGTAGCTTAGCTAGTTGAGGCACTCAACAATTTGATAATGCCCATGCTGCACATCTATATAATATATCCGATAAATTGGTGATTCCTTTGCCAAGAAAAATGCCAATAGAAAAGCGAAGATGCTGGCGCTGTATCATGGTCCTCCAATGCAAAAACTCAACGACGGCCATATATATATATATATATATATATATATATATATATATATATATATATATATATATATATATATATAGTGTGCTTGGGATCTGCCATGCTTATGCATGCTAGCTATTCAAACGTCAAAACATCCAAGCAAGAAACTTACATGGCCATATTGGTATATGGACATGCATGTATATATGTCGATACGTATTATGTATATATATATAACTTTAAGAAAGCAAACTGGATGTACCTTAGCTGCTGGTTGAATTATTTCTTGCGGTACATAGTTTTTGACTTGACGTGGGTGTTTCTATTTTTCTAGATTTATTCTGCGGTACATAGTTTCTCAGTTTCTGACTTAACGTGGGTGCTTGTATTTTTTTAGATTTATTCTAAGATTTAATGGTGTTGTTTTTTATTGGTAGGTGTGGTAACGTGTTCGGCAATAACGAGACGTCTACAGTAACTTCGTCAATTTCAAGATCTAATGACTCAGTCTTAGTCTTTCAAATGTGTTCATGTGAGTATATTTGTGGTAGGCATGGCGACATGTCCGTCGATAGCGAGATGCATGTAGCAACTTCGTCAATTTCAAGATCTGTCAGCCTAGTCTTAGTTTTCCAGAGGTGCTCCTATGGGTTGAGTGAGTGTGCATGTATGTATAACTGTATGCATCTGCAATATGATTCAGAAAAATCCTTTAAGATGATGCTTGTATGGGTAAAGTGAGTTTGAGTGCATGTACACGTGTCTGCATCTATCAAAAAAATCCTTTAAGATGATAGAAGTAATCTCATGCCCTCTACTCCAACCAGATATATAAAAAAACAAGATCCAACCAATTAGAAGGAATTCAACGGTTTTTTTATTATTCATTAAGAAGAGAAAAATAGACACCAAAATTCAAATCAAGAGAGGACTTAATCTGGAGTAGTTGGCTGCATTACCCCCAACTAGTTGAACTAGGGCGATTGTGCACTAGGATTATATGAACCCTGGTGTGTTAAACTTGACATTCATAACTCTACAGTTGCACTAGGTACTATTTGCTAAGGCTTCTTTGATAGGTTTCAACTCTTGCTTCTTAAACCTTTTAGGTGAAGTCATATTAAATGCTAGTTTAAGAAATGACTTTATGAAAGACCCCAAAAAGGTAAAAAAAAGGTTTGTTTTTAACTATACGAGTGGAACTACCTAAATTTGGCTTCTCCGACTTCTCTGCCTTTTTGGGTGAAACCGGTTTCAAAAAAATCTTGCCAAACATGTCCTAGAAATGCTTCCATACGTGACATGCCCACCATATATGATATATAATACACACACAAAATGCCAAAAGTGATTTTCCTTTTTTGGTTTGGATAATTAATAGAAGTATAAAGCTCAAATTACCGCCCTTTTATGACCTATGCCTGATTAACTCTCTAAGCTAATGTTTCAATCCAATGCTATATTTTAGAGGCAGAAAGCTTGAGTTTCCATAGGTGGATATGAACACCGCCTATGTCAAAGCACATGTGTAAATCAAGATTTACACACAACGGGTTAAACGCCCCACCTCTAGAAACAAAATTCAACAAATAAAAAATGCCTAGTTGAGTGAGCCTGCAGATCCAATGGCCTATGCGTTGATGTCACTGTTGAACCCGCCGTGAAGGCTTGTCGTTGCCTTCGATCATGCCCTCACCACCTTCGAACGTGTGATCCCTTTGGGTTGGTTCTTCCTAATTATGAACAACTCCACCGCTTTCACTCTCACTGTTGTTGCATCCACCACTAGATTTGTTGTCGTGCCCCATACTCCTCCCCTTCCACCACCACCATTTAGCTTGGGAGATTTGAGCTTCACCCTGAGGAGAGTTAGATAGAGCGAGGCGAGGGAGAGAGAAGTTCTCTATCTCGTCATCCATGCCAAATCTGAGCTCATACAACAATGCATTTGCCTCCAGCTGGCCTAGTGCAGATCGGAGAGGGAGGTGGTGATAGATCAGCTTTGGCTTGTCCAAACTAGGGACAACAATGAGGGCAGATTGGGTTGGGTCCCCGTGAGTTTCAGACCCTGCGGAGCTGGTGCGAGTGTCTTTTTGCCCCACGCATTTGAGGGTCAGGACCCAAATTAGGTTGAGTGCGGGGCGGGTTTTAAAATGCCCTACGGGATCTGAAATCCGGCTTTGCATTTCTAAATTCACTCATGTTTGCATACTCCTTAATTCAAGTTCTTCTACGTCTACCCAGATTGTATCATACATATATCAACAATTTTGGATATATTGTAGATATTTTTTTATTTAATTTACAATACCTATTTCATACACTTTTTATATACGTCATATGAGTTTTAATGAGTACTTAAAAAACAAAACTAAATATTACCAAGATAAATATAGAGTAAAATCCATTTTATCATACTGGTCTTGTCTCATAATTTGAACAACCCCACCCTCCTATATAAACTCAAAAGCTAGACATCATACCCCACTAAACCCTAGAACTGCTGAAGGGGACATATTATCTACTACAATTCAAAGTAATCAAAAGGTAAGTTTTTGCTAAAAATTAGACATCATATGCTATCTCTACTCTCCATCAAACAAACTACCCACTATGACACTTCAAAATGTTTCCAAGGTAGTTTTGCTCATGTAGACCCAACATGCAAGCATCCTTCCCACTTTATCCATGCATCTATGCATCCCCCCTCTTTGTTCTCTCACTACTAGATGGACACATTGTTCATACTCCCTAGCTTCTCCCCCTCACTGTTACCCACTATTATGAGCTTGCAATACCGTAGTAGAGCTAAAAATAAGATCCATGATGAATGACCTCATATGCTATTCACTTTACGCAACGACAAACAAAGAAGCCATAGGATGGTCTTCCATTTCACCACTCCAACCTGCTACTCATCGATCTTTAGCCATGCTTCTCGTGGTGGCACTTCAAGATAAGGGTAATAAGGATCGGTGAGAGAGATGGAAGGATGACGAAGATGACGGATGGGGTGACTAGGGTCGACTTACAGTGAGAGACACAAAGCAAGGGGGCACACGAATAGAAGGAAATAAAGCCCGCAGGATAGGCCCGATATAGATGATATGATAAAAACCATATGACGTTGCTTAAAACAACCAGAAAAAAGAAGTATAGATGTTCTGACACATGAAACTCGTCTTGAAAATCTTAAAGACCACTTTAGTCGTCTTTGATTTTAATATTTATAAGGAGTAAAATCATCGCAAAAAATCACTTTGAACCGCTTCAATTTTTAGATTGACAGTTATAGTTTTTGTCCGCTTGTCTTATGAGTCATACTTTTTAACGAATAAATAATATTTTTTTTCTCACAACAAATCAGCGAATGGTATTTTCAGCGATTTTAAGAGTTTTTTTTATTTTTAAGTCGTGAGTCGTGAGGAGTCAAGGAGACGGACCGTGCCTGCGCGATCTTCTCCTCCCCACAAGTCTCTCTCTCTCCTCGCGACGACTGGGCGAGACAGCCGCCGCCGCCCTTCGCCAGGTGCCCAGGTCTCCGCCGCGTCCTTCGCCGGAGGTCACCAGGTTCACCGCCTGCCCCCTTCCTTTCCCTTCGTGCTGGGCGGAACCGATCTCCCAAACCCAAGCTTAGGCTTCCCATTTGTGTACTCGCATCCGGATCTGATCTAGTTACGAGTATAGCATGCTTGCATCCGGATCTGATCTAGTTACAAGTGTCCTACTTGCATTCGGATCTGATCTAGTTACGAGTGTGGTACAGTTGCATTCGGATCTGGCGTAAAAGAGTTTGCTAGTCTTTTTTTTACGAATTGGTCTGAGCTAACTGGATGCTTGAACTGGGGTGTCAGTTGAAGCTATTGTTGGCGTGATTCCAGTGAAGAGCAGTTGGTCTTTCGTCCGGAAGTATACCACCACGCATATTAGCTTACTGGAATATGATGTTGCAAATCTCAGATGCTACTAGTCATGAATAATTCGCTATGTAATATCAGCTTAATGTAAACTCAGTAGTTGTAGGGCGCCTTTAGGGCAACTCGCCTTTTAGGCTTGTCGTTTGTATTCCATCTCTTCTACTTAATGAAATAGCACGTTCTCGAAAAAACAAGTCATGAATAAATTGTTCTCTTTGTGTGACTTTTTTCCTGTAAAAGAATTGGATTTTTTGCTTTCAGTCAGCATGTGTATTCGAATCCAGTGTTCCTTTCAATCAATCATATATCAAAAATACAAAAAAAAACACTGATGGATTCTCTTTATATGCCAACCTGCAGCAGTTGTGTAGAAATGGCTGATGGTGAGGACATCCAGCCTCTTGTCTGCGACAATGGCACCGGAATGGTCAAGGTCAGTGCTTTCACCCTTATTGTACAAACATTATCTCCCTTGTTTGTTTCCAAATGTACCACTAATAATGGCTCTCTTTTAGGCTGGTTTTGCTGGTGATGATGCACCAAGGGCTGTTTTCCCTAGCATTGTTGGGCGTCCTCGTCACACTGGTGTCATGGTAGGGATGGGACAGAAGGATGCATATGTTGGCGACGAGGCACAGTCCAAGAGAGGTATTCTCACGCTCAAGTACCCAATTGAGCATGGTATTGTCAGCAACTGGGATGACATGGAGAAAATCTGGCATCACACTTTCTACAATGAGCTTCGTGTTGCCCCGGAGGAGCACCCTGTGCTGCTCACTGAAGCTCCTTTGAACCCAAAGGCCAACAGGGAGAAGATGACCCAGATTATGTTCGAGACTTTCAATGTTCCTGCCATGTACGTTGCGATTCAAGCCGTGCTCTCCCTCTATGCTAGTGGGCGTACTACTGGTATGACCTGCTTCTCCCTTTAGTTCGGTGTTGATTCAGTTTCGTACTAAAAGTATCTCTATGGTTCCATTATGCTGTTATCAAGTGTTTATTGAGGTTATTGTCAAGGTCATATCAAGCCACCGGGTTTTTTTTTAATCTTCTTTCTTTCTTATGAGATTTCATAACTCAGATATGCCGCATATGTGGTTAGCTGCTCAGTCTGTACGTTGATATGAATTCAGGAAAAAATAAGTATCTCAGCTAATATGCCAAGAATAAATAATGGAAGTTAATATTAATTGTTTACATGGTGTGACTGAAGTCCCCTCTTTTTTATTTTCTCAATCTACAGGTATTGTTCTTGACTCTGGTGATGGTGTGAGCCACACTGTGCCCATTTACGAAGGATATGCCCTTCCTCATGCCATTCTTCGTTTGGATCTTGCTGGTCGGGACCTCACAGACTCCCTCATGAAAATTCTCACTGAGAGGGGTTACTCCTTCACAACGTCTGCTGAGCGGGAAATTGTAAGGGATATCAAGGAGAAGCTGGCATATATAGCCCTTGACTATGAGCAAGAGTTGGAAACTGCCAAGAACAGCTCCTCAGTTGAAAAGAGTTATGAGCTACCTGATGGTCAAGTAATCACCATTGGTGCAGAGAGATTCAGGTGCCCTGAGGTCCTCTTCCAGCCGTCCATGATTGGCATGGAGGCTGCTGGAATCCATGAGACAACATACAATTCAATCATGAAGTGCGATGTGGATATCAGGAAGGACCTCTACGGCAACATTGTGCTCAGCGGAGGTTCGACTATGTTCCCCGGTATCGCTGATCGTATGAGCAAGGAGATCACTTCCCTTGCACCAAGCAGCATGAAGATCAAGGTCGTTGCACCACCTGAGAGGAAGTACAGTGTCTGGATAGGAGGGTCGATCCTAGCCTCGCTCAGCACTTTCCAACAGGTGCGTGTTGTTTATATTACTTTCAGCTGCTGCACTTTCTTTCTTTTAACTCATAATAATATGGATGAAATGAAAACACTTCTGAATGCTGTTATGATGTGTGGCATTGATGTACCAGATGTGGATATCGAAGGAGGAGTATGATGAGTCTGGCCCGGCAATTGTTCACAGGAAGTGCTTCTAGGTTTCGCAAGTTCCTCATCGTCACCTACTCTCAAGTTATGTCCCCTTCATTTCTCGAGACGTGTGGCAGATTTGCATGCTACGTTTATTTTCATCGGACCTGAGTCTTCTCGGGGATAGGCCCCCCTTTGTATGTTGTGGCTCCATTTGCGAGCACGCAGTGTCGTATCACCTGGTTTGTGAGATGAGTTGCTGTCAAACTTGCTTGGCTTGATTGGTTGTACCTGTAAGAGCTGATAGTTTTATAAATTGCTTGGACTCTGCTGCTGCTATCTATAGCCTTGTATGTATTCTGAAAGCGTTGTAATCTGAGCATCCGTGCAAGTATGAATGGCCCTGTACATGGGCTGGGTTTTCTGGTTTCTATACAAATACGTTGTTTGTCAACTGTCAAGATTTCACTTATAAACAAGGATGCAGTGGAGATTATACGACAGTGGTAGCCTGGTTTGGATTTTCAATCACCACAAAACAAGTGTTACAAGAGTAGCCTCTGCTGCATATATGTCAAATAAAGTATTTGCTGACACTGCAAGAGTTTGAGATTTCCACGAGTCTCCAGGATATGTTTTGCAGCGTCAAATTTGACAAAACCTCACAGTGGAACAATGTTGTACTTACAGCGTAGGTGGAATCAAATCAGCATACAAATGTGCCCTTGAATTTGCTTTCTCATACGATTTGGCTGGACTGACCTAATCTATGCTTTTGGTACAGATTATGCTTTTATATTTCATACAGTTATCAACATGAATCCAGAACTCTAAACTTTACTTTCCTCTAGTAGTTTGTGTCCTGAAGACCAGCAGCTCCACGCATCATTAGAATTTAGAAGTCATAATAAAATCTTCCCGTTCGCTTCACTGAAAAGTCATAGCTAAAAGTATTGTTCGCTGATTTGTTGTGAAAGAAAAAACTGTTCGTTCGTTGAAAAAGTACGGCTCATAAAATTAGCGAACAGGGCCAAAGTCATAAAAAAACTCCTCGCATTCGAATCTCCCCACGCATCGTCTGAATTTGTCCTCTGCTTCAGCCTGGAGGATACAGAGGCCTTCAGGATTAACATCTTTGATATGGTTAAACAAATTAATAATAGAAAAAGAACCGGCTAGTGTTTTTTTTGGGCTATTTTTATGTTCATCAATCCACAGTTTCAACAAATCAATTCAATCTATTTGGTATGCTGTGCATTTAGATTTGGCAAAGCATGCAAAACAGTTCCTCGAAGATAGCTATTGAAATAGCCAGTAAGCTGCTTCTTTTGACTATTTGAGCCATTACGCATAAGATGATAGGACCTAGGTTTATGTTGAGTTATTTAGAAAGTTTAGATCTGACGAAATACACAGCTCACATATCATCACGGAGGATCGCAGGTGATCTCTACCGAGGGTGTCTCATCTAAGTGTTACGCAAGTTTTGGTAACAGGTTAAATGGTAGTCAAAAGCTTGACTCGCCCAAATTTTGGCAACCAAAATTTGGCACGTGTTGTTTGGACCTTCTAATTAGAAGCTGGTTTTAGTAAACAAAGTTTTTTTTTGGAATTTCGGGAGAAAAAAAATCAAATCGTGGTTGGCTAGTTTGTTACTCTGTGTTTGAATATTTCTTTGTTTGGTAATAGACGAGGTAATAGACGAGGCAACAATCCACCGGAGCAGGGAGAGCACTTTCTCTGATCAAAATTTTTAATTTGTTCAATAGTTAATTTATATACACCATAGCCGGCTTGTACCCACGATGTAAAATGATTGATAGATTTGTTGGATGTTGACAATTGAGATATTGTACATAAGCCAATTCTCTAAGAAATCATACAAACCAAATTTGTTTTTTTTGTTGAGCCTCACTTTTCTAGGTTGTGGAGAACTTTGTTTTAGATAATCCCAAGTTAGTTAGCGCATCCAAACATTGAATTGCTCCTAGTTGTTGGGCTCAAACTTGTTCTATAAAATCTAGTCTAGTTTTCATAAAACATGGATCCAAACAACCCATTTGACGTGTTGTTACTCCTTCGAGTTTGCCATATTTTTTTTCGGTAATGCTTCCTATAGGGCGACGGACCGCCCAGCCCACGTTGCGCGCCGCACATCCCCACTCGTGGCGCAACCACCCCTTCGCTTCCCACCCTTCTATCTCACCGCCGTGAGAGTGAGCCAGTGAGTGCCGATAGGCTGCTACCGGGGTCAGATCCAGATAGGACAAAGCTCCACGCGGTGGGCTGCGTGAGATCTGCGCGTGCCCCCCCGCCTGGACTTGCACCTCCTGCCGCGGCCGCGCTCCACCCGCCTTTGAGTTGCCCGTGCTGCTGCGAGCTCCATGTGTCGCCACCAACCTCCGCGTCGCCGTGAGCTCCATGTGCCGCTGCAAGTTCCATGCGACACTGCCACCTCCATGCCAGTGTCGAGCTCCGCAATGACGATCCTCCATTCGTTCAAGCATCAAGGTGACATTGTGCTGAAAGCGCATATTGCAAGCGTATGTTTCAAGTGTTTTAAATATTTCACAAATATATTGCAAGTGTTTCATGCGGATGTTGTAAAAGTAGATCGAGATGTTACACATGTTGCAATAGTTGTACACGTATGTTACAAGCTTCTGTTCCCAATGTTTCACGTATATTGCAAGTGTGTTTATTTGGATGTTGCATATGTTTCACACATATGTTGCAAATGTTTTATCTAGATTTTATGTATGTTTTATAATGGTTTTCAAGTGTTTCTCATGTGTTTTTGCAAGTGTTTTAAATGCATATTTCAAGTGTTTCATTTGACTTTAGACGTATATTACAAGTGTTGCATCTAGATGTTTCAATAGTAGATCAGGTGTTGCATCTCTATCCTCACTTTATGTTGTCTCGTCTTAGTGTCTTCTCCTCCCGGTGCTGGTTAGGCATCCGCCCTCCTCCCCTTCTTTTCTCGATGCTGGTAACGTTCGGGGCATCCTGGACTCCACGTGGGCGCGGAAAACGGCTGTAGACACGAGCGTGTGGACGCCCCCTCCGTTCGAGCGTCTAGGCGCTAGTAAGCTCCTGTGTGCTCCATTTCAGAGCTTCTTCGCAAAATAATTGATCGTGAGGGGCCTTTCTGCAAGCACTTGCCTCCAGTCAGCCGTTGGATCAAAAGTGTGCGGCCCGATCGATATGTATTATTACAGAAGAAGAAAGAAAGGTTAGAGAGGGGATCGCTCTCCTTTCTTCCCTGTCGCCGTGCGCCGCCGCCGCCGCAGGCAAGCAAGGGAGGGCCGGAGGGGATGCTGACAGCAGCGGCGACACGAAGGGGCCCGGCGGCGGCGGTTGCGGTGGCGGTGTGGGCGGCACCGGCCTTCCACTCCTCCGCCCCAGCGCTCTCCAAATCCACGGTAAGCCCCTACCTAGTAACCTCATCCCCACCATGCATATTTACTTACTCGATTTGTCTCCTTACTAGTAGAGAAGATGCAAGGGGGGATTAAGTCTGTCTAGGAAGCTAAACAACGGCGACGCAAAACCTTCCGTGTCAGCACACCATCCCTGGAATTTCAGTTTTCAGTATCAAACTGTCAGTAGACAATGGATTTAGCTTGCATTTCCTTCTAAACAAAATGTGCGTGTGCAAGTGTAATGTTGCACGCTATCACTCTGCGAGCTGTTAGTTCAGATATGTTTGGAGTTCTTAACGAGCAGTTGAATAAAAGTTACTGCACGTTTAGTTTCTGTCTTGTGTATGAAACTATAAGTTCTTGTCTTACAAGACCCAGCCCAGTGCAACCCCCAAAGCTACAATCATTGCTCCTGAACCACTTACAATGCACCGTGGCATCATCAGCGTTTCTTGAATCGTTTGGAACCTAACTGTTATTTTTGGCAGCCTCGTATCCGTTTCGCCGTCCGTGAAAAGCGTGGGGATGCAAAGAGCGCCCTTAAGAACCTTCTGCTCAATGGCAGCCCATGTCAGGTATTGTCTTGGTGACCATTTTCCTACTCGTGGATTTCTCTCTACTTGCAGACTTGTGAGCTTGTCTCTAAGCAATTCCGCTAATGGACTTAGCTTCTGGAGCTGTATTCTCCACCCTGTTTCAATGCGCTGTTCCAGTATAACTGAACTGGACATGTGAATTCTTCTGACTCTATAGGTGTACCAGTCCTGGACATGTGAATTCTTCTGACTCTAGTTGTACCACAGTCCAGTTCACACATGTGATTGACTTGTTCTCTTTTATTTCTTCGGACTCGGAAATATATTCCCCCTGTGAAAATGGATTACTTCAAACACGCATCGATGTTCTCTACAGGAAAGCAGTAACAAACAAATGAGAAAGCAGAAAGGTAGTAGCAGATCAAAGGTCCAGCGCTCTACTCCAGGAAAAAATCCCTATGGAAAAAATAAGCGTAAGCTCTTTCAAATCGTTTACCTTGAGTGACTTTTGAATTTTAAATGCTTGTGCTCTTTTGTACTACTCAATTCTATGTTTTCAATCATCTAGAATACTAGACTGACGAATGGATACCAAAATATACAAACACGAGTGCTCTGCCAACCTTTTACATATGCATTGGTTGCATTTGTTCTGCATAACATTTCCATGTGAGCATTGGCTTCTAATGATTTTTGCTCCACTATTTACTTAAAATGTGGATTCTATATGTCATTAGTGACATTAATACATCCAGATGACCATCCCTAGCATATTTGCTGTGTACCTTTTATTATTAAGGATAAGTTTACATTTCATGATCTGCTGTTACCTCCAAATCATTTTCTGTATATTTGGATGACAAGAAGTGCGCATTGATGATTAACCTAGGTGGGCAGAACTGGAAAAGCTATGACGATGACGATGAATGCACAGACACACCATATGGTACCTATGGTGGTAAGAAATCTTTTACATGGTACTGGCCTGGGGAGAATGACGGCCTTGGTAGTAATCCTAGTGGTTTTCAATGGAGGGAGGAATCTCAGTCTGCCAAATCAAAGGAAAAGTTCTGGAACGAAAGTGATGTCGACGAGGAAGAGGAGTCGGGCCATGATAATCTGCGAAGCTATAGGATCTCTCTCGGGTTGCCAGTTTTAGGCCCCTTAAAGCTGGATCATATTAAGGCTGCGTGAGTCATCTAAACATTTCCTACAACAGCACATTGCGCTTGCAGGGCTTCATTGTCACAAGGTTGCTAATTGGTTGTTTCTCAACATGGTGTTTCTGCAGTTTTCGTGCATCTGCTCTCAAGTGGCACCCCGACAAACATCAAGGGCCTTCACAGGTTTGTGCCATAGTATGTGTGTTTTTTAGGGCAAACCATAGTATGTGTGTTATCCTTGCATTGTGTGATTCTGGTGATTGATGCTGAAGTTTAGTGGCTATTTCAATAGCTATCTTCAAGGAACTGTTTTGCATGCATTGCCTGTAAACGAGCGGGGATAATAGATTTATTCTGGAGGATCTCAAGGTACACTTATATAGGCAAGGATGGCCTAAGGGTTTAGCTTGTAGAAACAGAACCAATTAATGGTGATCCTTGACTATAATAGATCAATCATATCAATCCTAGCCATGTGGGCGCAGGGCCCAATAGGGCGCTAGCCGTACAGTCCAAATAGGCTCCCACACCTTCTATTCTAACATTGCCAAATCGAAATGCACAAGCCGTTGTTCGTTGGGCATTTGTTCTCAGGCTATTTGCCGAGTGTTTGCCTGTGCGGTCATCCATACTGCAAGCATTTAACATGTTAGGTTTTGAGTTGTGCTATTCACAGCGTGGGTACTATTTTGTAATCCAGAGTGCTTGTAATGTGTTGATGTACTCAGCTATCATATAATATAATTCTTCTTTCATCGCAAAAAAAAAAACCAAATAGATTGAATTGATTTGTTGAAACTGTGGATTTGAACATACAAATAGCCAAAAACAATAGCTTGGTTCTGTTTTGGTGATTTATTTAACCATATATCAAAGATGTTAATTCTGAACACATCTGTATTCTCCAGGCTGAAGCAGAAGAAAAATTCAGACGATGTGTGGAAGCGTACAACGCATTGACCTGTGCCTTCAAGTCAAGTGGCTAACTACCATGGGGTCATGCGAATGCAAGGAAATTTTTTATGATTTTCTTATGACTTCTAATGATGCGTGGAGCTGCTGGTCTTCACAGAAACTACTAGAAGAAATATATTTGGTTTAGAGTTTTAGCTTCATGTTGATAATAACGAAATATAAAAGCATAATCTGTACCAAAAGCATAGATTAGGTCAGTCCTGCCAAATCTCATGAGAAAGCAAATTCCAGGCTCATTTGTATGATGATTTGATTCTACCATCGCTGTAATTGTAAACACGGTTACCATGTGAGATTTTGTCAAATTTGACTCTGCAAAATGCATCCTCGAGACTCGTGAAATTCTCAAACTCTTGCAGTGTCAGCAAATACTTCATTTGATATAAAATGGGGTAGAGGAAACTTTTGTAAAAATTGTTTTTTGATGATTGAACTAGTTGAATCCAAACCAGGCTACCATTGCTGTATATAATCTCCAGTTTGTTCATTGTTCAGTATCTGCACTGCGGTACACCCTTCTTTATATTGAAGTCTTGCCAATATGGTGTTTGTCAATGGGACTTGCCAAGTTAACATGCTTGCACCAAACTATTTTACATGGGAACATGCGAATGCGAGGATTTTTTTTTTGATGATTTTCTTCTGAGAACCATTTACATGGGAACACAGAAACAACTAGCTAGAAGAAACTTAAGTTTCGAGTTTTGGCTTCATGTTGATACCATCGCTGTAAGCGAGAGTAAACACTGTCCCAAGGTGAGTTTTTAACTTTAGGCTGCAAAACATCTCGAGACTCCTGAAGACCTCAAACTCCTGCAGTGTCAGCAAATACTGTTTTGTTTGACATAGAATAGGGGCTACTATGTAAAATACAAGTTGTTTTGAAGTGGTTCAACTAGATGAATCTAAACCAGGCTTCCATGGTTGTATAATCTCCAGTCGGTATATTGTTCAAACATCTGCACTGCATCCTTGACAAGTTGACATGGCTGCAACCAAACTACCAAAGCATACTGTATCCTCGTAGTTAATATGGCCAATACAAAAGCTACTTGAGTTCATACTTGCACGGATGCTCAGATAACAAAGCTTTCAGAATTCAGATACATACAAGACTGTTGATAGCACCAGCACAGTCCAAGCAATTTATATAACTATCAGCTCTTACAGGTACAACCAATCAAGCCACGCATGTTTGACAACAACTAATCTCACAAACAGGACACGAAGCCACAACACACAAAGAAGGGTCTATCCCAAAGAAGACTCAGGTCCGATGCAAATAAACGTAGCATGCAAATCTGCCACACATATCTCGAGAAATGACGGGGACATAACTTGAGACTAGGTTACGATGAGGAACTTGCAAAACCTAGAAGCACTTCCTGTGAACAATTGCCGGGCCAGATTCATCATACTCCTCCTTCGATATCCACATCTGGTACATCAAGGCCACATCATAACAGAATTCAGAAGTGTTTTCATTTCAGCCATATTACTATGAGTTAAAAAGAGAAATGAAGTGCAGCAGCTGAAAGTATTATAAACAACACACACCTGTTGGAAAGTGCTGAGCGAGGCTAGGATCGACCCTCCAATCCAGACACTGTACTTCCTCTCGGGTGGTGCAACGACCTTGATCTTCATGCTGCTTGGTGCAAGGGAAGTGATCTCCTTGCTCATACGATCAGCAATACCTGGGAACATAGTTGAACCTCCACTGAGCACAATGTTGCCGTAGAGGTCCTTCCTGATATCCACGTCGCACTTCATGATTGAATTGTATGTTGTCTCATGGATTCCAGCAGCCTCCATACCAATCATGGACGGCTGGAAGAGGACCTCAGGGCACCTGAATCTCTCTGCACCGATGGTGATTACTTGGCCATCAGGTAGCTCATAGCTCTTTTCAACTGAGGAGCTGTTCTTGGCAGTTTCCAACTCTTGCTCATAGTCAAGGGCTATATATGCAAGCTTCTCCTTGATGTCCCTTACAATTTCTCGCTCGGCAGAGGTTGTGAAGGAGTAACCCCTCTCAGTGAGAATTTTCATGAGGGAGTCCGTGAGGTCCCGGCCAGCAAGATCCAAACGAAGAATGGCATGGGGAAGGGCATATCCTTCGTAAATGGGCACAGTGTGGCTCACACCATCACCAGAGTCGAGAACAATACCTGTAGATTGAGAAAAAAAGAGGAAACTTCAGCCACAGAGTGTAAACAATTAATTTTTATCTTCCATTATTTACTCTTGGTATATTAGTTGAGATACTTATTTTTTCCTGAATTCGTATCACTGTACAGACTGAACTGGTAACCACATATGCGTCATATCTGAGTTATGAAATCACATAAGCAAGAATGCAAGATAGAAGATAAAGAAACCCGGTGGCTTGATATGACCTTGACAATAACCTCAGATAAACACTTGATAACAGCATAATGCAACCATAGAGAGATATCACTAGGAAACTGAATCAACACCAAAGTAAAGGAAGATGCAGGTCATACCAGTAGTACGCCCACTAGCATAGAGGGAGAGCACGGCTTGAATCGCAACATACATGGCAGGAACATTGAAAGTCTCGAACATAATCTGGGTCATCTTCTCCCTGTTGGCCTTTGGGTTCAGAGGAGCTTCTGTGAGCAACACAGGGTGCTCCTCGGGGGCAACACGGAGCTCGTTGTAGAAAGTGTGGTGCCAGATTTTCTCCATGTCATCCCAGTTGCTGACAATACCATGCTCAATCGGGTACTTGAGTGTGAGAATACCTCTCTTGGACTGTGCCTCGTCACCAACATACGCGTCCTTCTGTCCCATCCCTACCATGACACCAGTGTGACGAGGACGACCGACGATGCTAGGGAAGACAGCCCTTGGTGCATCATCGCCAGCAAAACCAGCCTGGAAGATAAGACAGATAGACATAATTAGTGGCGTATCTGGAAAGAAAGGAGATAAAGGTTGTACAAGGTAAGGGGGAGAAGGACTGACCTTGACCATTCCTGTGCCATTGTCGCAGACAAGAGGCTGGATGTCCTCACCATCAGCCATTTCTACAGAATTGCTGCAGCGTGGCATATAAAGGGAATCCATCAGTGATTTGTTTTTTTCAATATATGATATGATTGAAAGGAACACTGGATTCGAACACACATGCTATCTGAAAGCACTAAATCCAATACTCGTACAGAAAAAAAGGTCAGACAAAGACAACTATTTGTTCATGACTTAGCATCTAGAATTTGGAACATCCTATTCCAGTAAGCCAATATGTGTGGTGATCTACTTCCGGACGAAAGACCAACTGCTCTTCACTGGAATCACACTCACAACAACTTCAGCCGACACCCCAGTTCAAGCATCCAGTTAGCTCAGACCAATTCGTAAAAGACTAACAAACTCTCTTACGCCCCCAGATCCGAATGCAACTGCACTACGCTCGTAACTAGATCAGATCCGAATGCAGCAAGTACGCTACGCTTGTAAGTAGATCAGATCCGGATGCAAGCATGCTACACTTGCAACTAGACCAGATCCGGATGTGCAAGTACACAAATCGGAAGCCTCAGCTAGGGTTTGGGAGATGGGTTTCGCCCCGCACGAAGGGAGAGGGAGAGGAAGGGGAAGGCGAACCTGGTAACCTCTCGTCGCCGGCGAAGGACACGGTGGAGACCTGGGCACCTGGCGAAGGGCGGCGGCGGCGGTCTCCCCGAGTCGTCGCGACGAGAGAGAGAGGCAGTTCGGGAGGTGTGGTGTGAATGAATGAATGACGAAGGGGAGAAGAAACCGCAGCCACGGTCTCCTTGACTTCTCGCGACTTAAAAAAAATCATCTCTCAAAACCGCACACCTTTAAGGCCCATTTGTTTCGGCTCTGACGGCCTTGGGCCTTGGGCCTTGGGCTACTGTGCTGCAAGTAGAGATGAAAACGGACGGAATTTTTTCTGTACCGTCCCGTTCTGTTTTCTATATTTTTTCGTTCGTTTCCGTATTTGCGAGATCCCGTTTTCGCATCTGCGGAAGTAGAAAATGGTGTTTTCCGTTCATTTCTGAGTAATCCCGTTTTAATACGGAATAGACCCGTATTTATCCCGTATTTATCCTGTTTTCAATCTATGCTCAACAATTACATGTCCTTATGTTATGTTAATATAACTACAAATCTCCAAATATGCATGTTATATTCACGTACATAGCATGTAAATGAATATTAAACTCTGTATATATTATTACATGACTTTATATATGTATACTTTGAGAATATTAGATTATGTGATCTTAATTTAATTTTCCGGCTCTTCATCTGTATTTGTCCGTTTCCCTATGTCCGCATATTCCGATTCCGTTTTCGAACCCGCTCCCATTTCCACCAAAAAATATAGAAACGGAAGTAGAAATAGGGTTTTTCCGCCCGTTTCCGTCCGTTTTCATCCCTAGCTGCAAGGCGAGTCCCACGTATCGAAACCCTTATGCTAAAAAAGAGAGAGAAAGAAAGACATAAAAAACATATCGAAACCCTTATAATATTTTTATCCTGGTTGTATTGAGCCACTCATATGGTTTCTTTTCGTCTACATTAGATCCACCCTGGAACGAATGATTGGTGAAGGAATTTCGTAGGAACGCATTTAGATCAGGGAACGAGCTTTACCATTCATGCGGAAAGTCTCGCTCTCATCCACAAAACGCAGGAACCAAAACATGTACCTTAACTCAAAGTTTTCAGTTCCTATGTCTTTTGTTCCTCTAATCCAAACACTTCTTCATTGACTTTCCTGTATTTTTTCGATTCCTCTGTTTTGCCAATTTCCTCTAGACCCTTTTCTTGCACTTCTTCCTCCGTTCCAAACAGGCCCTATGAACCTTTTTCCTTTATGTCCTTGTTATTTCCTAACTTTGTGTCTCTCGCTGCTCTCAATCCTAATCACTCATCCATCATCCTCGTCATCTTCTCGTCCCTCTCACCGACCCTACCGTCCTTACCTCTTAAGCGTCATGTCACCATGAGAAGTGTGGCTACAACTCAATGAGAGGGAGTAGGCTGGAGTGGCAGAGTTGCCCTATGGATTCCTTGTCGTTGCTAGAGTGAAGCCAATACCATATGAGAGCAATCATCATGACTTTTATTTTTGGCTCGACTGCGGTACTGTGAGCTAAAAGCAGTGGCTAATAGTAAAGGGGAGGGGAGGGGGGTGAAGACTGAAGACTATGATGATGTGTCCATCTAGCAGTGAGAGAACTAAGAGATGGAATCCAAAAGATCCATGGACAAAGAATGATGCCTTCACATCAGCAAATTTACCTTGCAAACATTTTTGAATCGCCGTAGCAGGTTATTTGTTTAATTTTGAGAGTTGGGTCAGTGTATGATGTCTGGTTTTCAGCGAAACTACCTTCAAATCACTCTGAATAATTGATGTATCAGACAATTTGTTCAATTCTAGGAGTTTAGGGGTGTATGATGTCTAGCTTTTGAGTTTTGGAGGGTGAGCGTGTAACTATGAGACAAGACAAGTTCAACGGGACAAAATGGACTTTACTATATAACTAGGTGATGTGAGTGAGAGGTTTACAATATTAAAACAAAAAAAAAAAACTAGCATAGAGAAATAATAGGAGTATAACTGTTGCATAGAAGGATATTTTGTGGTATAATAAGAATTTAAACGTATGACCAAGCTGCGTGAACAGATTAATCATATTGGTAATTATATAGTATATAAACTATATTTAACTACTTCATTTTGAAAAAAAGGCAAATCGGTAACTGTTTTGGGCCAAAGGCCATACGGATACGGCCTGCATGCACCCCTTCATTTGTCTTGAATGAAACTTACATGTGGCCCAAATATGATTCTTCTCTCGAAATTCCGCTTTCGGAATTCGGATGACTTCTCCTATCGAAGCCTCCATGCTGTCGCCGCGGCCTGCAGTGCTCTCACGCCTAGGTCACTGCTAGCCCGCGCCGTGCACGCGCCCACGTTGGTGCCCGTATCCTTCGCTCCGATGGAAAGGGACGGCGCCGCTGGTGACGCGTGTTGTAGGCGCGCTCTGTGCTTCTGCGTGACTCGCGAGCACCAAGTGGGATACACACTGCTACATAAAACTTTTGTAAGGCGTTTTAAAAAGGCCCTCTGAGACGGTTGGGTTGGTTGCCCGTCTCTGTTAATGCGTGGGATTAATCGAAGTGGTCGTTTTTTATTAACCAAGGTAGTCACATTTAACCGCCTCACAAAATATATTTACGGCGTCTCCTAAAATATATTAACGGAGGTATCCAAAATTGCCTGCATTTTTTAAGGCGTGCCTCTTATAACACCCGCCTCAAAAAATGGCCCGAGGCGCATAGAAAAGCCCAGAAGGCCCGTTAGCTTAGCCATGTATATAATGAACACTTAGGGTTTTCACTCGCGCACCTCTGTCGCGAGTCCGCCCCCTCTCTCACGAGCGGCGTGCCTCTGGCGACTCTGCCCTCCCTCCCTCCACTCTCTCTCCTTCCCTCCACTCTCTCTCTGTCGCGAGCAGGGCGGCAGTGCGGGCTGGGCGCGGTGGAGCGGGGGCGGCCTCTCCGTCTCGCTCTCCGTCTCCTAGCAACGTGTGCTCCCTCCCCTCCTCTCCTAGCGGCAACGCGGTGGCACGGGCTCGCAGCGGCGTTGTGGCACGAGCTCGTGGCGGCGCTCCTCCCCTCCTCTCTCGGCGGTGGCGTGGTAGTTGGGGGCCGTAGCCGCGCCCTTGCTCCAGATCCGGCGGCGCTCGTCCCCTCCCCACCCTTCAGCTCGCAGATTCGGCAGTGGGTGGCCCGATCCGGCGGCGTGCGGCCAGAGGTTAGATCCGGCGGCGAGCAACCAGATCCAGAGGCAGGCGGGTAGATCTCGGCGGTTCGGCGAGGATGCGTCACCGGCGAGCAGCAGCAGCGGCGTGTGGATGGGCTAGCCGAGCTTGTCCATGGATTTTTTTCTTTTTTTTTATTTGATTAACCGAGGCGGGCAACCAACTGCCTCAGAAAATACTCTATTTACCATGACATTTAAACCGAGGCGGTTGCGATGCCCGCCTCGGTAAAGTTTCCTGTAGTAGTGTCAGAGGCTGGTGGTACTGGTATGCTCCCATCTCTCTGGGCATCTTGGCAGTGCGCCAAGCTTATTGTACTCTCGCAATGGCTGCTGAAACTTTTTAAAGGGATTGTATTGACAAGTTCATTGTGTATAGGGATGAATTAACCTTGGGAAGAGATTGGGGACCTTCTTGTGTACTACGAGTAGTAGTATACATCATATAGGGATCATCAGCTAAGTGTTGGCTCAAATTAATTAAGTACAAGTGGGTTCGTCGGTGTGGTTCGAACCCCGTATAAACACCTCCTTTTGTGAAAGCTAGATGTAACACGCAGCTCCTTGTGATTTCCCTAAACTTTTTCGTTGTGCCAGCAGGCATTGTGTACACACGGCCCTCGAGCCACGAGTATAGCTAAGTTACACATTTTACTTCTTTTACGACCCGAAGTAATATTTCATAGATTAAAAAAAACGATGGTGCTTAGCCACGGGCGTCCGTACCGTCTGGACGTGGCTCCTCCACTCATCCACTCTTCCTCTCTCTCAAAAAAAAAATCTTCATTGCGCTTATCCGCTCGTCTCGGTGTGGGCACATGGCCGCTCATCTACCTGCCGCAGTCCGCTCCCCCGCGCTCCCTTCCCCACCGCGCACGCCGGTCCTTTTCCCCTGCCTGCACCACACCCCATCGCTGGCCGCGCCGCGCCACCATTATCCAGCGCCACCAGGAGGAGGTTGCCGCCGGTCCGGACTTCGTGTCCTATGGCCGGCCGAAGACACCGCGACAGGAAGAGGAGAGGCCTATGCACGCTGGGCCATTTGCTCTCGACATTCCCCATGGACCTGAGCTTGCTGGCTACCACAGTCCCCCGCCAGGTAGGCCATGGCCGCCGGCGACGCTACGATGTTTCAGGTGTTTCAGACTTATGTTTCAAGTGTTTCATTTGAATGTTGCAAAAGTTGATCTGGAATGTTACATATGTTGCAAAGGTAATATATGCATGTTGCAAGTCTATGTTTCATGTGTTTCAGACGTTTGTTTCAAATCTTTCATCTGAATGTTTCAAAAGTTGATCTGGTGTTGCAAATATTGCTATAGCTATACACGCATGTTTTAATATAATATATGCCATGTAACACCCTTGGTGTTAAGCATCACTAAAACCTTGGTCATGTCATCATAATGCATCATGAGCATCCTTAGTAGCTAACCATGTCTTGCATCTACTAAAAATAATGTTAATTGGTTAGGGTTGCAATGCATTTGTGCTTTGTTGTGCTTAAACCAAAAATTGCTCTTAAGGCACTTGGTGACCTTATATTTCCTAATTTCACTAAAATGCTTGAAGTTATACCCTAATGGCTTTTGTAAAGTAATGTGTGTGCTTTACATTGGGATCATTTGTGGGGCATGAGTTCAAGCATAAACCCTTAAAAATGGTGTCTCCAAAAGTGAAAGTGATATTGGAGCTTAACACTTGGTTTGTTTGGCTAAGTGTTGTATTCCAACATTAAGTTCATTATTGGGGATTTAATTAAAAAGAATTTCATAAATAAACTTGCTTAATCATTGGCACCATTTATTAGTACACACTTTGTACTATATAATAGTGCTAATAGTTGGGATGTTGGCTTGTTAGTTATTCACTAAATAATTCACCAATCTATCTAAACAAAACTGTTTTTGAAACATGAGACTGAAACATGTTGTTTCAGTGTAAACCCTTTCAAAGTACCCCTGTTCTCCTCTGTTTATCTCTTCAACCAATGAGGTTTGGAGCTCAAGCTTGTAAGCATTATTTTTAGGAGATTCTTGAGTTACTGTGTGGATGTTGGAGAAAAAGGAGGAGGAAGGAGAGGGTTTCAGTCGGCCTCTACCACTGAAACCTGGTTTACAGTTACCAGTTTCCATGTACCTCTTTTCCTTACCCTATATCTCTCTAACCAGCAAGAATTGGAGCTTGTGTCTATAAGCAAAGGTGGAGACCAAAGATCAGTGAACAACTTACATGGGAAGGTTTGCAAGTTACTTAAAAGAATCAAGAGAAATTGGAGGGTGAACATCTCCGGTCAGGCTGCTACAGTGACGCAGGGTGACCTGCTTCTCTGCCTGCCTCACTGGCGGCCACCGCTTCGGTCCACCGCTTCACCGCGCAAAGCCACGCAGCTGCTCGTCGTCACGCTGGGAAGTTGGAGCTGGACGCCCTGAAGGTTCCCGCGACCCCTCCCTCCTTCTACTTAGCCCGTGTTCAGTTCTCAATTCGGGACACCCGAATCTGCACAGTGCGCATTTAATGCGCATTGTAGCAATTCGTTTGTATTTGGTAAAAATTATCCAAACTTTGACTAATTAGGCTTAAAATATTCATCTCACAAAGTACAACAAAACTGTGCAATTAGTTTTCAATTTCATCTACATTTAGTACTCCATACATGTGTCGCTATTTTGATGTAATGGGAATCTTCTTTTTTGCATAGTGAAATTTGGGGTTGAATTTGGAAACTAAACAAGGGCTTAGCACTAGAGCACTCCCTCCATTTCATTCCTTCCGCCCGACGCCATCGTTGCCGTGAGGAGCTCGAGCTCGAATTCGTCCTCCTCGCTTCACCTTTTCCAAATTCATCTCGCCACCACGTCCACCACCGCTCCGTGTCACGATCAAGCCCACTAGAGCCGCATCCCACTGCTTGAGCTAGTCACGCGACATCATCGTCTTCCTTGGAGTTCCGCCGGACCACCATGATCGTCGACAGGTGGTTCCCATGCTTTGTTTCATTTCTCGTCTCTTAGAATAGAGTCCTGAGGTAGAGTGGAAGGAGTTGGGAGCTTCCGTTTTGTCGGAGAAGTCACCGGCGTGCACCGTCGGCGAGAGTCCTGAGGTAGAGTGGAAGGAGTTGGGAGCTTCCGTTTTGTCGGAGAAGTCACCGGCGTGCACCGTCGGCGTCACCGGAGTTGCCGAGCCGCCGGAGCAGTGGCCGTGCTTGCCACGGGCCAGGAGGGGAAGAAAAGGGGTAACGGAGAGTGTGGTGTGGTGAGGTGAGTCGTGCCGCATCCTTGGGTTCACAGGGGAGCTCGCCGGCGGTGAGCTCTAGCCGGCCGGGCCGTCGCCGTCACGCGCGGTGGCGAGAACAGAGGAAGGGAAGAGAAGGGCCAAGCCATTTCGGCCTTGGGCCTTGGCCTCGGTCTGGGCCGAGTCGAGCCAGCTGAAAGGAAAGGGAAGAGGAGAAGTAGACCGGGCCGCCAGCGTCGCTGCCCCGGGGTGGGCCGAACAAAGCGATCCGTGGGCTAAGCTTAAGAAAACGCTTTTCCTATTTTCTTAAATGTTAAAAATGTGCTGCTTCTTAATTAATTCATAGAAAAATAATTAGAGATGATAAAATCATAAAATTTTTTGTGTGATCTGTTCATACTATGTTCTATCTAGGAAAATTATGGAATGATGAAAATGATTAGATTCTGCATGATTTAAAATTACCTTCTTTAATTAATAAATGCAACTTCAAGGATTTTTATAGGCTAAAATATTATCCTAAAATTATGAAACTTTGTAGGAATGTTTTCTTTACTTAGGTGAACCTTCACCAAAATGTTGATACTGTTTTGATAATGTTTAGTTATATCCTTAGTTATGTCTTAATTAATCAATTAATTATTTAATGCTTAGTTAATTAGAATAATCACCACTTAACTTGAGTGTGTTTTGGATTGAGTGTAGACCATGGAACATAACCACCTCTGGTGTTCCATGGCAACTTAATTACTTGTTGGTTGTGTTCTTAATACATGCTTAGCATCTCATCATTCTAAAGCATGCATTTTATTACGTTTAGTGATCGAGAGTGGAATTCCACAGTCGATCAAGTCTCTGGAGTGGAATTCTATTCGTTCGTAGTTGGTTATCTTGTTGTGGTTTTCTGAAGTACCTGACAACCCCGACATCGCAGGCAAGCCCCAGAGCATAACTCATCTCCTTGTATTTTATAAAAGTTATTCACATAAGTCTATGTTTGATGCATTAGGTAATAGGAGTTAAGTGATATACCGTTGTTGCATATCTTCCTTGACTACTTTACCTATCCCATGGTACATGGTTTATTATGATATGGTATTAAATGCTTAGTCTTGCTTAGATGGTAGTGCTGATAAGTAAGTTTATTCTAAAAAACTTTGATGAACCTGAAAGATGAGAATGATCGTGTTTTTAATATGAGACTGGGCGGAATCTTGGCTTGCGACAAGTTTGAGGCTTGATGTAGTGACCCCGCCTGTGTCGATTGAGGACCGATCGTTGTAGGCCTGCTTGTGATCGTGACTTGTAGTACTGGCCACATACTCCGATAAGCCTAATATCTTGGCTATTCCTTTATGGGAAACGACAACCGTGCACTGGGAGTGGAGATGGCGAGAGTACCGTGTACACGCTCCTGTGAGTCCGTTAGGGACGAACAACGCAGTGAAGTGGGTATTGTGCTCTCGAGTAGCGCTGGACCGATTCCTATTTTGGAGGATTCAAGTGAAGGTTGATAAGTGTAGGTTCGCCACCTACATTTGTCGTGTGGTAAGGAAACCCCAGCTGGGCCAAATCGATTCAAATCGCCGCTGCTTCTCAGAGAAGAAGACTTGATCAACTGACCTGCATTGTAGTTAATAAATGGAACCGGATACTGATGATCACCTGATGAGATAGTTTAAGAAGTGTTTGGCTTAGATCAGGTGCTAATATGATAATTATGTGTATAAAGCTTAGGCTATAATATTAAAAGTAAGGATCCATGCTTAGTAAGCTTTTCTGCAAAAGTCAATCTTGATTCTTGCTACAGACTTACCTTGATTCCCCTTAAGTCTGCATATCCTTGGAGTCTTTTCTCTTCGCCGGTTAAGTCTTTTTGAGTACCTTTGTACTCAGGGTTTGTTAACCCTTGTTGCAGGTGAGAGCCAGCAGTAGAAGAGTTTGTTGTGCACTCTTGGACCGGGTAAAATCTCTCTTGTGTGATACTAGTGGTACCTGTCATGCTACCCTACTGCCTAGTTGGCTAAAGTTATGTTGTAACAACTTAATGAATGATTTGTAAACTGATAATTATAAGTCTTTCGCTGATTACTCTGATGTAAGATTATTGCATATTGTCCAACTGTTGTAATACTACAATGTTTCTGTAATTGATCCTGCTCGAAAGAAAAACGTGGATGATTTGGGGTTCCCCGAAAACACCCGACAGACTACCGAAGTTGTTTGTATTGCATGTGTTGCTATCAGAGGTCTGTAAGACAATGATAGGCACATGTGGGCCATATGACTTAGGCGGTTCTGCCACATGCTAGTTGTTTTCCAAGCCACTCATGTGAATAAAAAGGACTCAATCCTGCTTTTGACGTTTGAGTTTTTGGTGGCTATCTTACATGCATATCATTATGAACATGTCCTACTAGATTCTTTTAACCTATGCCTTCCTCGGCAACGGCGCTAGAAATGCTTGTTGACATTTCTTAATGTCGCTACCAAGTATGGAGATAGAATCCATCCCTAGCAACGGCGCCATAAATGCCTATTGGTATTTTTAGCACCATCACTAAGGTTTTAGTAAACCTTAGTAACGCCACCAAGAAACACCAACATGATAGTTCTTAACATTTACTAAAAATATTTGCAAGCGCACGGATCTATCATTGTAGCATTTCACCCGGAAGTATTTCAGGGTATCGTTATTTATATTTTCCCAAAGGAAGGCATGGTGTAAAGATTCTACTATAAAGTGAACCAAAGTTTATAACAGGGGTAAACATGATATGGTATAAGGATAATGGATACACACTTGGGTCATCTTCGAGGATAAAAGTAAAAGAAAGAATAAAAGAACTTTCCTAAGTGGAGCAGGCTTGATCAAATATAGTCATGCAAAGAATAACAAATAAGTCATACATGAATAAGAACTAGAGCTAGGCATGAGATGGGTCAGGAGGCCACCGAGTACTGCAAGCAACCTCATGTGACAATTTACGTATTCCTACACGATACCCGAACATAGGGGATTACGAGGGACGGATAGGGCTATCACTACCTGCCGCCTATCCCTCAACCGTGGAGTATGAAATGCATTCACTGCTTCTATATACCTGAGCACCACGCCAGTGTATAAAGAAACTACTCAAGTCCCCCCGGGACTCCGACCCTACAGATTGACAAGTAAAAACTTGGGCACACTCGAAGGCACGATGAACCGCCACCCCAACATAACTCTAACTCTAATCATATACATTGTATGAATAATTGAGCATAAAGTTCTATATGATGAGATCATAACATAAAAACTATAGACTAGTTAATATGCTAAGATCATATCATAAGGACTAGTCTAGTTCATAAGCATAACTATATTTAGAGTATGAGAGCAAGACTTCGTAAGAACTCATATTGTTATTCATACCAAGAATCTCTTCTAAGGAGTCAAGTCCTCCAAGGTAGCTTTGCTCTTGCTCCAAAAGACTACTAAAGTGTAAAAAAGAGTACAAGAGAAGTGGAGAGGTATGAGCCCAAAGGTTGTGTGTGTTGAAGGTGAGCAGTACCCATCTCTTTATACTAGTCTATGGTCGTTTTGGCGCAGGTAATTTTGGAAACCACCGAACACCACCTTAGCATGCCACCATGCAACCGCCAAAGCAAGCTGGGCTCGACGGAGCTGTGGGCGGTGTGGGAGCACCAGGGTGGGCTGCCCACTCGCCACCGCCTTGCTCTGGTGGGTTCCTGGCTGGGCCTGTGTGGCTTCCTCGGTGGTGCTCAGCCTAGATTTGGTGGTTGGATGGGCCTTTGCTTGGTTTCCTTGCGCAAGATTTGCTTTATGCTTTCCGAGTCGCGCCTTTTGCTTTGTTTTCCACTTGTATTCAAAATATATGCCCTGCAAAACATGTTTCTTCCAATACAAGTGGAACTAGGTCAATAGTACATGCATATGTGTCATAAGTTTTGATCGTTAAGGACCGCCAATAGTCCCTGGGCATGGATCCGGTGACCCCTGCTCTGGATCTGGCGCGCAGCGGGCGAGCGGCCACGGTGGCCGGCGGGCACGCAGGCGGAGCCGGCATGCGGCCGGCGGGCGCATAGATGCCCTAGTAGGTGTCCAGCGCCCAATGGCGGCTGGCAGTTGCTATTGGCCGACCAGTCCTCTCCTAGGCACGCACACCGATAGCTGGGAGGGCGCGCAGCGGCTGGCCACGGCCGGTCAGGTTGGGGCATCAGGGGTGCTAGGGGACCGCTTGGGCCTACTGATGCTAACTGGTGCTCGCCCCTAGCGCTCCAGCCCCTCCCTACTCCGGCCATGGTGGTTCTTCGGCCTACGACGGCTCTCTCTTGGTGTCCGGTCATCGTCGCCGGATCCATTAGTATCTCGGCTAGATCTGGTGATGTCCACTTGGTGCGTGTGTAGGGCCCCTGCTGCGATACGGGGTGCGTAGTTTGGCCGTGGGCGAGCTGGCGGCGGGGCAGCGTGCCCGTTCGTGTGCATATGTAGGGGGTCCTACAGTGGCGTGGTGTGCGTGGTCTGGCCGCGAGCATGCCGGCAGTGGGGCCACGTGCCATGGGTGCCCTCCCTAATGTGCTGCTCTCTCCGGCCATCTGCGGTCGCTAAGAACATTCTCTGCCTCTTGACGGAGAGGGCAAAGCACCGGGTGGGCAGATCGAAGGCATCGGCCATGCCTGTGTTGAGTGTCGACGGCGCAGGAGATGGCTAGATACTCAACACATGTGGTTGCAAGCTTTGGGTGTTGCACTACTTGGAGATTATGGTGGATTCTAGATGAAAGTCTTGCTCGGCTTGTTGTTGGTGCCGATGATGATGGCACTCGCGCGTGACATGTTCTTTCTTGGAGGTGTCGCCGAGGTTCCATCTGCCATCCTGTTGAGTTTGATCTCTGGGTGAAAACCCAAACCGGTGATCCCGGTCAAGTAACGGTGGCACCTTCCCATGTCATTCCCTTCCTGGAGCGTTACTTTGGAGATCATTGGCACCACCCTGCGCCGAGGACCTAGCCCTACTCCCCTCTGATGATTCTACACAAGTTCTAGCCAACAAACCATACTGCCAGTGTCCTAGCTTTGCCATTCTCCATGATCCTTGATTGCCTTGTCTCAACAAATGCCGATAACGAAACCATGATCCCCTCTCTTGGATCTTCTCGCGCTCCCTTTGCCAGCCCTCCCTCCATTGTGGCTTCCTCCCCATAATGGGCGTTGGCAGGCGTCAATTGGGTCCTGGATGTGCTTTAAAGACATTGTAATCACGACTCTCGTCTATCGTATTGACTCGAAGCTTAACAGTCGCCGTGGGAGTGGAGGTCGCCGAAGTTCAGCCGCTTGGTCGTGGTGTTAGTTGGTGATCAACTTTCTGCTTATCATGGGAGTTCTTTGTTTCCTTTCTCTGTGTTTTGTGGTTTTCCTCCTTGTCTCGTGTGTGTGTTGTTGGTGGTGGTGTGTTGTAAGTGTGCGTAATCTGTTGTATCTCCTTGAGCGGTAATTTATTACCCCTAAAGTGCAATATATTCAAGTGGGGAAATCTTCCCCCCTGGTGACTCATAAAAAAAATAAGACATCATCGGTAGCGACAACACAACTAGTGGCGATTGCATGTCGATGTGTTGGTTTTGTCATCCAAGTGATGATGGTGCAACTTGGTATACCGTGGAACATTGATATAGAATAGTGGCGAGATGGTGTGTGTGCAGCATGTGTTGGGTTCTTAATCCACGGGCCTCTCCGTAAATTGTCAATAGTTGTGTTTTAGTTGCTTCTGGTTCTTTGTAGTGCTGTTGTTGCTTGACCCTTTGGGTCCTTGTTGCTCTGTTATATTGTCTAGTCTGCATCCTTTTTCTTCCTTTTAATATAATCATTAGCCCTCTTACCTGGTTTGCTCAAAAAAGTTTCGTGGCCATATTGATTTTGTAGCAACCGGCAATATATTGAAAGAGAACTTTAAAGCAAAGTCCTAATTCTATAAGAGACTCTTTTTTAAACATGTCCTATATTGATGGACATATAGATCAACTTCACTGTGCCATGGACGACAAACATGATGAACGTGCAGGGATTAATAGACAGTTAATTTTGCACTTCTTAGGTGGCTGGTTTGTTTTGTTATTGTTCAGGTAACATGTAATTTTATTATTATTTGACTACAGAAAAAATATTGTCTCTTATGAGTTGTCCTTTTAATTGTACTAGATGATTGTGTAAGATATTATTGCCTGAAAATTTAGGCACCTGAAATATAGCAACTCCTTTAATTTTATTATTACTAAATCAGCCATCAAACACATGTGAGTGGAGTGTGAATCGATAAAGCACGACCATTTCCAATTGCCAAACCCGCTTTTCTTTGCCCCTTGCGAAGAGCAATCAAATGATAGTATGCATATCTTAGTAAAATATGCTATCCTTTATTAGAGAGAAAGGTGGAGCAAACTTTTTATTATAGTGCAAGAAGGCATTAGAGCCAAAGCCGGCCAAATCTCTATCAAACAGGACCTAACCTTGTCACCTTGGGTCCCAAGAGGGCCACTACTTTGAGTCCACAAATTAAATTCTGGCTGAATGCCAAGAGGGTCGACTTAGTTTTTTTTAATAGAGCTTCAAAATCAAGCTGACAAATTGCTGGTAACTGGCTACTGGATGGTATACATATTTATTCAGTGGGTGGATATTATAATACAGAGTGTTGGATCACTCAGGTAGTCAGGTAGGCTGTGCACCTGAACGGTGAAGCGTCATCATCACACTTGTTTATTATCCGAGATCAAGGACGCAGGCTTGTTGTTAAGCACGCATGCAGTGCTAATAACCTACTTCAGATCATCTCATCTTGCTTGTTCTAGACATGCAGTGGAAGTACAACTGATTGCGGCATCTGCATCGCCTTGCTCTCTACTACCCTGCTCTTGATGGTCAGATGGGATCGTCGTCGTGTGGGTTTCTTCCTTGTTTTTGCCCCAGAGAACGCAGTAAAGGCCGCCGACCAGCAGAATCCCACCCAGTATACTGCCAATCATTGGGAAAACAAAAAACATGCCAATTCACTGTCATCTAGTAGTCTGGACACTAGATAAGCTAGAAGCCCAGCAGTTTGAAGTGAAATGATATGCAGATTTCAGGGAGAGAGAGAGAGAGAGTGCCTTCCAAGGTGGGTGGTCTCTCCTAGGAGCGAGGAGCACAGGACAGTGAGCAGCAAGCTCATGGGGAACCACATGGCGAGGAAGACGGGGCCCTTCATGTCCACGCACCACGTCTGCAGGTAGAAGCAGACGCCTGTCCCCACAATGCCCTGCACGCATCATCACCATGCATCAGTCACAGTTAGCACTAAGCACAGCAAAGTAGCTAGGAATAAGAGTAGAGCACGCACAGAGAATGCCACTGCAAGCAGAGAGACGTCGAGCCCAAGCTTCCATCTGGAGGGATCCCTCTCGATGGTCACTGCCACCACACATGACTGGGCAGTGCCAAACAGGCACTGGATCAATGTCGCAAGCAGCTTGTTCGGGTACTCCTTCAGCAGCAACCCCTGTTTATACATACAGCTCCATTATGTTCTAAGCCGGCAGTGTGCGTGGTTTCCCTTATTAGTTAGAGCGATCGATGACCTGGAGGACGATCCAGAGCGACCATGCTACGCAGGCAAGCAGCATGAGGAACGTCCCCGTGATCCACAAGCCCTTGGAGACATGCCCTGGAGCCTGCCTGTCGCCATGATGACCAGCCAATAAGACGCCATGGTGGCTGTGGTTGAGAGGGCTGAGTGACGATCCAGCGTAGAGGGCGATCACCAAGACTCCGGCGAGGCAGAACGTGATGCCGGCGGCCTTGCCCTTGCCTGAAGGCCTTTTCAGATCTATCGCTTCCATCCTGTGTATATATATGTATGCAATTGTATTTGTAGTACTATCTTCGTTTCAAATTATAAGATATTTTGACTTTTCTAAATGCATAGCTTCTGCTATGCACTTAAATATAGTGTATATATCTAAATACGTAGCAAAAGAAATGTATTTATACCTCATGAGCAACGCGAGAAAGAAGGTGATGACAGGGATGGAGTTGCACATGGCAGATGCCACGGTCGTAGAAGTGTATTTGAGGCTGACGTTGGACAGGTTCAGGCTCAGTGTATTCCTACAAATACCGCGCAATCAGATTTCTTCCTTTTTTCAAAATCAAAACAAAAGGTCACGACCTTCATCATGCTGCTTATATAGTCCTAGGCTTGATAGACAGAATTATTTGTACTAGCTAGCACTTATTGGCCCGGCGGCCCCGCAGAAATAAACAAGATTCTGGCCTACCCGGCTAGGGCGTACAAGAACATCTTTGCAAGCAACCGGAGAGACAGCGGCGGTGCACTTTTCCTGCAAGAAAATGGGATTACAGCAGATAATAAGAAAATGAAGGATCGATCGACAAAGCGAATTGAAGAAAACACTTGAAAACCTTGCAACATAGATGGCCATGGGCAGCAGGAAGAGCGATGCAGCGGCCAGGCGGTAGAAGACGAAGACGAAGGTGCTCAGCCCGCGGTTGAAGGCCGCCTTGGATAGTATGGTCGTGGAGGCCAAGATCACCTGAATCACCATGGCCACAGCATAGGCCTTCTTCTTGGTTGTCGTCGTCGTCATCCTCGTATTGTTATTTGCATCCACGCATCGTGTCATGCATACCAGCCCATATGCATGTATTTATATATCTGAGCTATAAGTTAGCTCCAGACACAACTATAGAAAAGTATATCACTGCCGGGTCTATCGGACGGAGGAGAATCGACAGTGAAGGGATAGCCTATCACTGTCGGTTTTCGACCCGGCGGTGACTATGGTGTTAAAAGTGCTAACTTTGGTTTTCGTAATTGGATGATAATTAGTGGACTAATGTTTTCAATGAGTTGTGATTAAGTTAGGGTTCACAATAAGATGATGAACAAGGCTAGGAAATAGTGGTGAAGATTATCGAGCCATATGGAGCAAGCTCACACTTGGAGAGAAGACAGGATGAAACACAATCCCGAAGGCAAAGGTATATGCTAGGGGTTTTCATTTCGCTGGCCAAGATGCAATAGAGTGCGTGATTGAGTTTAAGATAAATAGTCATACACTATATATAAAGAGGAGAACTCTAAAGCAAGCATGGTTATCTAGTGCTACTAGGTAATGATTAACTTGCATATGTATTAGACCTTGTGACGTAGCGAGAAGCAAGCGAAAATATTTTTGAAAACAATTTAGAAAATACTAATTAACTCAGTGTTTAAATGTTTGGCAAACTATTTTAAAGTTGGCATGCTTGTCGAGAGGACAAGAAAGTGGTCTGGTGGGATGTTTTTACACCCACCGGATATCTCCCGGTGTGGGCACCGGAAGTCCCACCGGAATTTACCTCCAGAGAGGGTGTTCCTCGGCTCAACTTTATCACAGTCATCGGATAAGTCTGGTCACCGGGTCTTAGGCTAGCATTGTTTCCTAACTGGAGTTTCACACTGTGCACATAATTTCCTGTGCTCACCGGATATGGCACACCAGAGTTTTGGCACAGTGACGTGGCAGCGCACGACATTTTCAAATCAGCTCACTGGATCTCTCCAGTGGATACACCAGAGTTCTGTGATAAATATAGGATCATTAGGATCAGATCTAGCGGGTGGAAACTTCACTAATCATGGCATAAACAAGTAGATTATCCTAGTACATGAACTAGATATAAAGAAGAGAAGGGAAGATGGGTAGATGGGTCTAACCGTCCTGCTTGGGAGCGGATGAAGCCATGGAGTCGGTGGCGAGGTAAACGCCAGGGTGAGTGGCTCAAGTGAAGGTGTTGAGGTGCTCGTCCCGGCGGCGTGGATCCAGTGGTTAGGGCGGTGGCACTTCCCATCGCTGTCAGCGTTGCCCTCTTGATTGGATTAGAGTTAGGATGTCAGTGGGGAGTTGGCGGCTGCGGTGAACCTCGTGTCTCGAGCCCCTGGCTCCCACCTCCTCTTTATAGCGCTGCGCGACGGGGGTCCACCAGCCTTGTATTGGGCTGGACGCCCCCAATCAGGGCGGAGGTCAAGGCCCAAGTTGTCCATTGAGCCAACCCGATGGAGATCAACCTAACATTCTCCTCCTTATCTCAACTTAGCACTTAAACATTAGGCTTAAACTTAACATACTTATCTCTTTTCCCATTCCATCACAGATTAGCGCATAGAGCGTGCTCCATCGTAACGGTTAGTATCACTAGATTAAACAGCTACAATACACATCTCTGTTTTGAAATAGATTCTCAACTAGGCCCTTATTGTCTAGAAATCATAGGCTTTCTTGTAAACTTATGTCGACTGTGTGTTCTCTAAATGCACTGGGTGGTAAGCCTTTGGTAAGCGGATCCACAAAAACTTACTCAATACTTTCAATATGATTCCGGATTTTCTCCTTTACAATGTATAACTTAATGTCAATATGTTTGTCAGCACAATTGACCTGTTGTCATAGGAGTGAACTACTTAAATGGTTATTGCTACTATTTACCATTATCAACTCTGGTATAAATTCCCTTAACCATTTTGCCTGTCTCATAGCCTCATAACATGCTATACCATAGCTTTGCATCACTGATAATACCAAAAATTGTTCCTTTTGGAGCTTTTCCATAATAAAACTCCAACCATGAGTGTTAGCAACTACTATGGATTTCTCTACACATCTCGCTAGAATTTAGTCTTTGTGCCCACAACTATTTGAGAGTACTTGTCCTTTCTAACTTAGCATGAGGCTGACATTCTTAACTTTATTTCAGTGATCTATATCTGGACTGGACTTTTACCAAAACAACCTAGATATGTGAACTACGTCAAGATAAGTTCTTACTTGTGCACTCATAAAGCTTCCAACAACTGAAGCATATGGAACCATGTTCATTTGATCTATCTCATATTGGTTCCTGGAACACTAAAATTCCCAAATCTATTACCCTTAACCATAGGAACAAGCGTAGGTTTACTCGCATGCATATTTTATTTGTTTAGAACTTTTTCTAAGTATGTCTTTGCGATACTCCTAATATCCCTTTTCTTCTATCTCGGTGAGTTCCAATTCCTAGAACGAATGACGTTTCACCGAGATTATTCATATTGAAACTTGAGGACAAGAACTTTTTCTCCAATGGCAGATTAAGATCACTACTAGTTATTAGGATGTCATCTATACACAGGATGTGAAAAATGAATTTTCCATTCTTGAACTTTGTATAAACACTATTGTCCTTCTCATTCTCTTTAAACCCAAACTTTCTAATTGATTTTTCAACTTTAAATACTACTGTCTAGAGTCTTGCTCTAATCCATAAATGATTTCTTAAGGTAGCATCTCTTATGTTCTTTTCCTTCCACGACAAAAATCTTTGGGTTGTGCCATGTAAATGTTTTCATACAAATCCCCATTGAGGAATGCTGTCTCTACATCTATCTGATGTAACTCTAAATTGTAACGTGCCATTAACGCCATTATGATTCTAAAAGAATCCTTGTATGAGAGTGGAGAAAGAAACTCTCATTCTAATCTATTCCTTCTCTTTACGTAAAGTCTTTTGCTACAAGTCGTGCTTTGTAACTTTCTACATTCCCTTTGGAGTCACATTTTATCTTGTAGACCCATTTGCAGTCTACTGTTTTTGCTCTATTAGGAATTTCTTCTAAGTCCCAAACATCATTGGTATTCATCGATTTCATTTCATCTTGCATGGCTTCTAGCCACTCCGACGAGTGAGCGTTTCTCATTGCTTCTTTGAATGAGATGAGATCATCTTCCATTTGAATTTCTTCACTAACATAGACTTCATAGTCATCAGAAATAACTGGTTTTCTAATTCTTTGAGACCTTCTGGGGCCTCAGATACTGGCACTTCTTTCATATGGGACTATTATTTCACTTTATTGCTAAGAGACAATTGATTCTAGAGACTCCTGTATTACAAGATCCTTGTTTACATTATTCATCTTCCTTGAAGAGCTAGCAACATGTGTTGTATAAGTCATACAACATCAACAGGTATTGAGAAGTTTGTTGCTCTTGAATCATTAGAGTGGGTACACAGTCCCACTTCTCTTCAAGTCTTAGGTTTCTATATACCATGCTCCCCTAAATTATTTCATCTTCTATAAAGATGGTGTGTCTTTAAATTCTTATTTGGGTTTAATCTGTTAAAACCTCATATGGTGTTTTAAGCACCTTCTTAATATCTCTAAGGCTTGTCCAGTATGAATACTAGCTGACTACGCTATCTTCCCATTGGAAATTTAAAAGGTCTAGGAATTTAGCTATTTCTCTGCTTAGGGGTATCGTTATTACGACCGTTGTACTCCCTCGACGATCATATTCATCTTTTATAGATCACTCTTGCCCTCAATGCATACTATGCATCACATTATCTGAAGTATAGGGTAGTATCTTTCTTAATTGATCTCACAATTCACCCCCTCGAAACATGACATAAACTTTACTGCCATAATTTCAAAAATTATTCAGAACTCCTGTGAATGAGGAGACATTTATGATTTACTTCATTCACATGATTATGTCATGCAAACAAAGTTATTTCTTAATTCGTATGGGAGTACACTTTCCTTATTCCACTTCGTGAACTCAACTAAGTACTTAGCGGTACTTCTGCAAGTCATGCTCGCATGCTCTTCTTATCTTTTGGTTCGTATGTAACTTTCTTTTGTTCTTAAACTCATTTCATGTCAAAATGATACTACAAGAAAGGATTTGAATTGTTCATTTTCTAACTGATGTAACCGACTCTCCACCTTCTTCAGATTTAGCAACGGTGTGATTTTGGAATTGCTCCCCTTATGGCCCTCAATCCTTTGAGTGCCTAATGACCATGACACAGTAGAATTGCACGGTCGATACTATGACAGCATAAGAGCTACTCCAAACTTCTCTCGCTGTGCGGGATATACAAAACACATGAGTCATCACGAACTTCTCCTGCCATGCAGCATAAGTACTATGCCAAAACTTCCCCCGCCATGCGGGATAATTCCCTATAAGGGACATAATTACCAGAATTAGCTCTTAGGACATAGGAAGTGTTTGAACATTCAATCCATCAAATTCAGAAATAAAACCGAATAGTCTGTAACACACATGCTTAATCCAACGTCGATCAAATTAAACATGTATATGATTTATTAGAACTCTTATTATAATGATTGAAACTGAAATTAAATTCTTCTTTATAGAGAGTACATAAAAGACTTTTCTTAAACTAAGCTTCCATATTAACTTTGATACCATTTGCGACCCTTATTGCTTCATCACCTTTTCTTAGATTAATTATATCCAAGAATTTCTTTCTTTTCAAGCCATTCCTTAAAGATAACACAATCCCTCATGCAATGACCTTCTTTCTTAGAGAACTTACACTTAGGCTTTTCATCATGACTGAGTCACAAGTACCCAGCTTATTTTCTTTTCTGCCTTCAAGAATGAAATCATAAAGATCTTTGTCTAAAAACTATTAAACACTAATTAACAATAATGAGCATGAAAATAACTCTACGTTGGTCTAGTTAAAAACTTGCGCATTAAATTTTTAAATCTTTCAGTTCTATTCTATATCACCATTGGGCAGAAAATAGAATAAAACATCATTCTTCTACATTAATTCTACATCACCATTGGGCAGAAATAGAATTAATGCATAAAACTCATAAATAAAATTATAATATTTCTATCATCAAGTTTGGTAAAAAAAATAAAAATATCGTAATTTAACTTAACAAAAATGATTACTCCTCCAATTAAAATTTTTCCATTGGTTCCAATTTAATTAGAGGATAAACTATTTCGTAGCAGCAGAAACATGAAAAAAAATCTTGAAAAATTATAATTCTTGATCAGAAGCATCTTAGCATATTCATCTACTCTCTAAACAAATTATTCTGTTGGTTCAAATTTGAGTAGAGATGGAAAACTAGACAAAATTCATCAAAATAAGCTTATGAAAAAGGAATAAAACTAATTTGTAAGCGTCATTGTTGTTTCGGTCCGAAGGCACACTCCACAGCCCAGCAACCAAAACCAGCCCATGGTCAGCCGCGCGCGCCGCTCTCCCCGCGCCTAGGCCGCAACTTGGGCCTAGGCCAGGAATCTCCACTCCCGCCTGTGCCTTATTCGGCCTGAGCGTTGCTGGCCCTAGATCATGATCCGTCGGCCGCGTGTGCAGATCGGCCGCACAAAACGCGCCTCTAGCCGCCTCCCCCTCAAACCCTAATTCATTCTCACCCTGCCCTTCTCTCTCTTCATCGCAGAAGCGACAGCGGTGGCGGCCATGGTGACCGTCAGCACCGGTGAGGAAGAGCGTCGCCCGTGCAAGTCCGGTGCCCCTTCCTCCTCTTCTTACTCTTTTTCCTTGCTTCTGCTCTATCCCCATACTGAGCGAGTGAGATTTGGAGTGGTGGCCCATGGCCAGAGAAGGATGATGGCGCCCCCGCTAGGCCTCTCGCCGGCGCGCGCGCTCGCCTAAGGGTGAGCGCGCCACCATCGAGCGGCTGTGGGGTAGAGCCCTGAGCTCGGCCTGTGCAACGGCAAAACGGAGCTGTGTGGTGCCCTGAGCTCGGCTTGTACTTCCCACGTGGCGCCATCTGGCGACCGGCGGTGGCGGCCAGAAGGTGGGTATAGGTAAGTCTCGCCGGCCCTTTTGCTTTTCTCATTTTGGGTTAGGGTGAAATCTATTCACCTCCTTCTTATTGCTTTTCGTTTTTCTACCCCAAAACCACATCTACACGTTAGATTAATCTAGCTCTGATATCATTGTGATAAATATAGGATCATTATGATCAGATCTATGGGTGAAAACTTCACTAATAATGGCATAAACAAGTAGATTATCCTAGTACATGAACTAGAGATAAAAGAAGAGAAGGGAAGAGGGGTAGATGGGTCTGACCGTCCTACTTGGAGGTGGATGAAGCCATGGAGTTGGTGGCGAGGTCGACGCCGGGGTGAGTGGCTCCAGTGAAGGTGCTGAGGTGCTCATCCCGGTGGCGTGGATCCAGTGGTGAGGGCGGTGACGCTTCCCGTCGCTGTCAGCGCTGCCCTCTTGATCGGACTAGGGTTAGGATGTCGGTGGGGAGTTGGCGGCTGCGATGAACCTCGTGTCTCGAGCCCCTAGCTCCCACCTCCTCTTTATAGCGCTGCGCGACGGGGTCCACCAGCCTTGTATTGGGCTGGGCGCCCTTGATTAGGGCGCGAGGTCAAGGCCCAAGTTGGCTGCTGGGCCAACCCGGTGGAGATCAACCTAACAAGTTCTCGTCGGAGAGTGAGTCCAGAGAGCATGTTTTCAGGGAGTTCGAGAGATGCATGCACCGGCTATTTCTCCAGGTCCATCACCAGAGAAATGCACAGTTCGATTATTAAACTAGCTATCAACACACACGAGTGGAGGGTGAATCGATAAGCACGACCATTTCCATTTGCCAAACCGCTCTTCTTTGCCCTCTCTAGGTATCTAGTATCTTAGTAAAAGAAGCTATCTTTTTCAGAGAGCAACTTATAGAAAACTGTCTTGTAACTGATCAATCATGCATGTACTGTTGGAATCCACAGGTTTCATTCGTCTCTCTCCCTCCCTCTCTTTCTAAAATCATATGGAGACACCTAAGTATCACTGCACTAAGAAATGAAATATATATGTTCTTGAAAAAAAAAACATTTCAAAACTCATAACCTATAGCTTTCACATATGCACCACAGCACAGGCGCACACACCCAGCCAATAATGGATCAAAGGACCCTTTGTATACTCGTTCCTTCACAGGCCACCACCGGGCTGCAATCTGGGCGCCATTAAAGATCAAGCTATTCCTCCGACTTGCTCTCAGGCAGTTACATTGGACAGCCGACAGGTGGCGACAACACGGACTGGAGACACATGACAACATTTTCCTGTGCGACCAGCAGCCGGAATCCATTGATCACATAATCCTGGAGTGCTCCTACTCCAAGCAAGTATGGTGGTACATCCGATCAGCGCTGAGGGAAACACAACACCTTGCGCCGGCCAACTCAATTCTTGGTTGGTGGACCACCTGGAGAGAGCAATGGACAGGGCAGCTTCACAATGGCGCAGATTCAATCTTCGCGTTAGTTGCTTGGGAGCTCTGGAAAGAAAGGAATGCATGATGCTTCCACGGAGCGAGCACTCATATACCCAAAATACTCAAGCACATGAAGCAACGAGCCTAGGTTGTCTTCTTCAGCAAGTAATAGAGTAGTTAAGTGTGAGTTTGGGTGGGCATATGCTTATTAAAAATCTATAAGGCCCAACCCAATGTAATAAAATTTCTCCTCACTTAATGCAAAAACACGCAATTGCGTGATCGAGAAAAACTTTTGAGTCCACAAATTAAATTCTGGCTGGACGAATAGCAAGAAGGTTGACTTTCTCTTGTAGAGCATCAAAATCAAGTTGATCAATTGCTGGTACGTAACTCGCTATTGGAGAGATGGGTATAGATATTTATTATTCAGTGGGTGGTTATTACAACATATACTAGTTGAGCAGCAGGTAGGTTGTGCAGCAGCTGTATGGTGAAGCGTCCTCCTCACACTTGCTTGTTTATTATCCGGGATCAAAGACGACGCCGGCCGGCTTGTTATTAAGCAATGCAGTGTACTAATAACCTGCTTCAGATCATCTCATCTTGCATTAGTACATTGCTTGTTCTAGACAGTGGAAGTAGTACAGCTGATTGCGTTGTCTGCGTCGCCTTGCCCTCTACTGCTCTGGTCTTCAAGGTCAGATGCCATCGTGGTGTGTGTGGTTTCCTCCTTATTTTTGCCCCAGAGAACGCAGTAAAGGCCGCCAACCAGCAGAATCCCACCCAGTATACTGCCAATGCATGGGAAGAGAAAAAAAAACAACCAATTCACCGTCATCTAGTCTGGACTGGACACTAGGTACAGGGTACTAGTACGTACCCCGGCAGTTTGAAGTAAAATGATATGCAGATTGCAGAAATAGAGAGAGAGAGAGAGGATGCCTTCCAAGGTGGGTGGTGTCTCCTAGGAGCGAGGAGCACAGGACAGTGAGCAGCAAGCTCATGGGGTTCCACATGGCGAGGAAGACGGGGCCCTTCATGTCCACGCACCACGTCTGCAGGTAGAAGCAGACGCCCGTCCCCACAATGCCCTGCATGCATCAGTCAGCACCAAGCACTGCCCAGTAGGAATAGGAGTAGAGACTAGAGAGTAGAGCACGCACAGAGTATGCCACTGCAACTAGAGAGAGATCCAGCCCAAGCTTCCATCTGGAGGGATCCCTCTCGATGGCCACTGCCACCACGCACGACTGGGCCGTGCCAAAAAGGCACTGCATCAGTGTCGCAACCAGCTTGTTGGGGTACTCCTTCAGTAACAACCCCTGCTTTGCTTGATGGCATGCGCATGAATTGAATTAATAGAACAACAGTTAGGACAGCTCCGGCCGATGTGTATTCAAAGACAATTTATATTCTAAATTCATTTTAAGCTACTCTTCTAAAACAATAGGAAATTCAATATAGGAGGTCTGGTGGAGATGCTCTAAGAAATATACAGGTTTGAGACTTCTTTGCTAGCAAAGCACATATTGATGTGTTCATGTTTGCACCTTAGCTTGTTTAGAAAAAATATATATTTTGTGGCTGCCCTTGTTAGTTAGAGTGATGACCTGAAAGACGATCCAGAGTGACCATGCTACGCAGGCAAGCAGCATGAGAAACGTCCCCGTGATCCACAAGCCCTTGGAGACATGCCCTGGCTGTGTAGCCTGCCCATCGCCATGGCCGGCTAAGATGCCATGATGGCTGTGGGTGAGAGGGCTCAGCGACGATCCAACGTAGAGGGCGGTCACCAGGATTCCGGCGAGGCAGAGCGCGATGCCGGCGGCCTTGCCAATGCCTGAAGACCTCTTCAGATTTATCGCCTCCATCCTGCATAAATGCAATTGTAGTGCTCACAAATATACTACAGCACTATCTCTCTCTCTCTATATAACATCCTAGCCATGCTAAGTAACCACCCACAGCAATTAGTGGATCTAGCTATGTATACACCTCATGAGCAACGCGAGGAAGAAGGTGATGACAGGGATGGAGTTGCACATGGCAGATGCCACGGTAGCAGAGGTATACTTGAGGCTGCCGTTGTACAGGCTCATGCTCAGTGTATTCCTACAAAGAGTGTGCAATCAATTTGCTTTTAAAAAAATAAAAAAGAAAAGAAAAGGTCGCACACCCTGCTTATATAGTACTCCATCTGTTTCAAAGTACAAGACATTTGACTTTTCTAGGTACATTGCTTTTACTATGTAGTATTTAGTCATATATAGTGTAGAAAAAACTTGTATCCAGAAAACCTAAAACATATTATAATTTCAAATAGAGAAAGTACTAGATAGACAGAGTTAATTGTACTAGGTAGCTTGACCCGGTCCAGTACAAATAGCAAGATTGCGGCCAATATATATGAATGTACCCGACTAGGGCGTAGAAGAACATCTTTGCTAGCAACGAGGAAGACAGCGGCCGTGCACTCCTCCTGCAAAAAGTGGAATTACAGATAATAAAAATAAAAACAAGCTAAGGATGATCGATATATCTATACTATAAAGGAGCGAATCTATTAAAAAATATCTCTCACCTAAAAACTTTCTACCCACCTATGTTCTCCACCGTCGGATGTGTTTTGATTTTACATCTAACTGCTGATATAGATCTGATGGATGGACCTAAAAACTGAATGGACCATACTTATGTGACAAAACACTCTTTCTATGTTGTCGATCTCCCCTCCGCGCTTCTTTTTGTACGCACGACGAACCTACCCGCACGACTGTACCCGCCTCGGTCTCCCCTCCCCTCTGCTTCAGCCATGTCCATGAAAATCATACCCGCCACCGTACCTGGATCGTCGCGTCGCCTCCCGACCCCCACCCGTGTGCTGCCTCCCTCCTCCATCTGCCCGGGCCATGCCGCTCTCCCCCAACCGCCCCAGCCGCATCGCCCTCCTCCTCTCGCTCTGCATCGTCTCGGCGACCACTCATCCTCGTCTCCGCAAAATTTGCCCAATCCCAATCCCAACCCCATCTCGCCAGCCTCCACACGCGCTCGGGAGTCTACAGAGAGATAGGGCAGGAGGCGGGCGGGGATCGGTTTCCGGCGCTCACCGGGATGTCGGGGAGGTAGTCGGTGAAGTGCGGCACGTCATCGAGGACGTACCCGAAGTCGCCCTCGAGATCTTGATGTAGGTGGCGCGTGGAGTTTCGGGTACGAGTCACGGGAGATCCGCACGCACGTGGCCGAGAACGGCAGCGCCGGGGGTGCCCGTGCTCGTCGTCGTCGCGCCCCAGCTCCTCCCGCTCCTCCTCCGCTGCCTGGTGGTTGTGGTTTCCGTCGGCGTCGTCCGGCGGCAGGATGATGTGCGATGCCATCGTGAGGAGCAGAACGGGACGGAAGGCCTTTGGGCCCCCAATCCTCTCTCCCCTCCGAGACTCGCACAACCCCTCGTGGCGGCGTGGCTCTCCTCGCAGGAACGGTGGCCACGGTGGCGGTGACCCCAGCCCTGAGCCCCCAACTGGCCCCGATGGCGCCGCGGCTAGGCCTGTGTGCACGCCAGCCCCGGCGACGACATGGTCCCGACGCAGATATGGTCTGATGCAGAGGCCGCGTGCGAGAGGGCGAGGGCCACCGGGAGTGGCGGCGACAGGCGGCGCGACGCACGGGAGGGGCCGCACCTACTTCGTCTCTCCCTCCGTCGGCATCGCACCTTCTTCTTCATCCATGGGCCAACAAGGCCTGCATCGTCGGTTCCCCTCCCTCACTCTCCTTCTTTCCCTGTTCCCGTCCCTCATTTTGTTTTACTATCCTCTGCACTGATACGTTGTGATGAACTATATTCTTTGTTCGCAGAGTGGTCTGGTGTTGAGATGTTCAAAAAGATACTGGACGGCACATATGCATCTGCGAGACCACTGATCTTGCATGCATGCACTGATCTTCCATGGCCATAGCCATGCACCCAATCTTCCGTCACTTCCAGACGCCCAGACTACGAGTTCTCTTGTCTGCCATAATGCTGAGGTGGTGGAAGTTCATAACATGGTGGCGGCAGTGGGCAATGCAGGCCATGAACGTAAGGTTTGGGACCTCCTTCCTTTCCTCTTTAATTTGTTTGCTTTGAATTTATATTAAAATCTCAATTTAAAGTTCAAGGTGTCCACAATCCGTTAAAGTTCAAATGGCGATGCAAAGTTTGAGACTCTACAATTCACCGGGGCTGAGTAGCAGTGAAGCACCATCTGCTTGAGGGGTGAGTTCCATAGCCTCTTTGTTCTTGGACAAAGATAGTGAATTAGACGCACTTTAATTTGTTATTCATCGTTTCAGCACATAAAAAATCCAATAAAATGGTCCATCCTCTTGGACTGCATTGCTTCCGGCTACTGTACTTTGGATGGCAACATACCTGAACTCAAGGCCATACATAATTCATATCTAGAACTGAGCTAAAGTAGACCTGAAATCAGTCAATACAGTAATGTGGTATTCCCTTGATTGGCTGTCACTGCAAGAACTGAAGACTGCAAGATAAGTCTTCATCAAAACCATCAAGTTTGTGAACTTAATTTACCTTTTTACTTATTGTGGCCGATTTGTTTTTGTGCAAATCCGTACTTTATGATTGGTTTGAGAAATCTCTGGTTCAACCCGATATTCAGTCAACTTGCAGTTTTATTTTGGAATGTAATAGGTATCGGCAAAAGTAAAAAACCATAGCATTAGCACGGTCAATGTACTCGGTTTATTTTAATTGAGATTTTTTTCTAATACGATGGAAGTAGCATCTTACATGTCAGGCTTAAAAAATATCGTTAATACAAGGTTGATGATATATGTAACTCTGTCCAGGAAACTTTGCATCTATTGTAGTCTGACTTCTTGAATGTAGGCTGACATTTAATAGTTTATTTGTTTTTTCTCTTAGGTCAATTAGAGAGTTTTTACAATGATATTAAAGAATACTCTAAATTATCAATTAGATTACCATTCTCCTCTTTCCATATATACCAAAGCTACAAGATAACAGCTTAGAAGTTCTCATTGTCCTTCACAAGTTTATGGTCTGGTAGCTCCTGCAGTTTTACTCTTCCATTTATTTGCAATGAAAGCAGACACATTGGTATTTCTTATCTTTTTCCATGAACGACGGTGTTATGCTAGACAAAAGTTAGTGATATTTAATCTGTTTTTTCCCATTAATCACAGTGCTACTAACCTTTTTTTTTTGGCACACACACTGCTAGGATGCAAATATTCATCTGGCAATATACTCGGTTTATTTTACCATTGCTCTAATTTTGCCAATCTAGCTTTCACATAAAAGACCAAGTGAATCGGTAATTCCTTTTCCAGTTGGTATTAAATTGGATTTCAAGTAGAAGAGAGTAATGCAGCCAAACAATGCAACGAAAAAAAGGGGGAATGACTGAGGCTTTTTCAGCAGGTAAATGACTGATGATGGCTTCTGAATCTGAATTAACTAATGAAACTATATGATGTGTAGATAGGCATGCCTGCAAAAGTTTCAGAGAGCAATAGGAGCAATGGTAGTAGAAGTCAATTCATAAAATGAAAGGAAAAAAGTAGCATCCTCCGGTATAGTGATGTTCTTGATAAAAAAGGTATAAGGAGGTAACATACTCACTTGTGATATTCTCTCGGTTTTGGGCGGGTCAATTTTATGTAATTAACTGAGTTCATAATGAGGCACTGTTAGTTAATTTTTGTCTGCGGACATGCATTGTAAGCATACTGTTGTAAATATGACTGTCTTTCCACAATAAATTTTTTAAATGACTCGTTGTTTTTATATTTGACATGATTTTTACATTATTTACATTAGTTAAAATTTATCTAAAGAATTTCAAATTGATCTTTATAGTGTAATGACAACACTATATTTATACGAGCCCAACAACAGTGTAGAAATGTGTTAGATTTTAGAATTAAATTTTTATTTTTCTTTGTTATTCCTCTATTATAAATGTTTTTAAAGGAAAAATTAAAAATGATTCTTGCTAAGGATAAACACAATCTATCTAATGTCCAACCTAAAAAAAGTAAGGTGGTGACACATGATTCCTGGGTCGGTTTTGTATTTAATCTTTTGAGTCATTTACTGATTACTGATTTCTAGACAATATTTCTATGTTTGTTGTGAGTAGGCTAGGAATGCAGATTTGATTCTGATCAAACCCGATGTAGACTGTAGTGTCAGGGAACAGAGTGCAGCTAGAGAAGGAGAGGCAGAATATTTAAATGTAGTGTCAGCCAACTCCTGTTGTAAAAACATACATTTTATATCTATATATATCTGAATTCTTGTCATCCATTACATGAATTGAGCAGCTAATTCCTGTGCAAATACACATTTTATTTATATCTAGATTCTTGTCATCCATTAAATGAGTTCTCTTGAATGTGTGTTATATTATTTCTTGAATTTTCACTACAATTTCTCCTTCATGAATCATGTTTCATGTGCGTCAGTTAAAAAAATGACATTACAAGAATTTTTCATAGACACGTGCGTGTCGCATGTGCATGTCAACTATCCTATAAAAGGAATGTATCTGACACTTGAAATCAATGTGGGTGAAAAAATAAATTATAGTTATTATTTTATCATTTAGCGATGTTTAGATTTAGATATTGATTCTTACTGCATCAGGCCATCAAAACACATGAATATATGTACAAATTGACAACTGCTTTGAAATTTTTCTGTTTTACTTGATAAATGATCATGTACTGATTTTTTTTGCTAGATTACTTGCTACATTTTTATATACCAAATAAAGGCTTATGTTGTTTGCTTTACCTGCCAGGGTAATTCCATTACACCGAATGCACAAAGAAAAAAATTCTAAAAGGAAAAGAGGAATGCATCTGTGGGTGAAAAAACTAAATTTTATTATTTTACCATTTAGCAATGTGTAGATCTTGACTTGGAACTGCGTCAAGCCATCAGAATCCATGAATAGCTTCTGTTATTGACAGATACTACAAAGGACATGAAGGATCCCTGACTACATGAGGAAAACATGAATTTGTCAAGATACTATTTGCTAAGTTGTCATGTCATTTAAAGATAAAGATAGGACAATGAGATGAACTGGTAATAGGTCTCTAAGGACACCATATTGTCCCTAGAATTCTATTGAGATCACGATGAATGCCATACCAAAATCACAGTTAATTGCTCATATTTGATCTCTACAACATTGCTACATATTTTTAAGCTATTTTGACATATTTACTTCTTGGTTACTGTGTATTATTCAGTTAGCCCATGTAAATTAAAACTGAATGCACATTTTTCAGTTAGCCCATGCAAGTTAAGACTGGATGCAGATAAAGTACTTGTCCTCTTACACTTTCTGCTGTTCTGTTTAGAGTTTGCCTTTCTGTTATTTATATTGGGATAGAATTGAGAGTTTGCTGATGCCAACAAGCATAAATACCATTTATAAAATCAAAGTAAACAGTAACTATTTGGTGAAACATCACCTTGCAAAACACTACTACAGAAGCAGGAAAGAGATTATAGAGATATTATCAATAAACATGAATCATTGAGGCTAATGATTATTGATACTGGATCTCCTGGACACATTCACTGAAATGGAAGCGAAGCGAATATCAGTTTACCTATAAAATAGAAAGCAAGCAAAAAAAATGTAATACGTGCCTTAGATAATTGTATTTGTAATTTTGATTATTATTATTCTGTGATGGAAGACTTTGTAGGCACGTGCGTGCCGCACGTGCATCTCGTCATAGTTCAGTATTTTGATAGCCATTTCCACTAAACTTAGCATCAAAGGAACATCATTTACTTACATGTTACCTGAAAGTTCTTACCCACCCTATGTTTTAACCCTTAAATGTGATTTGAGATCTTGATCCAAGGGATATTAAACGTCATTACCTCCTAACAAGTGGGCCACATCTTACAAAACGTAAGAATCTTACGTTCCTGCCATACAATTCCATCGCCGGCGTTGTTTTTTCTTTCACTGAGACAATTTTATACCTGCACGCACCCACTCCCGAACGATCACGGCGTCTTTCACCGAGACAAAATTCTACCCGAGACTAAATTCTACCCACCTGCGCCTCCTGTGCCAAAAAAACCCTAATTCTGTTCCTATGCGCGTCTTGCGGCGGCGGTGAGGCCCGTCCTGCTCATGGCCGCCATCTGCGGCTCCCTCCGCAAGGCCTCCTTCAACCGCGGCCACTAGCAGAACCTTCAAACACAGCCGCTGTACTATACCACGATACCTGCCACGCCTTCGCGTGTGCCCCAGGGGGGGGGGTTCATTCAGGACATGGCGAATTACATCGTCATGAACGACCTCACTGTCACGTCCATGCACGTCCAAGTCTCCTGTGTCTTGCCACTGGCCTTGGCGTCAAGGTCCTCGCTGCCCTCAATCAGCTGCATATGGTTCGTTGAATTTTTGTTGTCTGGTTCATATGTTTCTGTGATGGATTGATCGCCTGTGTTGCCAACGTCCCATCTCCTTCACGAGACACATCTGTGCAGCGGCATTGCCTTCATGGACCATGCTATCGACTACAATCATCAGGTGTGTATGTATCTACTGCATTGGAGTGACCATAAGCCAATCAACTGCATGGGTCATTGCAATTTTTCACGTACTAATACTGTGCTCTTTAGTTCCACAATTTTCCAGAATAGATTAGGTTTGATAATGTTTGTCTTCATTAGATAGGATATCTAGGTTTGAAGGTGAAATTGATTGTAACTCCATGAAATTTTGCACCATCGATGGCCACTGGTGTATGTTCCTGCTTGACTTGAGTTCTCGATGTTTTTTTGGGGTGGGGGATCAGAGTTGCTGAACTGCACCAATAGATCGGCATTGTTTTTCATTCTGATTTCACCAATGGATTGGCATCTGATTTGTTGCAAATCAGCAGTAAGCGATACTGAATCCCTTGTTATTTGTTCGGATTGTCTTGTTTATGTTTGTGAACTTTAACTTAAGCCGCACAGGCCGGGCTGATCGGCAATCAAGCATACCACTGTTGTTTGTCCAGCAAGAGTATAGGAGTTGATTCTATGCAATTTGATTTTGTCTGATATTACAGCTAGCCTTTGTATAGACATAATGACTATACTATCTTTTCCTTCAAACACCACACAAATTGCTTTGTCCTTGTTGCCTGGAGGAAGGTTCTCTCTCATCGCCTAAGATATCCGACTACACGGTTCCTGTTAGTCGCCTGTCGCCTCGTCATGGCCGCGCCCAAAAGGCCCCAGCAGGTAGGTTGGAGTTCTCTATGCTGCTGCTCATTTTGTCATTTACGACACCAGAAAGGCTTGTGGATGAGTACACAAAAGCTAAAGCTTTGGTGGTTCATATTTGTAGAATCTAACTTGACGTCAAACTTTATGTTGTCCTGAATATTTGCTCATTATTACTATGCTTTATTTTAAATTAAATCACTATGTGAAACTGATTATTTCAGGTGCACGTGCACAGCTGGGGTGCATGCTGCTGCTTCATTAAGGCACACAGAGGAGTGCACCACCTCAGGTAAAAGCCATTGGAGAAATTATTTTTATTTAAAACCCATTTAGATAAGCATGGCATGGTAATTCAGATCAACTTACTATTCTTAATTATGCAGTCGGTATTTTTTAATTATTCTTAACTATCAAGGGTACTGGATTATTCACTAACAGATACCTAACGAGGTCAGCAATCTAAATCTCAGTTGTCCTAAGCATTTTTGGTTGGAGTTTCCCAATAATAGATGGATTAAGCAAGCTCGTAAGTTTGTATCATCATGATTGATATACCATATGCCTTTTCTCAAGTTTAGGTGGCCTGGAATGGCAATATTAACATGCTGGTATGCCTTTAGCGTCATTTTTTTCTTATCTAGCATTGACCAATGGATATGAAAATTATAGATTTGGACATTTAAGAATCCTTGATCGTAGCCAAATATGTCTGATTCGTTTCATTGAGTTTTCTATGCTACGTGGGTTCACTGATCTGGGAACATCAATAATACATGGTCTACTACCCTAACTCAGACTTAATAGTAGATCAGCTCCTGACAAATGATAAAATTCAATAATAGTTGGTGTAGGATTGGAAGGTAATTCATTACTAATATTTCTTTTTTTATCTGTTCTCTTTTGCTTAAGGAATAGTAAACTTTTTGTTCCAATCATATTACTAGGTTAATTCTATCATATCAATATGCCATTTTCCTTCTATAAAGTCACAATCGTCTTTTGTTCTAAAATTCTTCATGTAGGATGCAATCCAATATCAAAGGGAGTTTCTCGTGGTTGATTATGAATTCATTAGCATTTATGGGCATTCATCGATTTGGTTTTAATATTTTATACTCTATCATTGAGTTATTGACTAATTATTCATTGATTTGGTTTTAGCATTCTATACTCTATCATTGAGTTATTGACTAATTCTACATTGTCTCATAACTGAAGAATATATTGAATCAATGAAACATTGTATGGATTCAATTGTGGCTTTATATATTGTTGATCGGAAATAGGTCTTCTATATGATATAGGAACTCTATTTTGAACAACTTTTTGAATATTCAACCATCACTAAAAAAATCTGTTTATCAAACATGTGTGACACACTGAAGAATATATTGAATCAATGAAACATTGTATGGATTCAATTGTGGCTTTATATATTGTTGATCGGAAATAGGTCTTCTATATGATATAGGAACTCTATTTTGAATAACTTTTTGAATATTCAACCATCACTAAAAAAATCTGTTTATTAAACACGTGCGTGTCGCACGTGCATGTCCACTAGTTAGGAAAAAAAGGGGGGAATTGCTATACTAGTTATGCATGCTTCCCATTTCTTTTCAGGCGATGAACAATAGTCATTGGATGTCAATCCAATGGTTCCCAGCTCATCACCTCTGCTATTGTTCATCTTCAACCTCCTATTATTATTCTTCCTCATAGCAAAAACCACTCCCCATTTCTGTCTCCCGTGCCCACCGCCGGCTGCCTCCTGTCCCCGGTGACGTCCCCTCTGCCGAGCCTGCCTTCGCTGGCCCCTATCGCGCTAACCTAGCGAGTCGCCAAGCCATCCCCACGACTAGCTGCTTTCCTGCCCTTCCCTAGGCCTTGTTTAGATCCCAAATTTGGGATCCAAACTTTGCATAGTAAATGTCATGTCACACTGTAGCAATTTTGTTTTTATTTGGTAATAATTGTCCAAATATTGATTAATTAGGCTTAAAATATTCGTCTCGCAAAGTACAACAAAACTGTGTAATTAGTTTTTGATTTCATCTACATTTAGTACTTCATATATGTACCGACATTTTGATGTGACGGGGAATCTTCTTTTTGCATAGTAGAATTTGGGGTGGAATTTGGAATCTAAACAAGGCCCTAGTCCAACTGCCGTCTCCTGTCACCTGCAACTGGGGGCAGCCCCTCTGCCTCACCGCTATGCTCCTACGCTGCCTTCTCCGGTTGGCCGGCCGCCGGCCTACTTCCCCTTGAGCCTTATTACCCCTAACACTAGGTGGTGTGCCTGACATCTCTGGAAGGATGCTGAGTTTTCACGCGACTGAGGATAGAAGTGAAAAAGATAACAACACACTTAAAAACCTTTCAAGAAGGATGGTCAGGGGCAGCAGGAAGAGCGATGCAGCCAACAGACGGTAGAAGACATAGACGAAGGTGCTGAGGCCGCGGTTGAAGGCTGCCTTGGATATAATGATTGTGGAGGCGAAGATCACCTGAATCACCATGGCCACAACATAGGCCTTTTTCTTCTTCATCATCATCCTTCTATTATTATTTGCATCCATCGTGTCATGCAGACCATATTCATGTATATCCAAGCTAACTCCAGGATATATACAATGGTCAAACGTTAGCTAGATGACTAGCTAAGTGTTATTAATTCATAGATCTACTCCATGTAGTATTTTTTGTTTGATTGACCAAAATCATGTGCATCATCATCATCATCATCTACCCATTTTTCAGTTGAATAAGTACTTACACCATACGTCAGTAGCAACTCTCTCACAACAGTAGATTACATATATATGTATAGCTATACATCTATATTTTGGTAAGCAAGTAGTGCAAGCGCTGATGGAAGGCTAGGAGTAGTTCCAAAGAAAAACCATCATATGACGTAACCATGCGTGCATAAACACGCCAAAAAAAACATTGACAGCTTAATTAGGATTTAACAGGGACGACGAGACAAGATTGACTAGCTCCTACATACGTCAATTTTTTTTCATGAAACAAAGGGAACTAGTTTGCTTAATAAGTCAATCCAAGTTCAAAACAAAAGTGCTCACATAACTCAATGGTAACCGCAACATCATCGATACGTTGACTCAGATATTCATATTGTCACGGCAAAGCATAAAATTTCAGCCAACAAAGATGATTAATGCATGACGAGCCAACCTTATATTAGAGTAAAGCATAGAGATCTGAAGATAGTATATACGGCTGCTATGGTAGGATATCATTAGTTTTTCAGATAATGGAACGAGGTTCCAGCATCTACCATCCGAAGATGATACACAACAAAGTGTTAACCACAAAACAAAGCCATAAGTCTCAAACTCTCATATCCAGGAGAGGAGAAAAAGCAACAGAGTTTAACCCATCTAGGGTGGGCTCCTCACAACTAGAAAAGAACTAACAGCTATGCTTCAATTCGATTCCGGAAGTGCCAACCAAACTTTGCAAAGGCCACCGTAATCATCGTCTCCAAGCTTCTGTAGCCATGCTTCAATGACAGAAGCTCGTCCTCCTTATGCAGCAAGGACGACTTTTGGATCCAGTATATTGCCCTGAAAATTACCTACAAATATGTATTAGACTTAACCTTGTTAAAAACCACATAATTCCTATTCAACCATGAAGCCCAACAGAGCACTGCAGCCCCTAAAAAAATTTGTTTCTAAGCTTAGGACGAACGCCATTTAGCCAAGAGCCAAACATATTAGAAACAACTAGTGGGAGGTTGAATGCCAAACTTGATGTACACTGCATTCCAAATAGAGCTTGCAAAGTGGCAATCAAAAAACAAATGTTGGATAGTCTCTATGGAATTTAAAAAACAACATTTGACACTCCTTGCCAATTCCTTTTTGCTAACTTGTCTTTAGTAAGGGTGACTCCTTTTTTAGGTACCAAAGGAAAATCTTGATTTTCAGCGGTATCCTTAGCTTCCAAAGTGGGCTTTTCTTTTTAGGTGGACACCTTGCCTAATCATAGTATTATACATGGACCGGACCATAAAAAACCCATTCTTAGCAAGGTTCCATCGAAACACATCATATCTTTACCTGTTGTGAGATTAACCGAAACAACCTTTGACAATGGGTCATGCCAAGAATTCAGATTTTGATTTTACCAAACATCATTAGTTATGATATATTGGTTGTAATATCTGCTTAGTTCCCATCACTATGTCTCTAAGATTGCTTGAGATATATCCAAGGCATAATGTATTAAATTAATATAATAAATGGATCATGCATGGAGACTAAAAACAGTCACACACTATTTGCATTACTATCTTCTCACACCAATGTCTCAATCAAAAGTTCATTACCGACCAAGTAACTTGATGCGTGTTGGGAGAGATTTTTGGAGCGCCCCCTCCTCTTTGAGCCATAGATAGGACTCTAGCAGCGGAAACAATAGAGCGAAAGAGCCCCAAGACCCTTCCCCCTCTTTCCTCTCTAAGGGAGGGTAGGCTAGTGCAGCCATAGCTATAGATACATAGAATGGATCAACTCATGGTGAAAATGCAAAAACCATCTCGGTCTGACGTTTTCTCTTGAAACCCTACGAACACCTAATGGGAAGGAGCCTATTGGGAGGTGCACATACAGTTGCTCGAGGGTCAGCAGGCTACCTAAATCCCCACAAACTCCATCGAGAAGATCGCATAACATATGTATTAGGGTTAGAAAAGTTAGGGTTTGATTTACATAAAAGTTAAATGTAGATTGATTTTTGATTGATGGATATAATCAACCAGTTGTGGCCTTTATATGTAGGATAGGGTGGATCCTAATAGAAATCTCTTACAGCTCGAACTAATTCTAGATGATACCTACAATGAGGTTTAGATTTGTCTGATCAGCCCAACCAAAAACTGGCCTAGCTAGCAAATTGGCTTTTCCAGTTTTGTGACAAAGGCCACGGTTAGCCCAAAACGGTTATCAACATGTTGCAACGAGCCCATCAACTATTTTTTCCTTTGTTTGCTTGACCAAACTTTTTTTAGATAATGGATTTTCATTAATCCGACCTCTATATCCATGAAGGATATACACAGCCAAAAGGATACAAGAACACTAAGACTCATAACTCAACGAAGTGGAGAACACACAAACAAGAAAAAAAAGCTACAACCTTAGCACATCCCTGCTTCCCGACATCCTCTCCTGAAACGGCTAGATTCGGTGAGTGAAAGTCTTCAAGTAGTCGCTGCCCCTAGTGTGCCATCGCTGCGAACCTCCGTTCATACCATCTTCATCCGCCTCAAGTGAGCTGACACCACATGTTGCCGGTATAGGAGCAGTAAGCTATGCACGTGGCAGGTGAGCTATTGTCGACTTAGCCCTCCTTCATTTGTCATCGTCCAGTCCAGATCAGACAAGAGCCGGATTCCCAGGCATCCGCTACCCCTAGGGACACTGCTACCGATGGGATCCACCTCCACCTGATCCGCTCCTCCTCACTGAGATCCTTGCACCGGCGCTAAGGCTATCATCGCCCCTAGGGTTGCCGCTGTCGGCAAGGAGGTCTTCTGCCTAGACTCTGCCTCAAGGACACCGCTAGATCTGCCTTCAAAGTGTCAAGGACTAGTCGTCGATGCTTAGGCTGCCGCCGTCCTCCTCCACACTCGTCGCCATGGCCCCAGCTACCCGGCCGCCGCCTGGCCTAGCCGGCGTGCATGCACGGGGGCACGGGTGCCAGCTTGAGGAGGCCTTCACCTTGCTGCTACAGCAGTCCACCGCCCGTCGCCTCGAGCCGGGTAAGGGGGGCAGATCCGGGCACCCCTAGGCCCCCACTGACTGATTAGCACGCGTAGACCCCGTTGATCCGCACAGGCACGCACAGCTTCGGCCGTAGCCTTGGCCACCTGGCCGCCGCCTGGCCTAGCCAGCGAGCGTGCGCGTGGGCTTCTGGCCGTTGCCTTGGCCTGGCCTTGCCGTCGTGCGCGCAGGCCTGCAGCCTGCACGGCCGCCACACCGCATGGGGGCAAGCAGCCACCAGAGGGCCCTAGCGGGCGGGGGCGGATCCAGGCCATGAGGAATCGGATCCGACAGATTCAACGTCGTTGGAGCCACGAAACAGCCATCAATGGTGAGGCAAGACAGAAGACCCGAGAAACTTTAGGGAAAAATGGAGATGAGCAAGGGACAGCGGAGAGAAGAAGGGGTTGGGGAGAAAGAGTAGCCTACGGCCTGGCCACCGCCATGGCCGGCTGACCGTATGGCGCGACGGTGGCCGAGGGTGATGAATGAAGTGGCTTGGCACTTGCACATATGCTGTTGTAATCAGTCTATTCCATTGTAATTAATACTTGAAGGATTCAAACACGATGCACATCCTAGACTTAGGCCCTGTTTGGATGTAGTCGGATTCACACCAATCCACATGTGTTGGGGTGAATTAGAGTAGAACTCAAACTAAATTCCACCCCAATAAATATGGATTGAGGTGAATCCGACAACATCCAAACAAAGCCTTAGATGTCACTGGCTTGGTGGCTACTATAACATACTAAGGCTAGCCAAAAATAAGTAATTTGGATGTGTGTTTGTGAGGTCATGCGTTCCTTGTGCTATCTTTGGATGTAGACAGAATGGAAGCATAATAACTAGTTAATTCATCCAGTAGGTGGAGGTAGTTTGTATAGTTTGTATTTGGAAAAAAAGATTAGGAAGGGAATGCTGAAGGGTTGGCATTATTCCTCTAACAAGATGCCAGGCCCGAGGATCCCCAGGAATAGGAGTCTAAAAATTCTTCTCAAAAGGACAAGGCCTAAGCCTTGATCTGACCCATAAAGATTGTAACACCCTAAAATTTTGAAAGAATTAAAAATAGAAAAAATATGATTTTTATGTATTTTTGTGAGCATGCAAACTTAGAATAATAATAATTTTTATAAATTTAAAATCAAATATAAGGGTAGCAACATGATTGAGCATTCATGCTGCTGCGTTTGAAATTTTGTATTGAGTGGTTTGAATTAAATTCAAAATGGATTTCAAAATCTTTTGGAAAATAGTTTTGAAAAACTAGAAAAGAAAAAGAAAAGTGTCGGTGTTCGGACCCGAGGGGGTCCTAAACCAACGAGTAAAATGCTGTGTGTCCCTTTCCTGGGTGGTGATGCAAGGAGAACACACGGGGGTTTTATACTGGTTCGGGCAAAAGAAGGCCCTACGTCCAGCGGGGGGGGAGAGGTTTGTATTTCCTTGCACCGAGGTGCTTGTGTAGGGGTTACAAGCTTGCGAGAGAGGGCATCGAGCCCAAGTCTCAAAGGAGAAAAAGAAAGAGTACAAGATGATTGCTTGAGATGTTGATCTTTGTCTTGTAAATGGCCTGTTGTTCGTCTATTGATCTCTGCCCCCTTTGCGGAGTCCCGGCCTGCCCTTTTATAGGAGGGGAGGAGGCCAAGACGACGGGGAGCCTTGAAATGATGTTTTGTCGATCTCTGTTGAGGTGACTGTAGCGACGTGCCTTAGAAATGGGAGGCCATCCTTGGGGACGTGATGTCGTAGAGGACGAGGTGTTGAAATGACCCGGAGCGTCGTGCCATACCGTCCTTCCTTCCCTGTTACGCTGTGTCGGGGGTCGAGGCCGGGTCGAGGTCGGGTCGAGGCTGAACGGATAAGTCCGAATCCCTGGAACTGCGGTGTACGGGCCTTGTCGTATCCTCCCTCGAGGGTCACTGGTGACGCATAGTGTTAGGTATGGTGGGCATAGTGACGTTTTTCACCTCCCATCACGGGATGGGCGGTAAAATAGTGAAGGCTGTTACTGGTATTGTTCCCACGTCGACCCAGGTTGCGGCCATGCCGGTAGGTGGTAGTTGGTGGTCGTATTAAATGCCATGACTTTTTTGTCAGTGGTAGGTGGAGGCAGAGGGGATCGAGCGCCTCGACCCGGGCTCACGCGAGTCGGAGCGCTCCCGGGGGGCGGTCGAGCCCCGTGCGGGTCGGAGCGCGGTCGAGGCCTCCCGTCGAGGGGGCCTCGTACGAGTCGGAGGCGGGATGCGGTCGAGGCATTCCGTCGAGCCGGCCTCGTACGAGTCGGACCTGTCGCGCGTTTTGAAGTGGGTCGTGCTTTGTCGTGGCTTAGTTGTTTTAGTTTTCATTATCGTTGAATGTGGGTACCCTATAGTATTGGTACCGACAGTAGCCCCCGAGCCTTTAGGTGAGTGTATGTTCACTCTCCTAGATGTTTTTTGCCGATGAACTGGAGTCATAGCGCCGTTTTGCTTTTCCAGTAGGGGTGTCTGAGCGTCCTCAGGACTTCTCCGGTGGGGGCGCACGAGCGCACCCGCCGGGTGTAGCCCCCGAGGCCTCGGTGGAGTATTGAGAAAGTCTCCTCCGAGGTCTTAGTCGTGGTTTACCAGGGAGTAGTTGATGCGGCCGAGCCCCCGAGCCTCGCGCGCACGAGGTCGATCGGAGTCCCTGCCGTCTTTCGTTGTCCGGCCCTCACGCTCATCCTTCGGAGAGGAGGAGGAGGGGTGGGGAACGTCGTACTACCCCGTTCGGGCGAGTCCGGCGATCTCCGGTGAGCTACTAGCGGGGAGATTCGAGTGAGAGTCCGTGCTCCAGTCGTTAGGAGTCGGCTTGGGGCCCGGGGGCACTCTTCAAAGATGCCAAGGAGTGGTCGTGCGGATGTCGGTTCCCTGCGACGGGATCCAAGGGCTCGATGCCTCTCCCGAGGGGATTCCTGCTTCGACCTCATCCTTTGGCCTCGAATACGTCTTGGGGTGCCTCGAGAGCGTGGCCCGAGCCCTGGCCATGTACGGGCGCATCCCTGGTCGTCCCTTGCTCTGTTGCTCGAGGGCAGCTGTCGAACCCAGGTCGAGGGCCAGCTTCCGTTCCCTCGAGACTTAAAATGGGCCCGGAGCCCGTTATGGGAATCTAGGAATATCCGTCCGTGGATCTCGCCCCGCCCGTTAGCCTGACGCGCCTTTTAGGGCGAGATCGGCGCGGTAGTGGGCGACGTGGCGTTCGGTTACTGCGTGGGGGACGGCCACGTGCCTTGCTCCTGTAAGGCGTGGGGGACGGTTAGGTGAGTGCATTTATTGCGGGAAACTGTTCCTACCTTTTCGCGCGGCCGTTGGACTTCCTCCTGGCCTATAAAGGCGAGACCCAGGGGTCCGTGCTCCCCTCCGGTTCCTTGCGCTCCTGCCATCCCCTAGCCTCAGGAAACCCCAGCCTTCTTGCGCCTTCCGCCCACACTGCTGCCGCCGCCGCCGCCTTCCCCTCCGCTCATTCCCTTCCCGACAGCGCCGATGGCCGGAAAGAGCCAAATCCTCCCCGCCGAAGACTGGGCCTCTTCCTCGGTGACGGAGAGGAAGCTGGAGGAGCTGGTTGAAGATGGGTTGCTGCGGCCGAGGACGAACCGGTCGCGGCCGGAGTGGATAGCGCCGCCGCCGGCTCACCGGGAGCCGGCGCCCCCGGAGGGCTACGTGGTGAGCTTCGTATGCTTCCACGAGCGGGGTTTCGGCATCCCTTCGTCGGTCTTCATGCGGGCGCTTCTCCACTACTACCGGGTGGAGCTCCACCACCTTGCCCCCAACGCCGTCGCGCAGGCCGCCATCTTCACGGCGGTCTGCAAGGGGTATCTCGGGGTGGAGCCGCAGTGGAACCTGTGGCTTCACCTCTTCAAGGGCGAGCTCTTCGCGCGGAGGGCGGGGGAGAAGGGAGTTCTCTACGCAGCGCGGGTAGGGAGCTGCGTCCTGCAGTTGAGGTCGAGCCGGGCGGACCAGTACATCCCGGCTCGCCTCATCTCCTCGAACAGCGGGTGGCACGAGGGCTGGTTCTACCTCCGCAACGATGACAACCAGCTGCTGAGGTACACCGGCCGCGTGCTGACCGCCCGGGAGGACCGCTGGGTATATGGAGTGCCGAACGTCGAGAAGCCGCGTCTGGACCCGTTGTTGGCGGCGCTGTAGCAGCTGCGCGCTCGAGGCTTGACGGCGGCGGCGGTAGCGACGGCGTTCCATCGCCGCCGGGTGATGCCGCTGTGCTGGCGTCGCCTGCGCCTCGACCAGATGACTCCGGAGGCGTCTCTGGAGGGGAGCCGGATGTCTCATGAGGCCCTCACCCTCGAGGAGGGGCTTCGTCGAGCCCGCCGGATGGTGGGGACCTTCAAGGCAGAGGAAGCCGACCGGCTCCCCATGAGGCCCACTGAGGGGTTCGAGCCCGTGGTAAGTTCCTTGGGTCGGTACGCTTGTTTTTGGTTTCGTTCGTTTCTCGGACCCCCTTAATCCGGTCGACGCCTATGTGCAGGACTTGTCGGCGTTGCGGGAGACGCGACCGCCGGTTCCGGAGGACCAGCCTGCCCGGGACGCTCGACGGCAGCATGCCTCGAAGCAGAAGGCGGTCAAGGAGTCGACCAAGAAGCGGGCGGCCCGCAAGGCCAAGGAGGGGGAGGCGCGGAAGAAACTCCGGCGCCAACAGGCCCTCGACGGGCTTCCTTTGGAGCCGTCGCCCTCCGAGACCATGTCGGGGGAGGACGACGACAGCAGCGGCGAGGATGACGATGCCTTGTCGCGATACGAGGCCGCGACCGGGCTGGGGAGCCTCCCCGACATCCGCCCCCTGCTGGAGCCCATCGCGGGGTCATCCTCCTCGGTCATCGTGGTCGAGGAGGTTGATGAGGACGACGAGGAAGAGGAGAAGAAGAAGAAGAAGAAGGAAGAAGAGAAGAAGGAGGCGGGCCCCTCGGCAGGAGGGGCTGCCTTGCCCCGGACCCAGCAAGCGGGGTCGACAGGGGCGCCTGCCCCAGCCCAGGCCCCGCAAGCTCGGACGGGGACGGGGGCGGTGAGGACCCGAGGCCAGCTGGCCTCGGAGGCGCAGAAGACGCGCAGTGGTGCGCCGGCGAGAGCCCCACGGAGCGCCCGGTCCGCGGGTGGGGCTGCCGCGAGGCCACCGCCTGCCGCCTCGAGCGGCCCGGACCGTGCAGGGTCGAGGCCCCTGGTGCCGATCTCCGGGTGAGTTTTCGAGCTAAGGGGACTTGTCTTCTTTTTCGAATTCGTCGACCGACCTCATTTTTTTATTTTACAGGCTGAAGCGGAAGGCGGAGACCATGGGGCCCACCCCCGTGAAGTCCCTTCGAGCCAGCGCCGCCGTCCTTAACCGGTCGGCGGAACAGGACGCGGCCTGGGTCCGCGAGGTCGAGGCCGCGAAGGAGCGCCGTCGGCAGCAGGAGGCTGCAGGTGCTTCGACGGTCGCCGGCCCCGACCCTGCCGCGGCGGGGTCAGACCCGGCGAGGGTGGTGGCGCCCGGCCCGGTCGAGGCGGGGCCCAGGGCGCTGCCCTCGGCTGAGGCCACCGTGGAAGCGGCCGTGGAGGGGGCGGCCGCCGATGCGACCGTGGAGGGGGCTGCACCGGCAGCGGAGCAGGAGGTGGCATCGGCGAGGGGGCCGCAGCCACAGCAGGACCCGCCGGCGCGGACGGTGGGCGCGGCGGAGGGCGAGGTCGCCGAGCCCTCTACCGGAGCCCCGGAGGAAGTGGCGCCGGAGGTTGAGGTGCCGGTTGCGGGGGCACCGGTGGTCGGAGCGCCGGTTCCCGATCCACCGACGGGCGAGGTACCGGCCCCAGAGGCGTCGACGGCGGAGGCACCAGCTCCGGAGGTGCTGGTTGCCGAGGGGCCGGTCACCGCCGAGGGGCAGGTGCCCGTGGTCATTGCCCTCGACGACGCCCCCCTAGACAGGGGAAAACAAATAATGGGGGCCGAGGGGGGCGAGACCACGAGCCGGGCCGATGCCTCGACCTCCGCCGGGGTCGCAGGAGCTGCGGGCGAGGGCAACGAGGCCGGCCCTTCGACCGGGCCGGGAGGTGCCCCGTCCGCGTCGTCATCGTCGTGGCCTGACTTCGCCGCGCTGGCGATAGCGCAGGCCGAGGAAGAGATCCCGAGGTGGGGGGGGGGCCGCCCCTTCAGTTTAGGGACGCCGCGAACCTCGACGCCGAGCCCATCCTCACTCTGAATGACAGAGATGAGGTGCATCGCTGGCAGTACCTCGAGGGCGTCCGCCAACATCTCGATCGGCTGCTCCACGTGGCGTCTGACGCCGTTTCACGGGGCATGCGGGATGCCACCGAGGTACGATTAATCTGTCAGCTTATTTCGTGGCTCTCAGTGTCTTTTTTCTTTGGTTTCATTATCTTTTTTGGTTTTCTTTGAGTTAGGAACTGAAGGAGACCTCCCGCCGCAAGTCACTCTTCATCCGGGGTGAGAGTGGCGTGTGGGCGTCGCTGTCCCGGCAACGGGCCCTGGTCGAGGAGACCCAGAAGAGGCTCGCCGATCGGACCGCTGAGATGGCTGAGCTGCGCACCGCCTTCTCGACGGTGAAGGAGGAAGCGATCCAGGCGTGGGCAGCCGAAGCTTCAATGTGTACCGAGGTGGACAAGGCCCGGGAAGAGGCTGCCCAGGCCCGCAGGGACCTCGAGCCCCTGGCGGCGCGGGTCAAGGAGCTCGAGGAGGACGTCTCCCAGGTCAGCCGTCAACATGACCTCCTCAACGTCCAGATCGGGCAGGTCACGGCCCGGTTTAGTGCGCTGAAGGACGAGATCTCGGGGCTGAACGGGGCCGTCCAAGAGAAGGACGCGGCGCTCCAAACCGCCCGCCAGGAGATCGAGGCACTGAAGGCGACCGTCCGTGAGAAGGACAGTGCCCTCCTGGGGCTCGAGCAGACGTGCGGGGGGCTCCGCGACGAGGTTGTGGGTTTAAAGACCCACGTCGGGGGTAAGTAGCTTGTTATGGCCATATAGTTGAGGCATCGCGTTAGGCGCTAATTTGCCTTGTCGTGTTTCAGAGCTGGAGAGTGAGAACCGGGAGGCCCATTCGACCGCCAACTCCCTGCAGAGCCTCCTCGAAGCCGAGACCCGGAGGACCCAGCTGCTCGAGGGCGCGATCACCACGGTGTGCGACGGTCTGGGGGTCGAGCCCGACGTCGACACCGGAGAAGACGCTCCGGGGAACTCCTTCATCCGTCGGGTGGCGGCGCTAGGTCACCTCGCCCGGGAGAAGATACGGGACAACCTCCACCACGGCGTGAAGAGGGCGCTGGCCGTCGTCCGCTCGGGTTTTGTATTCGACATGGAGCTCGTTGCCGACGGCTTCATCACAGACCCGGAGCGGACGGACGAGGAGAATGAAGACGCCTGCTTGGATCTGATTGAAGCCGCGGAGGGGCCTGGGAGCCGCCTGGCCTCGCTCTTTGAACCCGAGGTGGTCCCGCCTGCTGACGACGAAGGCCTGTGAGCCAAATCTGGGCACGGAGGCCCATGTAATAAATTAGTTATTTTGATTTTCGGTTATGGTGGCCTCGGGGGCCTTAAGAACTCGAGACATAAACCAGTTCGTGGTTAATCTAGTTTTATTCGAGCTTTTCTTCCCTCTATCGCTTGGATTGTGTTCTTGTGCGATTTACTTAGCACGCAGTCGCGTCCTTTGGCGCAGAGGAGCTAGTGGAGGTACCGTAGCCTGGGGGGCGTAGGTGATCTCATGGCTCGACTGCCCTTGAGCTTCAGGGTGCTCTTGCGGCTTCGCGGGTCGTTCAAGATTCTAATCTCAGCGACAGTGGGTAAACTTCTTTTTAAAGTTATGAACTGTTATTGGATCTATTTAGCGTGCGGCCGCGCCCCTAGACGGCGTGAGTACCGTAGCCTCGGAGGCGTAGGTGATCTCGTGGCTCGATAGCCCCCGAGCTTCAGGGCGCTCTTGCGGTGCTTGCTGATCTAAGCAATAATTCTTAAAATTTTAAAAAGAAGTGAAAATTTTTCCGGGACTGGGGGTTCCCCCTTTGTAGCCCCCGAGGGAGGGTCGATTCTGGTAGTGCAGAGTCGATCCTCCCTCATCGTAAAAACGAAAGTTTTAACATTGCTGTATTCTTTATTGATGAAAAAGAAATTACAGAGCCTCGAGGCTTTCTAAGGAAAAAAGCGACGTAGCTGTTCAATGTTCCAAGCGTTGGTGAAGATTTCGCCCTTCTCGTTGGATAGCTTGTAGGTGCCTGGCTTTAGTACTTCTGCGATAATGTACGGTCCTTCCCATGGTGGCGTGAGCTTGTGGCGCCCCTTGGTGTTCTGGTTCCGTCGTAGCACCAAATCACCGACGTTGAGGTCGCGCTTGCGGACGTGTCTGTCGTGGTAGCGTCGGAGACCCTGCTGGTACCTGGCAGAATGCAACAAAGCCACATCTCGGGCTTCCTCGAGCTGGTCGAGGGCGTCCTCTCTTGCGGCGTCATTGTTTCTTTCGTTGTAGGCCTTCAACCTTGGGGATCCGTATTCTATATCAGTTGGGAGCATAGCCTCGGACCCGTAGACTAAGAAAAACGGAGTGAACCCCGTGGCTCGACTCGGCGTTGTTCTTAGGCTCCACAGAACCGAGGGTAGCTCGGCAGCCCATCTTTTGCCATGTTTGCGTAGCTTGTCAAAGATTCTGGGTTTCAGGCCCTGTAGGAGCATGCCATTGGCACGTTCTACCTGGCCGTTTGTTTTTGGATGAGCCACGGCCGACCAGAACACGCGAATGTGATGGTGGTCGCAGAAGTCCAGAAACTTTTTACCAGTGAACTGGGTGCCGTTGTCCGTGATGATGCAGTTGGGGACCCCGAAGCGATGAATAATGTTGGTGAAGAAAAGCATGGCTTGTTCGGACCTAATACTGGTGATGGGACGAGCCTCGATCCACTTGGAGAATTTGTCGATAGCGACGAGCAAGTGGGTGAAGCCGCCAGTTGTCCTCTTTAGAGGTCCGACGAGGTCGAGGCCCCAAACGGCGAATGACCACGTGATGGGAATGGTTTGCAGTGCATGTGCCGGGAGGTGAGTTTGTCTCGCATAGTACTGACAACCTTTATAGGAACGTACTAGCTTGACAGCGTCGGAGACCGCGGTCGGCCAATAGAATCCTTGTCGAAAGGCGTTTCCGACGAGGGTTCGAGGCGCAGCGTGGTGACCGCAAGCCCCCGAGTGCAGGTCACTGAGCAGGCCCCTGCCTTCCTCGTTCGTGATGCAACGTTGGAGGATGCCCGTAGGGCTGCGGCGATACAGCTCCCTACTGTCGCCAATGATCACAAAGGTTTTGGCCCGGCGAGCGATCCGTCGAGCCTCGGTTTTACTCGAGGGGAGGTCCCCTTGGATAAGGTAGTCGAGGTACGGCGCGCGCCAGTCAGGCTCGAGGTCAGATGGTGGGGTCGATCCTTCCACCTGCATGGCTTCGGCCCCGGTCGAGGGGGCTTCTGCCTCAGGTGGGGGGTCGAGTGACGTCCCGTCGACCCCTCCGTCTGACCCAAGGTCGACGGATGGCCGCTGGAGGTCTTTTGCGAAAACGTCTGGTGGAACCGTAGTTCGACTGGACGCGATTTTTGCGAGTTCATCGGCGGCCTCATTATACTTGCGTGCGATGTGGTTGAGCTCGAGGTCGTGGAACTTGTCCTCGAGGCGTCGTACCTCTTGGCAGTAGGCTTCCATCTTGGGGTCGCGGCAGCTCGAGCTCTTCATGACCTGATCGATTACTAGCTGGGAGTCGCCTCGAACGTCAAGGTGTCGGACCCCGAGCTCGATGGCAATTCTTAGCCCCGTGACGAGTGCCTCGTATTCGGCGACGTTGTTTGACGCAGGAAAATGAAGCCGGATGACGTAACGCATGTGAACCCCGAGGGGTGAGATGAAGAGCAAGCCCGCGCCTGCTCCTGTTTTCATCAACGACCCGTCGAAGTACATGGTCCAGAGCTCGGCCTGGAGCTGTGCGGGGGGGAGTTGGGTGTCGGTCCATTCAGCCAGAAAGTCTGCCAATACCTGTGACTTTATAGCTTTGCGCGGCGCATAAGATAAGGTCTCGCCCATGAGCTCGACCGCCCACTTGGCGATCCTACCCGAGGCTTCCCGGTTCTGGGCTATCTCTCCCAGGGGAAAAGAAGAAACCACAGTAACCGGGTGGCCCTCGAAGTAGTGTCGGAGCTTGCGCCGTGTCAAGATGACAGCATATAGCAATTTCTGGATCTGGGGGTACCGGACCTTGGTTTCTGAGAGGACCTCGCTAATGAAATAGACCGGCCTTTGGACGAGCAAGGTATGAGCCTCCTCGGCCCGTTCGACGACCAGGACAGCGCTGACTACTTGTGACGTCGCAGCGACATAAACTAGGAGCGGCTCTCCTAGGGTTGGAGGGACGAGAATTGGCGAGTTAGAGAGCGTGACTTTGAGTTTTGCGAGGGCTTCCTCGGCCTCGAGGGTCCAGGAAAAATGCTCCGATTTCTTCAAGAGGCGGTACAGAGGGAGCGCTTTTTCGCCGAGGCGCGAAATGAAACGGCTGAGTGCCGCCAGGCAGCCCGTGACCCTCTGTACGCCTTTCAGATCTCGGATGGGGCCCATCTTGGTTATCGCAGAGATTTTTTCTGGATTGGCCTCGATGCCCCGCTTAGACACGATGAACCCCAAAAGCATACCTCGGGGGACGCCAAAAACGCATTTTTCTGGATTGAGCTTGATATTCTTTGCTCGAAGGCATTTGAAGGCAACGTCGAGGTCGTTTACTAGATTATTGGCTTGTTTGGTCTTGACTACGATGTCATCGACGTATGCCTCGACGGTTGGTCCGATATGTTCCCCGAAAACGTGCTGCATGCATCGCTGGTACGTTGCCCCCGCGTTCCGGAGACCGAAGGGCATCGTAACGTAGCAATACATGCCGAACGGGGTGATGAATGAAGTCGCGAGCTGGTCGGACTCCTTCATTTTTATCTGATGGTAACCGGAGTAAGCGTCTAAGAACGAAAGGGTTTCACATCCCGCAGTTGAATCAACGATTTGATCAATGCGCGGCAAAGGAAAGGGAACCTTTGGACATGCTTTATTTAAACTAGTATAATCTACACACATCCTCCATTTCCCACTCTTTTTCTTAACTAATACAGGATTAGCTAGCCACTCGGGATGGTAAACCTCCTTGATGAACCTGGCCTCCAGTAGCTTGTGGATCTCTTCGCCGATGACCCTGCGCTTCTCCTCGTCGAAGCGGCGCAGGCGTTGCTTCACCGGTTTGGACCCGGCCCGGATCTCCAAGGCGTGCTCGGCGACTTCCCTGGGTATGCCCGGCATATCCGAGGGACTCCACGCAAAAATGTCAACATTCGCGCGGAGAAAGTCGACGAGCATGGCTTCCTATTTCGGGTCGAGGGTGGCGCTGACGTTCAGCGCCTTCCCATTGGGATCAGCAGGGTCGAGGGGCACGAGTTTGACATCCTCCGCGGGCTCGAAGCTGCCGGCGTGGCGTTTTGGGTCGGGAATCTCGTTGGCGAGACCGTCGAGGTCCGCGGCCAAAGTCGCCGACTCCAAAACCGCCTCGCCGTGTTCGACGCACTCGACGTCGCACTCGTAGGCATGTTCATACGAGGGCCCCACAGTGATGACGCCATTTGGGCCGGGCATCTTGAGCTTGAGGTAGGTGTAGTTCGGCACGGCCATGAACTTGGCATAGCACGGTCGCCCAAGGATGGCGTGGTATGTCCCGCTGAATCCGACCACTTCGAAGGTGAGGGTCTCCTTCCTGAAGTTGGCCGGTGTGCCAAAACAAACGGGCAGATCGACCCGTCCGAGGGGTTCCGCCCGCTTCCCTGGCACAACTCCGTGGAAGCCCCCGACGCTAGGCTGTAGGCGTGCTCTCTCGATCCCCAGGAGGTCGAGGGTCTGGGAGTAGATGATGTTGAGGCTGCTCCCGCCGTCCATGAGTACCTTGGTAAGGCGTGTGTTGGCGATGATGGGATCAACAACAAGAGGGTAGACTCCCGGATTGGGGATGTAGTCCGGATGATCATCACGGTCGAAAGTGATGGCCACCGCAGACCAATCAAGGAAACGAGGGACCGCCGTTTGTACGGAGAAAACTTCTCGCCGCTCTCGCTTGCGCTGGCGCGCTGAGAGGCGGGTCGAGGGTCCTCCGTAGATCATGAAGCAGTCGTGGATCTCGGGGAACCCCTCATCCTTGTCATCACCCTTTGGGTCTTCCTTCTTGTCGGTGTTCTTGCTGCCTGCGCTCTCGAAGTACCTGCGGAGCATATGACAATCTTCGAGGTTATGGTTAATGGGTCCCTTATGGTAAGGGCATGGCTCTTTAAGCATTTTGTCGAAGATGCCCCCGCCGGGGGGGCCTCGAGGCTTCTTGCGTTCGGTAGCGGCGACAAGCTCGTCGGCCGGGGCTTCGAGCTTGCCCTGCTGGCCTTTCTTCTTCTTGCGGTTGTTCCTCTTGGAGCCACGGGTGGAGCTCGTGGGGTCATCGGTCTTCTGCTTCCCCGTGTCCTGCTCGCCGCCGAAGATGGCACCAACTGCCTCCTCGCCGGCGGCGAAGTTGGTGACGATGTCCATCAGCCCGTTGGCAGTGAGGGGGGTGTGACGGCCTAACTCTCGGACCAACTCCTTGCAAGTGGTGCCCGAGAGGAAAGCCATGATCACGTCAGAGTCGGTGACGTTGGGGAGCTCGGTGCGTTGCCTGGAGAAACGCCGGATGTAGTCCCGGAGGGATTCACCTGGCTTCTGCTTGCAACTCCGGAGGTCCCACGAGTTGCCAGGGCGCATGTAAGTTCCCTTGAAGTTTCCCTCGAACACCCTTACGAGATCACCCCAGTCATGGATCTGCTGGGGTGGAAGATCCTCGAGCCAGACCCGAGCGGTGTCGGAGAGGAATAAGGGGAGCTGTCGGATGATGACTCGGTCGTCGGTGGCCCCGCCCAGCTGACATGCTAAGCGGAAATCGGCGAGCCAAAGTTCGGGTTTGGTCTCACCGTTGTACTTGGCGAGAGTCGTGGGAGGGCGGAACCGCGCCGGTAGTATCATTTCGCGGATTGCCTTGCTGAAGACTCGAGGGCCCGGAGGCTCGGGTGAAGGGCTGCGATCTTCCGAGCTGTCGTAGCGCCCACCCCTATGCACGTGGTAGCCTCGAGCCACACCGTCACCGTGCTTGCGCGTGCGGCGCTCGACGATGTTGCCACGGGTGTCTCGAGGCCCTTGGTCGTGAGTCATGTGCTCGGGGGCGGGAGCCATTCGAATCCGTCGGGGAGGTTCGGGATGAACCGAGGCCTCTCTCTCCTGTCGGGAGGGCTCTGCGAGCCGCTCCGAGGCGGGCTCGCGTCGCCTCGAGGCAGAGCTCTCGGCCTGCTGCAGGGCAGCGGTCTCGAGGAGTTCTCGGATCTCATCTCGAGCCCGGCGAGCATCGGGGTTTGACGGCTCAGGCATATTGCGCAGGAGCATGGCGGCGGCGACGACGTTCTGGCTGGCTCGAGCGAAGACCGGGGGGTCGGTTACCCGGTCCTCGTTGATGCGACGGTTGACGTCGCGAGCTCTTCCGCGAGCTCTCCCGCCAAGTGCGCGTTCCGCACGCTCATGCTCGAGAGTTTGTTGGAGTAGACACAGGTTTTCTCGTTCCTCGTCGAGCCTCTTCTGCAACTCACGGATTTGGTCGAGCTGCGCCCCTTGATCCGCAAGGAGTTGAGCCTCGCCTTGCTCGTCAGGGAGCCCGACGTGAGGGGGCGTGTGCCTTCCTCCGACCGGCTCTTCTTCCTGCGAATCCGACACGCTTTCAACATCGACGTTGAAGCACTCGCGGGTCAGATCGTAGGTGTCATCAGCCGAGTCGGAGTCAGGGGCGCCGAAATAATAGTATGACGGGGGAATGCATGGTCGTTGCGAGTCGCCACCGGGGTTACAACGTGGGGAAGCGGTCACACGGGGTTCTGTTTCTGGCGCCTCAGTAGAGTCCAGATAATCAGAAGCCGGCGGGGACGTGACGAGGTCCAGGGTGGAGCGTAGATGGTGCCCAGGGAGTTCCTCATAAGCACTCATGCAAGTGCTCACGGAAGAAGCGTACACCTGGGCAGCCGAAACTAGCCCAAACGGGAACGGCGAAGGCGATGTTGCTGCCCACGCCGGAAGGGATGCACGGGGTAGTGGCGTCGCACCGGGCGGAGGAGCGGCGGGGTTCTCCGTTGGCATGCTGTCCTCGGCCAGGCTCATCCTACCCAGACCTTCTACGAGAAAATCTGGGCCGGCGTCTGGCTGGGAAGTGCCGAAACGGGGAACCCCATTACCCTCCGCGAGGTGGAGACGATGGTTGCGCCGGGCTCGCCGCCGTCGGGCGGCTCGCGCCTGCCTGGGGCGACGGTACCGGCGGATTGCTCCCCCAGGCTGGGAGAGCTCGTAATCCTCGTCGGTAGGGTGTCTTGGCGGGAGTAGGACCATATCGTAGCCATAGCCGAGCGACATGAACTCCAAACTTCCGAACCAGATCACCGTGGCCAACGGGATAGGGCGTTCGGGGTCAGCCATCCAGGAAAAAGGCGGGAAAGCGACGTTGGTCACGCAGCGATCCCCTACCTGGCGCGCCAACTGTCGGTGTTCGGACCCGAGGGGGTCCTAAACCAACGAGTAAAATGCTGCGTGTCCCTTTCCTGGGTGGTGATGCAAGGAGAACACACGGGGGTTTTATCCTGGTTCGGGCAAAAGAAGGCCCTACGTCCAGCGGGGGGGGGAGGTTTGTATTTCCTTGCACCGAGGTGCTTGTGTAGGGGTTACAAGCTTGCGAGAGAGGGCATCGAGCCCAAGTCTCAAAGGAGAAAAAGAAAGAGTACAAGATGATTGCTTGAGATGTTGATCTTTGTCTTGTAAATGGCCTGTTGTTCGTCTATTGATCTCTGCCCCCTTTGCGGAGTCCCGGCCTGCCCTTTTATAGGAGGGGAGGAGGCCAAGACGACGGGGAGCCTTGAAATGATGTTTTGTCGATCTCTGTTGAGGTGACTGTAGCGACGTGCCTTAGAAATGGGAGGCCATCCTTAGGGACGTGATGTCGTAGAGGACGAGGTGTTGAAATGACCCGGAGCGTCGTGCCATACCGTCCTTCCTTCCCTGTTACGCTGTGTCGGGGGTCGAGGCCGGGTCGAGGTCGGGTCGAGGCTGAACGGATAAGTCCGAATCCCTGGAACTGCGGTGTACGGGCCTTGTCGTATCCTCCCTCGAGGGTCACTGGTGACGCATAGTGTTAGGTATGGTGGGCATAGTGACGTTTTTCACCTCCCATCACGGGATGGGCGGTAAAATAGTGAAGGCTGTTACTGGTATTGTTCCCAGTCGACCCAGGTTGCGGCCATGCCGGTAGGTGGTAGTTGGTGGTCGTATTAAATGCCATGACTTTTTTATCCGTGGTAGGTGGAGGCAGAGGGGATCGAGCGCCTCGACCCGGGCTCACGCGAGTCGGAGCGCTCCCGGGGGGCGGTCGAGCCCCGTGCGGGTCGGAGCGCGGTCGAGGCCTCCCGTCGAGGGGGCCCCGTACGAGTCGGAGGCGGGATGCGGTCGAGGCATTCCGTCGAGCCGGCCTCGTACGAGTCGGACCTGTCGCGCGTTTTGAAGTGGGTCGTGCTTTGTCGTGGCTTAGTCATTTTAGTTTTCAATATCGTTGAATGTGGGTACCCTATAGTATTGGTACCGACAAAAAGGTTTTTCTTCTCTTTTCGGTATTCGGCCCAACGCAGCCGCCGTTTCGGCCTGCCTCCCGCGCGCGCGGCCCGCTTCTGCCTCCCGCGCCCGCTCCTTCTTGGGCCGAGCCGCGGCCGCCGGCCCAGCTCGCGCGAATGCGTCTCCCTCTCTGCTTCTCGCTGACTCCGCGGGCCCACGCGTCAGTCGCGTCCCCTTCCTCAAGTCACCGCCGGATTTCTTTCCCAAATATCACCGAAGCCGAATCCTCCGCGCAATCTCCTTCTTTCCATCTTTGGGGCCGCCTCCGGACTATAAAAACGGGGTCGCCGCACCTCCCCGCTCCACATTCGCCCACAAATCGCAGCTCCAACGCCCTGAGGTGGCCACGGCCGAAGCTCCGCCCTAGCCGTTTGCCCCTCCGAGCCGCACGCGCTCCTCGCTTCGTCCTCGACCTCGGTTTTGCCCTAGGTGAGACGCGTTGATGCACGCTACCCGCTGGTGTTTTTCTTTCGCGAGGTAGTGCACCGTAGCGCGAGATAGCCATCTCCGGCCATGGCGCCGCTGCGGGATGTCACCGTCGGGGCTGTTGCCGACCGGAGCGCCGCCCGGACCTCCCCCGATCCAATCTAGAGCGTCCACTTTAAATCTAACGGTCGAGATTCAAAGATACCGGTTCGGCCGGTACTTTTGCTAAAGAGCCCCTGAAGTTTTTAAGTTCTTAACCCGCAGTCCAAAGCGCATTCTCAGTTTACGTTTTCTTTTCCGTAAAGCGCATTTTGATCGCGTAACTTCAGAAAATACGTTTTCACTTATTTACAGAATTGTCATTATGTTAATTTGTGCGTAGAATCTCCGTTTTAACTCCGATTTGACCCGTTCAAATTGCGTTAGGTTCATATTTGCGAGCTCTACATGTTGGTAGTACTGTACAGTAGGTTTAAGATAATTTATTTCTGAGTTTACATTAAAGTATTTATTTTTCTATAGGAAATCTTCGTAAATTCATAACTTCGTCGTTTTAGCTCCGTTTTAACACTATCATATGTTTATTGTTTACATTGAGACATCTTGATGCTATTGATATGCTAAAATTATGCTAACTAAAAGCTACATGCTGATAAACCAATGTTATGCCTTTGAGCCTCATGAACCCCATGTTACACTTGTTGAGTACGAGATGTACTTACGCTTGTTTATTTTTCTTACTTGAATAAAAATCCCGGATAGGTAACAGATGGTGCTAATAGTGACTACTACTCCTACTTCCCTGAAGATTATTAGACTTGCAGTCAACCAGTCAATGTGCCTGTGATTGGAGCTACCACGAGAGATTTATATTTTTACTTCCGTTATATTTGGGTAAAGACTATGTGTTAATTATCGTGATATAATAACATTTGTGATGATACTTCCGTTATAATTTGTTAACTTATGTGTGATTGATCTCTGGGCACACATAAGGGTATGTATTCCATTTGGTCGGTAAATAGGTGTGACAAAGATCTCTGGGGCTGCGGCTCTAGGCGTGGCCAAAAACTCCGGTAAGGCCCAATTTGTATTCCCCAATCCTCTTGCGCCCGATTCCTCTAGCTCGACACAACGTTGCCAAATTAAAAATCGAATCCTAGCACCAAATCAAGTAGTGTTGGCTGCCAAATCACGCCTATCGCCGGCCAAATTGAGTGGCGGCGTGGCCACACCAGTGCTCAGGCCATGTTTAGTTGCCCCAAATTGGGGGCGGTGGAAGTATTGTGCGTCACTGTAGTGCACTGTAGCATTTTGTTTTTATTTGGTAAAAATTGTCCAAACATTGACTAATTAGGTTCAAAATGTTCGTCTCGTAAAGTACAATAAAACTATGCAATTAGTTTTTGATTTCATCTACATTTAGTACTTCATGCATATGCCGGCATTTTGATGTGATGAAATTTTTTTTTTTACATAGTAAAATTTGGAGAAATATTTGGGATATAAACAAGTTCTCAGTCGACGGCGCGGCGAGGAGACATGGCGAGTACACATCGAGGAGGGGCGTCAGCTGTCAGGGAGGGCAGGCGATGTCGGGTGCCGGCACACTGTTAGAGCACAGCCAGACTGGCCAAGGCCCAGCGGCTCCTGCGCTGCTCCGCTTGTTGCTGCAACCTGCAACAGAAGCACAAGCACAGGCATTGGAGGATAGCTGGACAACAGCTCTGGGCCTTCGGCGCTGCAGGCCAGCTGCACACCACGGCCAGCCACAGCCCGCAGCAAGCTAGCAATCAGCAGGTTGTTCACTTGTTCATTGTCCCACTTTCTAAATATGCAATATTTCCAATTTTCCATAGTTCTTTGTTTGTGCCTTTGTAGCAAGTAGCTACCTGCTTGTTTTACTTGGCTTTGTAGCAGTTAGCATTTCGCAAGTAGGTTGAAAGAGCCGACCCTCTCAGATACCTCCAGCAACAGGGGCAGCGGATCCAGGCCCCGGGCTGCAGTCCAGGGCGCGGCCTAAAAATCTCTTTAATAGCTCCTTTGCTCAGCCCAAGATAGCCCATAAAAATGTACATTTAGCCCTGCCCGACGCGGTCCAAAAATCCCTTACACTATCAGTTGTATTTTCATGTTGCAGTCCTCACTCCTTTTCAAATGTCCACCTGTATAATTAAGCATGGAATTCACATATCTACTAAAGTTATGCATTTGTCTTTAGATTTTATCAATTATCGGTATGTGGACCTGGTGTCTATGTTTAGCTGTTAAGATAGTGGCCCTTGGCGTCAAGATTCATCAGCTCCGCCACTCTTTCTAACAATAGTTGTCAAGATCTTCTTCTTCTTTTTTTCTTCTTCTTCTTTTTTTTTTTTTTGCGAAGGGAAGGGTCAAGATCATATAGTGAGTGCACATGCTAGGAAATAGCAGAAGCAACAAACAAGAGATATTAAGTTCGCAATGGAAAAATCTTCTTTTATGTACACCTGAGGCCTCCATCGGATGCTTCTTGGAAGACTCGGAAGATATGGAGTGTACATGCACACCAGACAAAGAAATGCATGAAAAAAATATCTTTGCCAGATGGTAGTATAAGATGCATCACCGGATGTCTGATGCTTGCACCAGAGTGATACAGAACGCAATCTAAACTAGCACCTCTAGTTGTCTACTGAATCTACAGATATGGAAACATTTTTGACAAATAACATTTTTTTTCATGGTAACTGATAGTACCTTGGCCTTTGATCTAAAAACAACTGATAGCTCATGTGTGTTGTCATGTTGAGCCGGTTTACTTTCTTGAATTTGAATATATATAGATTTCCATGAGCCAGTTTTTTCTTCTTCATCGACAATTACTACGAGAATTCAACTAGCGAGCTCAGGTTCTTATAAACTTACATGCAATGTCTACACATAGGAGTATATAAGCAAGCAAGAGGTAGCCTCAATAATCACGCTTGTTCGACCATGGAGGATGCTTTCGCTGCATCCTTGTGCTCTTCATTTCCTTCCTCAGATTCCATGGCTTCCCTGCTTTTACCCCACAGTACGCTGTAAAGCCCTGCAACCAGCAGAGCGCCACCCACAATGCTGCCATAGAAGGGAAAAGAACAATGGGAATATACTGAAATGAAAATTCATTGAAACACCGATATATTTGCTTGTGTTGTGTGTGGGGGGTGCAATTACCTGCCAAGATGAACAATCTCTCCTATAAAAAAGGAGGAGCAGAATATGGTGAAGACGAAGCAGAGCGGGGTGGACATTGCTAGAAAGACAGGGCCTTTCATCTCCATACACCATGCCTGAAGATAGTAGGACACTCCGGTTACCACGAACCCCTGTCGCCATCAGTTTGATCCATCCATCCATGCAGCATATATGGAAAGCAATTCATGAGCAATGTCTACTGTAATGCAAGCAGTGATGGAGCTTCATAAAATTTTCAGCAGGGGACAGTCTTCCTTAATTGTGAATGAGTTACACGAGAAAGAATTACCGATTCTGTTTTTAAGCTCTAGCTTAGCCTGATTTCTAGTTCTTCATACAGGATAGAAATATTGAGGTGAGGCCATGGCCAATGATGGTTCTAACTAAGCTCCACACAAATGATCAAGGCACAAAATATAAAATACTAAATCCGTTCCAAATTATAGTTCGTTTGACTTTTTTAACTCCAAGTTTGACCACTCGTTTTATTCAAAAATTTGTGCAAAATATCACCTCTTTTATTGTGGCTTGCTTTATTAACAAAAAGTTCTTCAAGAATGACTTAAATTTAGTTATGTTTGCATAAATTTTTTAAATAAGACGAGTAGTCAAACTTGGGGTAAAAAAAAAGTAAAATGAACTATAATTTGGAACGGAGGGAGTAGTTATGTATTACCGTGTAAATTATGGCCAGCAAGCTAATATTGAATCCGAGCTTCCACTTGGAGAAGTCCCTCTCGGCCACGATTGCCACGACAAATGACTGCACAGTGCTAAACACGCACTGTGTCACCGTCACAAGCATCTTATTGGGGTACTCTTTCAGCAATGCGGACTGCATAGATACAAAGATAACCATATATGATGTCAGGAAGTAGTCTATATAACCCGCTCATGTGGTAGTCCTAACTGGCATTAGATTGGATGACTCGATCTGTGGCGTGAGACTGAGAGCAAATGTTTTTTATGACGTGGGACTTCCACATGTGGTATTTGCTCATGTGGTCTACTATTACTACATGATCTTCATGAGAGCTAGAAGAGAGAGCATTGTGTTTGTGTTTCGGACATGGCCTAATATGACACTTGGGATCGTAAACGTAGAATAATGCACCGCGTGAAAGGGGATGCTAAGGATAGGATCGGAGATTATATTACCTGCAGTATGATCCAGAGGGCCCATGTGACGGTGGAAAGGACCATGAGGAACGTTCCTTTGATCCACGTCATCCTGCTGCTTGGATGAACACTGTTGTTATCGTCTGATGACGCGTGGGCGAAGGCGAAGGCACGTTGGCGATGCACGGGGCTCAGCGCCGGCCCGACGTAGAAGGCGAGGACGAAGACTCCGGCGAGGCAGAGCGCTACGCCGGCGAGCTTGGCCACGCCGGGGCGGCTCCTCAGCTTCACGGCCTCCATCCTCAGCAGCAGCGCCAAGCAAAAGGTGACGACTGGCAAGGCGTTACTGGCTGCGGATGCCACGGTGGCCGATGTCAGCTTCATGTTCGCATTGTACAGGTTCAGGCTAAATGTGTTCCTGCAAGTTATCCATGCATGCAGCATGGGCATCCATGACCCATCATCCATATATGTGTATGTGTCTTTTGTTCGTATATAAGATGTGTACTGTGCACGTGCATATGCATGATCTGAATCTGAAGATGCATGTGTGTGTGTGTGTGTGTGTGTGTGTGTGTGTGTATATATATATATATATATATATATATATATATATAGGGAGAGTATACTCTATAGCTAGCTACAAAATAAGTTATTTTGTAGCCACCTCTATTTACGATAATTTTATATACTAATTTACGACAATGTCAGTATATATTTACGATAGTTGAATTACTATGACACATGGAGATATTTACCATAATGTTATAGTAAATCACATAATGAGGAGTTACTATAATCTCGTAAATTAGCATAGCAATTATCGTAACTCAAAGTGGCTACAGAATAAGTTATTTTGTAGCCAGTTGTAGGGTAATAGTTCTATATATATATATATATATATATATATATATATATATATATATATATATATATATATATATATATATAGAACTAGAAGAAGAGCTTGAGAAGCAGCCCCAGGGACATGGACCGAATATTCTTCCTGCATGCAAATGATATATATGTCTAACAATCCGTCGAAAACAATTTACTAATCCTTCATTCTACATTTCTACTGCTTACCTTTCGAGGATAATGGCGACAGGCTGAAGATGCATGAAGATGAAGACGAAGGTGTTGATGCCCTGGTCGAAGGCTGCCTTGGAGACGACGTTCATGCCGGTGTAGATAAGCTGTACGACGATGGCGATCAGGTAGGGCTTCATCGCCTCCATCTCCATGGATTTTAGATTCTGAATGGATCGGACCTAGCTACTTGTATTTGTAGCTGGATCTTGTAAGATATACAAGTATCTTACAAGAAGTCAAGAACAGTACGTATGCTGTGCTAGCTGCAAATATAATTAGACACCAGAGCAAGTAGGAGATCTACATATATACCAACTGATTGCAATCTCTCTCTCTCCCCCCCTCTCTCTCTCTCTCTCTCTCTATATATATATATATATATATATATATATATATATATATATATATATATATATATATATATATATATATAGAAATAAGATATTTTTAGCTCTAGATAGAATTGATGGGATGGAAAACTAGAAATCACTATAGACAAGATTTCAGTCCCATTAATTATCAGATTGGGTTGTACCATCCACATTGGTTGGCTATTGTGGAAAAATAAAGTTATAAGAGTAAAGAGGGAGAGAGAGAGTAGCAGACCTAAACACCATTTCTTCTTCCATTAATTAATTCGGGCAGCGCCTTCCTTCTTTTACATTATGATTGATTGATTCATCTTTAACGATTGCCGCGATGGAACTTGACCTATACTGATTTTTACAGCTTTAGAAGCAAGAGTGTTCTAATGAAACATTCCTTCTCATAAAAGCATGCGTGCAAAGACAAAATTTGTAATATGCATGCATGCAAATTTTCATTTAAATACACATACGGCTAAATAGTTTGTTTGTGTTGAATAAGTATGCTGACTGCCAAACTAGTAGTACTTTTGGGTTTTCTATGGCACGGTGCGGATTTTTGTTAGGATTAGGACTGCATGCTGCCAACAGAAAAATTAAAGAAGCACACACAAGTACTCTCTGACTCTTCACAACACACAGTGGTATGATGTTGTTTGTTTCGCTGAAATTTGGCTATGCCAATTTGTTGTGAGAGAAAATACTTTTCGTTCACTGAAAAGTACTGATGAAGTAGTACAGACGAATAGGGCCATCTCGATGGCATGTGCCACTATGCCACTAGTAAACAATTAAATAATTTGATTGTGTTGGCGAGATCACGTGTTCCCTTGACTACACAAAATCTTATATATCAAACCATTTGTATAAGCATGGCATGGTCTTTTTGCTCCACAAAAATCCTTTCAACGTGGTCTGGACTTTCGCCACAGATGAAGAATTGTTAATGATAACAAAGGATTGGCAAGAACATAGCCATCCAATCAGAATTGCAATATGAGTTCCATCTCTAATTGCCATTTTCTTATATGTTTTATTTTCTTCATATATTTGATTGTCGTGGGGCCGGTACATGATATGGCCTCAGAAGATATTAAGGAAAATAAGAATAGAACACTGTGTGGGGTGAGCAGTTAGATTTTAATGGTTTGCCCACCCTCATCCAACCCTTGCAACAAGCTAGGTTACCTTGTGATACTGAATTCGGTATCTGTAGCTATCGATAGCATCTCTCCTCATGAGAAAAAGCCACATTGACATGGCATATGCCAGCTCTAGTGATGACGACAACACAAACACTTCAATCTGGCATCTGTTTCAAGTCTAGACGAAAGATATCCAGCTCCAACTACTTCCACGTCTGACTACAGCTACTCCGATGGCACTTGTCAAAGCTACAAACAGTTGAACAACTGAAAGTTTCACCAAGTCGAGTTTGTGCTTATTTCTCACACAAACTTTTTTTTGGGAAGCATTTGTAATACTAGATTTTGCCATGTTTAATAAAAAAACCAAAAGAAACATGATGTGGACCCACTTATCATCGAGTGAGTTAATTACATATACTAGTAAGTACATGCATATGCTTTTTAACTAGCGTTTGGATCGATAAGGGAGATGTGTTTAATAAAGATATACATTTTTATGACACTTTATTTAATAGAGATGGATATATACGTACACGTACACGTCCTTGCTTTCATCTCCATCAGATCAGACAGATCTTGCCGCGCTGACAGTAGTGGCCAGGTTCTTTTATTTGCCGCGCTGATACTGACAGAACGTGCCTACCTGCAAGATATATCTTGCGGCAACAATGGAAATACAGTCACGATGCGTTCAAGTTTCAGAAGAATATACACAGAGTTAGTGGAGTCGCTTCATTAGCTAAAGTCTGGCAGGCACCACAAAAAACCAGTAAAGAATGTCTCTGTTCATATATTCTGAAATTTGTGTGTATTGGCCTGACGAAATGCACTAGCAATATAGATTTTGATAGATGCATCATGCATGCAAATCAATTATACGTACAGGCCCAAGCATGCACGTAAAGGCTTTAGCAAACGGTGTACGTAATCGGCTAGCTCTGAAACGTCGCCGCCGTACCTGAGCTGTCAGACTCAGTACTGATGCCAATTATTTTCAGGAGACAAGATGGAAGGGACAGAAAGACTTCTATATGAGGCCGTGTTTAGATTCCTAATTTGGGGGCCAAAATCTGCACAGTACGCATTAAATGCGCACTGTAGCAATTCGTTTGTATTTGGTAAAAATTGTCCAAACTTTGACTAATTAAGCTCAAAATGTTCGTCTCGCAAAGTACAACAAAACTGTGCAATTAGTTTTTAATTTCATCTACATTTAGTACTCCATGCATGTGCCGATATTTTGATGTGATGGAAATCTTCTTTTTGTATAGTGGAATTTGAGGATGAAATTTGGGATCTAAACAGGCCCTGAGTGTGTTAGATTCAAAGCACGTTTGAAGCCTCTCAAATTTGGTACAGATGGCAGGCGCAGAGATTTGTTCAAAAGAGAGCAGTATAATTATCAGCAGAGAGCAGATGATCACAAGGCTAGCGGTTGCAAGATTTGTTCAGAGATTAGTTTGTAGACAGATACGACATCTTAGCGGCTATGATCAACCGGATCCGTAAAAAAAAATCCTTGGCCACATCTCGGTGAAAAGTACTGTTTGCTTCACTTCGCTGATAAATTATTAGCAAACAGCAGGTGATCACGAGGCTAGCAGTTGCAAGATTTGTTCAGAAATTAGTTTCTAGAGAGATACAGACATCCTAGCGGCTATGATCAACCCATAGAATAGACCACCACCCATATGCCTAGGTAAAAAAATCCTTAACCACGCGCTACAATTGCTACCATTCCATTATGAGAATAACCAGTATGGAGCCTGTGGATAACCTACAAAGGAGAATTGATATTTTTTTTTATCAAAGACCATATCATTTTGGTATGGCCACAAAGACCAACAAGTTATGGCCGCTCCTAGCAGGAGCAGTGTTCTCAGGTTTACTCCAATTCCTCGTAACCAACTTCCAAACATATGTGGTACACTAATGGGCTGCAGGGCTGGGCCTTATTTCTAGAGGCAGGCCTCTTAAAATGCACGCCTCTAAGTTAATGACCATTTTCTGAGAGGGGCATTTTAAGAGACCCGTCTTTGTTAATCTATTTTCAGCGGTCTTTTTTCGCTAAATCTATATCTCACCTAGGTGAAATCTGTCTTCCTCTCACTCGAATTTCTTAGTCGTCCGTCCACGTGTGAACACTGAACAGGAACCGGGGCGTTTGTGCAGTGCAGGCGGCAGGTGGCGCCGCCCCCGGTCTCTTCCAGAGACAGACAGGAAGCCAGCATCTATCTAGAAGACGAAGTACAAATTCACCGATGCATCTATCAGGAAGCCAGCATCTATCAGGAAGCCAGCATCTATCTAGTCCACTCCTCACTGATCGAGACTTCACTTATATTCACCGATGCATCTATCTAGAAGACGAAGTACAAATTCCCCTCCCTCAGCGTCACTTTTGACTACATGCCGCTGGTAGCTGCTAGGTTTTCAACTAGGATACGAATATTCAAGCCATCGCCGACAAAAACGTGACTTCACTCGTGACTTAAACAGCAGCAACAATCCCAATTTGTATTGTAGTACCACAGTACTGCTCCCTCCGTCCCAAAATAAGTGACGTTTTTTACTTTTAGACATCTTGTTTTCTCCTATTACAGCTTCTCATTAGAATTTTTACAACGATTTTTGCAATGTAAATTTCTTGCGTGGGTGGTGTAAACTGTTCTATTTGTTGGTGTAATTAGGTTCCAATTTGTTCATTTTTTCTTAATTTGTTTTTTGCAATTTGTGTTTTTTCTGTTCAAATTGGTAATCTTCTAATTTTCCTTCCATAGAAATGATTAGTTAATTTTAGATTTGAAATTTGTGTTTTTTCTGTTCAAATTGGTAATCTTCTAATTTTCCTACCATAGAAATGATTTGTAAATTTTAGATTTGGAATTTTTGTTTTTTCTGTTCAAATTGGTAATCTTCTAATTTTGCTTTCATAGATTTGTTAATTTTAGATTTGAAATTTGTGTTTATTTCTGTTCAAATTGGTAATCCTCTAATTTTCCTTCCATAGAAATGATTTGTAAATTTTAGATTTGCAATTTGTGTTTTTTCTGTTTAAATTGGTAATCTTCTATTTTCCTTCCATAGAAATGTTTTGTAAATTTTAGATTTGAAATTTGTATTTTTATTATTTTTCTGGTCCTTTAGATTTGCATCTTCTGGTTTTTACAATTCGGGTGAGAGTTCTCTTAATTTCACTTGATTCATGTTGCTTTGCAAATTTGGGTGATTTTTGGTCTTGGCTCACATGAGTGAAAGTTTGCCATAATTTACCTGACATATGAGTAAACAGACCCTTTTTTTTTACATGTCTCTGCAAATAAGTTGACCATCTCATGGGGTGCTTTGGAGACAGTGAGATTTTTTTCACCCACCACGGTTAATGAAAGGAGCTATCTCCTAAAATAGCTTATGTAGTAGTGAAAAAAATGAACATGCTTCCTAGACTCATGCAACAAGTTGCAAGATCGATTGATATATGTTTAGTTGGATGGAGTATGTGTTTAATTAACATCAATATATATATATGATAATTGATTCATGTACATGCATATACGTGGTGTGAGCCACAAAAAAAAAATATGAGGCAGGCCCTCTTAGGCGGGCACAAAAGGGCGCCGCCTCTGTTTATGGAGGGGGCACCTAGGGGAAACGTTCATCTCTATTAATCATTAATGGAGGAGGGAACTCTTAAGGAACCCATCTCCATTAATGCTCCATCATGTATGTATGCATTCAGTTGATTTCTTTATATTAGTAATTGTAAAATTTGATATTTAGATGCACCTATTTTTATAATGATATGTGTATGTAATTTAGATGTGGATTTATAGTTCACTTTATTTATTTTTTAATAATGGTGGGGTGTATAATTTACTTGTTACTTTAAATTATTTTATATAATGGTATAGGTGGGGTTACTTTGGATTATTTTGAATCATATGGTTGATAATATGTCTAATTTAGATGAAAGATTAGAGGTTATTTTAAATTATGTTCATAATGGTCGAGGTGGATAATTTAGATATAAAATTAGATGGTTACTTTAGAATATTAATAATAATAGCCAATGTGGGTAATTTTCTAGAAAACTGAATAGATTCAACGACAATTATTGTCGACGAATATTATAGACTACCAAATAAATTACAGGATTCTGATTTTTGTGAATTTTTTTATGTTTTTTTGTTTTTCTAGGACATCTCATAAGGATCTACGTGGAGCCTTCGAAAGATATATACAATTTAATAATAGTAATAAGATCTTATATTGGAATTTTTATTTTAGAAGCACACTTCAAAAATAGTTTGTTTTTTCCTCACATAGCGGTTCCACAACAACAAGCGACTGTGGTTCCCAAGAGAAACCTTGCCACTCGGCGCATTATGGGCTTGTGGCCACTGGCCAGCCAAGCAAGGCCCCATGATTAGTGGGCTTGACTGCTTGGCCAGGCCTAGAGCAAACCGGCTGGGTATTTAGGCCCATGCTTATTCGTTCCAAAGTGAAGCACACTAATCATACAACAATTGTTGTTCATCAAAAAAACAATGTATAAAGTCTTGTTCCACGTTGACAAATTGCGTTCCTTTCAAATAATTCTCGAATAATTATTCAGTCTAGAACGTGCTGGGGATGTAGCCGGAATGGAAAGCACAATAATTAGTTAAATAATCTAGTACGTGGAGGTAGTTTAGGGTTTAGGGTGGCAGATGAATAATTTCTTCTCAAAGGTCTTGATATATATGATCCATGAACATCTGTTCTAGCAATTCCCAAGATCTTTATAATGATAATGAGCAATGCTAGGAAATAAGCAGAAGTGTTTTCTTCTTCATCGACACTACTACGAGAATTCAATTAGCGAGCTTAGGTGCTAAGGTAGTCATAAACTTAACTTATATGCAATATCTTCACATAGAGGTAGCCTCGATAATCACGCTTGTTCGACCATGGACGACGCCTTGGCTGCATCGTCCTTCTGCTGTTCCTTTCCCTCCGCCTCAGATTCCATGGCTTCTCTACTTTTACCCCACAGCACGCTGTAAAGCCCTGCAACCAACACAGCTCCACCCACGATGCTGTCATATACAAGGAAAAAACAATGAAAATATAAAAGAAATGAAAATTCATTGGAAAAACAATATATTTGCATAGATATACATGCTAATTACTTAAACCAGTTAATTACCTGCCAAGGTGAACAATCTCTCCTAGAAAGAAGGAGGAGCAGAATATGGTGAAGACGAAGCAAAGTGGGTTGGACATTGCTAGAAAGACAGGGCCTTTCATCTCCATACACCATGCCTGAAGATAGTAGGACCGCACATTCTTCCCGCGTGCAAGTGCAAATGATATGTCTAATAATCCGTCGAAAACAATTTGCCAACCCTTCATTCTAGTGCTTACCTTTCTAGGACAATGGCGACAGGCAGCAGGAGGAGCGACGCGGCGGCCATTCTGTAGAAGATGAAGACGAAGGTGTTGATACCATGGTCGAAGGCTGCCTTGGAGATGACGAACATGCCGGCGTAGATAAGCTGTAAAACGATGGCGATCAGGTAAGGCTTCTTTGCCTCCATCCCCATGGCTTGGATTCTCTCGCTTCTCAGTGGATCAGACGTACTTGTAGCTATAGTTGTGTCTTGTTAGAACAGTATGTTGTGCTAGCTGCAAATATTGTTAGACACCAAACCAGAGCATAAGTCCCTTGTCAGGTGTATACATCAATGTTTTAAATCTCCCGCTATAGCTGCCGCTATAGCCCACTATAGCCTTTTAAGACATGGTGTCGCTATTTGTGTCCACGTATAATTTAGCCGTTATATCCCGCTATAGTCCGATTTAACTTCGCTATTAGCTGATTTAGAGGCATACCGCCAAACACCTTAGCTCGATATTTAAAACTATGATATATACACGAGAGCGTAGCAGACCTATATACCAACTGATGGCCTCTTTCAATTAATTCGGTAAAGCAGAAAAGCTAAACCGGACAGCGCCTTCCTTCTTTTACATTATTGATCCATTCATTCATCTTTAACGATTGCATTGCTGCGATGGAACTTGACATATACTGAACTTTTCGGCTTTATAAGCAAGAGTGTTCTACTGATACTTTCCTTCTTACAAAAGGATGCATGTGCATAGACAAAATTCGCAATAGGGCGTGCCTAACGCCCAGACGTCCAGACGCCTGTGCAGCCTGCCCCCGTCTACCTTCGCCCCTCCCCACGAATGCACTTTGCCCCCATCTCTCTCTTCGACTCTGCGCACGGGTGGCACTCGGGAGCCAGGATGAGCGCCTGAGAACGAGCACGCCTCCAGCACGCCCCGACCCGCAGCACCCTAGTCCACCAGCCCCAGTGCCCCCGTCCGCCGGCCCCCTGGCGCACCGCGTGCCCCGTCCGCACGGCCCCGACTCGTCTCCAGCTGAACAAGATAAAACACTTGCAACATAAGACTGAAAACAAATGAAACATTTGAAACATGAACTTACAACATGTGTGTGAAACACATGAAACATCCAAATAAAACACTTACAACATACAACATGAAACGACTTAACAGCTAAAACATTTAGAACATACTGTTGCAACATACGTGTGAAACATATGTAACATCCAGATAAAAAATGATTGCAACATACTTCTAGAAACTGATGAAACATTCTGAACAAACGCTGACAGCATATGCAACATGTGCAACATCCCCCGATCTACTTTTGCCACATCAAAATAAAACAATGCAACATACATTTAAAACGACTAAAATACTTGAAATATACATATGCAATATATGGGAGGAGGGAGGGCCAGGCCGGCTGATTCCTGTCATCGGGGTGGAGCCTGTGGCGAGCCACGGCACATGAGCGCCACCAGCACAAGCCGCGTCCGGACGGAAGTCACGAGACAGACGCCCGTCGATCGTTATCGTTTGCAATATGTACGCTAATTTTCAAATAATAAGTTTACAACTTCACATACGGCTACATAGTTTGATTTTGTGTTACATAAAACATACCGACTGTCTAGTACTTTTGGGTTTTCTATAGAGTACGGTGCCGATTTTAATTGGGAATAGGACTGCATGTGCCAACAGAAAATTAAAGAAGTTATATATTAACTCCCACACACAAGTACTCTCTGACTCTACACTACACACACGAGTAGTATGACATTGCTGTCTACATGGTTCGATCTCCATGGCGTGTGCTAAATATCCAAGGCTCCAATCATATGAAAGTACTACATATATTTTGCTGAATGCAATAATGTGTGAGGGCTCCATCGGTTGCAACAATCAAGTCAAGTAATTCGACTCTGGGGGTGTTTAGATCCAAAATATTTAGAATTTTGATACTGTAGCACTTTTGTTTGTATTTGGCAATTAGTGTCTAATCATGGACTAATTAGGCTTAAAAGATTCGTCTCATGATTTACAACCAAACTGTATAATTAGTTATTTCTTTTACCTACATTAAGTGCTCCATGAATACGTCTAAAGATTGATGTGATGGAGAGAGAGTGTAAAAATTTAGAATTTTGAAGGGAACTAAACACCCCCTCTATTTGCTTGACCAGACTTGGGCCTAGTCTAGTTATCAGTCCTAATTAACACTTGAAGGATTCATCCACGGTGCAACGCCCAGACTTAGCCACTCTGGCTTCTTGACCGCTGCCGCTACAAAAACATGCTATGGCTAGCCAGTAAATAAGTAATTTGATTGTGATGGCGAGGTCATGTGTTCCTCAACCTCTGGCTGCAAACAGCTAGTACACCCGAGAAGGAAAAAAGTATTTTAATTATACATGAAGCTGCCTTCATTATATATACTAGCGCTTTTCTTTCCTTTTTCCTAAAAAATAGACACAAGTGTTTATTCATTTTGGGACTGCAAAGTAAGAAAACAAACTCAAGTTAATTACGAGAGGAATTGACGTTTACATTGACCACACGCCACAAAGAGCTAGAACGCTCGTTAGAGGTGGGCCGAAATTAGCATAGCTGACTTTCAAGTCTTTGTCGCCTAACAGCATGTTTCCATTTGGTTTTGTTCGTACCGTGAAAGATTGGGCATCTTCATAAAAAACGATTGGGGCAATATTCAGACATCGTCGGCATGTCTTCATCGCATCTTGAGTCAGCGATCTGTTCACCGAGTAAAAGGTGAAGCCACGGGTTCCTGATGTAGGAAAGGAGCTTGGTGGGCCCTCAAAATCCATTGAATCAGGCAAAAGGATCATCGAATCAATGCTCACTTTCAAACGAATGCAACAAAAGCGGGTGGTTTCAGCCCGTGGGTGCGCTCGTGTGCTCGCACGGAGGAATAAATGAAAAACAATGAAGAAATAAAGATAAGATCTAAAAACCTCCTCACGACTCCTTTGATGTTCTAAGGAGGTGCGGGGCTATTAACGAGAACCTATACAAGGGGTACCCCCCTCTCCCTGACCCAACTCGTACTAAGGGAACTTGGTCGGACCGAGAACCATGTCTTGGGAGCCTTATTATAGCCAAATGCCCCCCCCCTAGCACAGCCTAGTGCTCCCATGTGGACGGGCGTCCGACACAAAACTTGCTAGGTTTTTCCTTCCACCTCAAGGGTCAAAGGCGCCGGCCATACAAGGTCGTCACCTAAACATAACATCAACAACACCGAGTGTGCTGCCCATGTGTGCCACAGGGGAGGTCACGCCCCCAACAGTGTGTCCTCCTACTAGATATATAGGAGACAGGACATGTCATGCCTACCTTGTGACGATACTGTCGCCACTACCGGTCAGCAGACATTTGATATGGAGAGCAACGATCTCCCCTTCTTCCACCCCCAAAAAAAGATGGTGGGTCTCATGAACCTAAATGGATAAGGATTAATGAAGGAGCCATACGAAAAAGTGGACTCTCGAAGCATGCCCTCTTATTTTGTAACCTGCCCCCTATAACCTATATAAGGGGAGGCCATGGCTCTTTTTGATCTCTCTCTCTAGACTCTTTGACACCTAATACAGTTTCCTAGCCTCTAGACTCTGCCCAAACCTCCAACTCTTGAACCTCCCCTAGAGCCCCCCTTCCCACGGACATGGTGACGGGCGTCTAGGTACAAGACACGGAACTCATCGGTTTTTTCCTTCCACCTCAAGGTCAAAAAGTCAACCATACAAGGTCGTCACATGGACGTGACGTCAACAACACCGAGTGTGCCGCCCACATGTGTCACAAGGGAGGTCATGCCCCAACAATGCGTTCTAGAGGCAGGGACAGGCCACGCCTGCCTTGTGACAACACTGTCGCCACGACCAGTCAATAGATGTTTGATGTGGAGAGCCATGATCTCCCCTTCTTCTGGCCCAAAAATGGATGGTGAGTCCCATGATCCTGAATGGATAAGGATTTGATGAAGGAGCCATACGAAGAAGCTGACACGAAGCACACCCTCCTGACCTGCCCCCTCCCCCTAGAACCTATATAAGGGGAGGCCATGGCTCTTTTCCTTCTCTCTAGACTCTTTGACACCCTGGTCAGTTTCCTAGGCTCTAGACTCTGAAACCTCCAAATCTCAAACCTCTCATAGTGCCCCTCGCCCCCCCCCACCCTGCAGGAACCAGTGTTCCTTGTGGACGACAAGCATCCAAGTACAACACGCATAAACTCGCCAAGTTTTTCCTTCTACTCGAAGGGCCAAAGGCTAGCCATGCAAGGTCGATAACTGAACGTAACGTCAACAACACCAAGTGTGCCACCCACGGGTGCCATAGGGGAGGTCATGCCCCAACTGTGTGTCCTACTAAACAAGAGAAAGGGACATGTCACGCCTTCCTTGTGACAGTACTATCACCATGACCAGTCAGCAGACGTTTGATGTGGAGCCATGGTCTCCCCTTCTTCTGCCCCAAGAAAAAGGATGGTGGGTCCCGCTACCCTAAACGATAAAGATTGGTGAATGAGCAGACTCGAAGCACTCCTTTTTTAACCTGCCCACAAGAACCTATATAAGGGAAGGCCATGGCTCTTTTTCCTCTCTCTAAACTCTTTGACACCCTGGGCAGTTTCCTAGGCTCGCCAGACTCTGCGCCTAAATCTCCAACTCTCGAACATCTTGTTTGTAACCCCTATTATATTGCAAACATTCGGCCCTTGAGCTCAAGAAAACGAAGGAAAACCACGAACTTGACACAAGGCACATTGCATGAACCAATATAATTCTTGAGTCCTCGAGCGCCAAGCCATCCGAGGTCATACACACAAGTACAAATTTACTAGTTGACACAAATATATATATATATTACATTCCAAAAACATAGTACAACACTTCTAGCATTAGGTCTGCTGAGCATGACTAGCCAGTCTAGTTCCTAGCTCATATCAGTGAGAACATTTAAGAGTTGGGACCTCTTTTCTTCTTCTTTTTGAAATGTACGACTAAGAGGGTGTTTGGTTTGAGGAGTTAAAGTTTAACAAATACTGTAGCGCTTTCGTCTTATTTGACAAAAAGTTTCCAATCTTGGACTAATTAGGCTTAATAGATTCGTCTCGTAAATTACTCCTAATCTGTGTCGACATGCATGCAATTAGTCTACATTTAGTATTCCATGTATTTGAGGGAACATTGATGTGATGGGAGTTAAACTTTAACAAAATGAAACCAAACAGGCCCTAAGGTAAGAATTATAGTTTTCCCTATTAATATGGTCCATAGAGATTGCATTGATAAATAGCCGCCAAGGAAGTAAGGGCCAGGTTTGGTAGACTCTGAAAAAAGAATTGACCAATCCGTCACACTTGGTCAACTATTGTATTGATGCTGATGTTGTCTCCACCTTCTCTTGAGGTTTATGATGATTGTTCTCCTCATCTGCATCATCCACTGCACTATTCACCTTGCCACACGTTGCAACATTTGTTTCCTTGCTCTTACCCCAGAGCACACTGTAAAGCCCACCAATCAGCAGGATTCCCCCAACAATACTGCATGCCATGAAAACAACAAAGCTAGAGCAATGAATTGAAAGATCTCCTCTAATTACTTGTCATCATTTGATAAAGCTTATTAACAATGTACAGACATACATGTATACAGTAGCTGTTACCTGCCAAGGTGCACAATCTCTCCTAGGAAGAATGACGACGAGAATATTGTGAAGATGAAGCAAAGCGGTGTCCAGACGGCGATGAAGACGGGGCCTTTCATCTCCACACACCAAGCTTGCAGGTAGTAGGTCACTCCAGTCACCACGAACCCCTGTCAGATCCATCTCGGCCGTTCATGGATTCATGTATGTAAGAGTAGGAAGCAATGCAAATAGAGCATGGCGAGATTATATATTGTTGCGTACGGTGTAAAGGACGGCGAGCAAGCTGATGTCGAGCCGGAGGCTCCACCTGGAGAAGTCCCTCTCGGCCACGACGGCGACGACGAACGACTGCACGGCGCTGAACACGCACTGCACCACCGTGACGAGCATCTTGTTGGGATACTCCTTGAGCAGCCTGCCCTGCAGGACGATCCAGAGCGACCACGCCATGTTGGCGAGCACCATCAGGAACGTCCCCTTGATCCATGTCGTCCTGCCGCCGCTCGGAGCTGGACTGGCGGAGGAGGCGAAGGCGCGGTGGCGGTTCACGGGGCTCAGCGCGGGCCCGACGTAGAAGGCGATGGCGAAGACTCCGGCGAGGCAGAGCGACACGCCGGCGAGCTTGGCGAGGCCTGATGAGCTCCTCAGCTTCACCGCCTCCATCTTCAGCAGCAGCGCGAAGCAGAAGGTGACGACTGGCATAGCGTTGGTCGCCGCGGACGCCACGGTTGCCGACGTGAACTTGAGACTCACGTTGTACAGGTTTAGGCTGAATGTGATCCTGCAAACATTGTTAATTAGCTAGTTAACTAGTTAATAATAAGTTGTTTGAATGAATGAAATATATAGAAACATACATAGTGCATATATACTTATATAGCGTACCCGATTAAGGCTAAGATGAAGAGCTTGAGGAGCAGCCAAGGCGACAGGGTTCTCACATTTTTCCTGCAAAGTATTAGTTGAATTCATTCATTCGTCACAAATCTCAGCTGAACCGGCCGGTTCATTCATCTCACAGTAGTTAGTTCATCACTAGCTATTAGGTTATTAGGACAGGTACCTTTCGAGAACAAGTGCAATAGGAACGAGGAGGAGCGACGCGGCGGCCTGGCGGTAGAAGATGAAGACGTAGCTGTTCATGCCATGGTTGAAGGCCGCCTTGGAGACGACGAACATGCCGGTGTAGATGAGCTGGACGACGATGGCGATCACGTAAGGCTTCTTTGCCTCCATCTCCATGACGACACGACACTCCTAAGCTAGCAGTAGCAGATCTCTGCAACGATCTGATGGAGGGAGCAATAACCAAAAGCAGCCAAAGTATAGCTAGCTAGCGGCAGAATGCATGAAGAGAATATCAGCTGCTGCCTGCCTTGTCAGGTACACACTACACACACATATAGATACTATATAGTAGCTAGCAAGCTAGCTGAATGAAAGGAGATTAATTAAATTATTAACCAGTCATGTGTGTGGATGCAGGACTGACTAATAAGTTAATTAGTAGTATATGTGTCCAGGTATACGTGTTGCAGCTTGATCAGCAGCAGGCAGATCAACATTCATATATAATATATTCGCAAAAAAAACATTCATATATAATAGCAAAATGAATTTTTGTTGTGTGAATGATGTATTCATGTATCTGACCAGCAGGTAGCAGCCTGCTGGCTTACTTACTATACCTGCTTCGTCTCCTGCGTATAAGCAAACGATCAAAGGGATCATCGTAATAAAATACTAATTGGCTGCTAATTGTGCAGGCACATTGCTAAGCCGTCAAGCTTATTATATATGGGTCGGTCGGTGATACTGATACCTTGCATATATTAGTTACAAATTTAAAGGCTGAATTTTTAAATACTTGTGCACCTTGCACATATTTTGCTCCTGAAATAATAAGTATATATATATATACTACACTAAATACTAATTAAGCACACATCATCACTGGTTTATATACTACTAATAAGCTAAATTATACTATATATTATATTTATTTGATTGATCAGATCGAGCGAGACAAGAGAGACTAGTCACTGGTCAAACCTAGCTACTCCTATAAAGATTTGAAAGATTCAAACTCTCGGTAGCTAGTACAGATCGAACTGCATGCTAATATATTGTATGAGATCAACTTGAGAAGCAGTACGTCTTTGCTGTGTCCATGTATGTATGTCGTCCACGGTTTACCGGGGCTGCATTCATACGGCAAGTAAGTGAGACATTTGTCTCATGTGCTTCAGATTTTACGTGCATGCTACCAAGCTATTAATCAACTCCACAAGCAAAGGTCTAGTACACACTAGAAATAAACAAATTGTTGATGGAACAGAAACCAAAGGTCCTCTACCCTAACCGGTTATACGGCTCCGGTGGCATCTCTTAGGTCCTGAGTTCGATTCCCCACGGGACGAATTTCAAGCTCGAGAGTAAAAAAAATCACCTCGTCTGTCCCACACCAAAGTACAGGTCTGTGGCCGTCAGCGAGGCGCGTATGTGATGACTTCGTCAAATCTTAAGGATTTGTCGGCCCAGTCTTTAAAGATGTTCACGGGATAGGGTTTGCGTACGTGTGTTCTTAGGGGTGTGATGACTTCGTCAAATCTTAAGGATTTGCCGGCCCAGTCTTTGAAGATGCTCAAGGAGTAGGGTTTGCCTACGTGCATTCTTAGGGGTGAATGTGAATGCGTTATGATGAGTGTCTGAGTTGTAATGTGTAATCGTAAAAAAAAACTTAAATGCAACTAGTTTATATAAAATAGTATCAATATTTAAGACTCTAGATAGGTATATTACTATAAAAGTATATTTGATGACAGATCCTAATGATATTTATTTAGCACATAAAAATTGTACTTCTTATATAAATTTAGTAAAACTTAGATGATTTGACTGAGCACTGTTCTAGAATAATTAAAAATTTTATAAGAACCAAAAAGAGTACTCCTAGTAATAAATGGTTACCTCTTTATTATTATGGTACTATCAAAAATGAAAAAAAGGAAAGATGGCTAGCTAACTAGCTAGCTATAGAGGCCCAGCTGTTGTGTGAGACATTTGTCCTATACGATGTGCTTCAGATTTTACGTGCAAGCTAGCTAGCCTATAGCTGTTACTCAACGCCACAATTGCAAGCAATGGAGTACACACTAGAAATAGATAAATTGTCGATGGAATGGAATCCCAGAAAGTCGTGATTTCAGTACCAAAGACTAAAGGCGTCTACGGTGCTTGAACATTCAAAAGCAGAGCTGCCTCAGTCCTATACCTAGTATGATGCAATTCTAGATATTTAGATTGAGTCAAACTTCTTTAAATTTAACTAAATCTATAGAAAAATAGTATTAATATTTATGACCACAAATAGATATAATATAAAATTATATTGCATGATGAATCTAATTATAATTATTTGGTATCATAAATGATATTACTATTTTTATATATTTCAAACGGATAGAGTAATAAGATGGTCACCTCTTTATCAAAAATGAAAAAGAAATGGCTAGCTAAGCTATAGGCCCTTTCCCAGTATGGTCAAAGTCATCGTCTTCCTCATATTTCGGAATGACCGTACCGGACTGTCTAGAGCTTCAATTCGGCATGCAACAATTCAAGCGCAGCTGCTCCCATCCAGGGAGCTACAGCTAGCTACAATGATGATTCAGCATGCATGCATGGAGCGAGATGAATCAGAATCACGTAAACCACGTGAGAAATTAAAGATCAAAATCAGTAGTGATGGGGATCGGACAAAACCGGAATGCAAACTATAAAAGTAACGGGCAGAACAAGTTACTAGTGACTTTCTTAGAAATGACGGTCTTTTGTAGTTCCAACCTAAAAAGAGTAATGAAGAGTGTCCCTTAAGACAATTGTCATGGGGTTAGTACTCAAGAGTGGTCCGGCAGTTAAGGGCTGAATAATCCAGTCTCAAAATCCGGCAAAACACTCCTATTTTACGGCTTCGAGTTCAGCTTCTATATATAAGGATTTGCTTATACGTTGAAGCTAATCTTACTATTATTATTATTGCAAATGATAATGCTTGGCCACTGGCATCCGTCCCCTCCGGACGCCGTGCGCCCACTCCGCTCGCTGCTGCGGCCTTCTCCCACCTGCGCCGCTCGCTCGCTACCGCCCGTCGCGCGCCCCACCTGCGCCGCTCGCTCCTCGCTCCTCTCTCCCGCCCGCACCTCGCTCCTCGCTTTGACCGTGTCGCCCGCTCCCTCCCGTTGCATGTGCCCCCCGCCCGGCCAGCCAAGGCCGGTGCCGCTAGTGGTGGTGCTCGCACGCCACCAATCGCCACCGGATCCTACCCCGACGACTGAAATAGACCGACCCCGAGTTTCCCCTCACCTATGTTACAAATGTATGTTTTAAGTGTTTCAGATGTTTCAGAAGTATGCTGCAATTGTTACATATGGATGTTGCAAAAGTAGATCTGGATGTTGCATATGTTACATATTTTGCAAGTGTTTTCAGAGGTATGTTGCCAGCGTTTGATCAAAATGTTTCATCTGTTTCAGACATATGTTGCAGCAAGTGTTTTATCTGGATGTTGCATCTGTTTCACACACATGTTGCAAATGTTTTATCTAGATGTTGCATATGTTTCACACATATGTTGCAACAATATATTTCAAATGTTTCATCTGTGTCAGACGCGTGTTCCATACAAGTGTTTCATGTTACAAGTGTTTCACATGGGCACGATGAGTGATGGGCGCACAGACTTGTGGCGCTAGGGGATGGGGTGTGGCGAGCTAGGGACTGGCTCCTGGGTCTCTCCCACACGGAGAGAGGAGGGGATCAGGGGGAAGGCGTAGGGCACGGCGAAGGGGTAGGATGCGTGTGCGAGACGGGGCGAAGAGGACAGGGGCAGGCTGCGCGACTATCTGGATGTGAGGAGCGGCGAGGGTGGGGTGCGCATGCGAGTCGGAGCGATGCCGATGAAAGCGGGCTGCACGGCCACACCCTATTGGAAAACTTCACATAATTCTCACAAGGCACCCACGTTCTAATAAATACCGGAAACATCTTGTCATCCACATTAATTGAGTAAACACTAATAATTCCAAATAGCAATCAAGATATCAATACGATGCCCTTCTGACTGATTGAGTACATCCGGCCCCTAAGTCAAACTAAAACAGCTAGCACTTGTTGGCGGCATATGTACATACCCATTATATATTAATATTATTATGCATCGATCATTCACGCTTTGCTTGCCTAACACTCAACACTTGGAGGGTACTGTATGTAGGTTGTAGGGTGGCAGGGTGCTCCCAATTTCAACACCTACCGTACACCTGCTGGCACGATGTTCACTCCAATATCTAATATCTAGCTCCCTGTTTAATTAAACTATTACCTTCTAAAAAACATAATTAGTGTCTTTTTTTTCTGAAATTCACTCTCTAGAGATAGAACAAATTAATTAATGTTGTGCTAACTACAGCTAGCTCTGGCCACTGAAACAAGGACTTGACATCAACTTTATTTGTTTATTTATCCATCAAGCAAATACATCATATTTTTCCTATCATAATAATTAAAACACTGGCTAGAAATTTTCACAAAAAAAAACATTGGCTAGAAAAGTCTTTTGTAACATCAAATCTTTAATCTTTTTTATTTTTTTATAATTAATATATAGTCATTGCCGGCCTAGGGGCAGCCCCACCTTGTGTAATCGAAATTCAGGTTACAAAAGCTTTTTATAACACTAACTCTGTATTTTCTTTTTTTATTTTATAATTAATATATAGTAAATACGGGCCTAGGGGCAGCCCCTCCTTGTGTCATCGAAATTTCATATAAAAACAAAACAGTGGGCGGACATTGTTGACACGGAGCTCAAGGACTTTAGCAAGGCGCCAAAGATGTTAATGTTATTCATTGATACTAAGAGAACTCCAAGAGATTGTATAAAATAAGAATTTAAAATCTATGATTTAGTCATTCTCTAAAATAGAATATCCTCCAAAAGAGTAGAGTAATACAACAGAGTTTCTAAATTTCTCATTATCTATTTTTTAGCGTTGACATGTCAACCTAAGATTGGTTCGCTTCCCCCATTTCGTGTACTTCCGTCATTTGCTTTGCACACCACAATGCAGATAGCAAGCCTTCACGGCGTGCTATTTTTACCCGACGAGAAGCACGAGATGACTAGATTGGTATTTTAGCAAACAAGATAGCACATCTGTTGGACATCAATTTTTGATGAAAAATGAAAAATATAGCCTAGATGACCAAGATAACATATCTCTTGGAGATGCTCTAAGAGTGAGGTGCAAACGCCGGCTTAGAAGCATAGAGCGTACCACTTAATCCCATAGTTTGATGCAAAAATAAATGAAGTAAAACCTTTGTTATAGGTAACGAGTTTTTACTTATAAAGGGAGAGGCTACCTAGTTGTTTGCTTACCCATTTTTCCTTAGAAGGGAATTTTATTTCTGTCTATGCATAAGTTTTGCACACCCTTATACTCACTCTTCCCCTCTTACTTTGCTTGCTCTATCTCTAGTAGACTCCGACCATCAGTGATAGAGTCAGAAATATGAATTTCCTATTGCTAGGGGGGGCAATGCAAATTTTGTTAAAATTTGGTTGAATCTGAGTTAAATTACATCAGCTTGTGGATGCAAATATGGATGACAGATCAGTCGAAGAACGTAACTAGAACTAAAAGTAGATAGGTGTTCCACTTGCAACTTGTGCAAAGAAGGATGTTGGGAGCATCTGCAAGAGATGGTGGAGGTTAGGGTCTTTGGTTTTTGTTGTGAAACATCATGGAGGTTAATGAGATAGAACAATCCACTCTCTTCTCTTTGTTCATTGGATTGGAAACAGGCTGGGCCAAGGGACGCCGCATCAATGGCTCTCTCAGGTGCTCGGCCCTTGGGCTAGCTATCTGCTATAATTTTGGCCCAACAGAGCAAAATGGAATCCAACTACACCCGCCACATAGACGTAGGCACGTAGCCCGTACGTACATACATATACATGTACGTACAGAAAGTCCTTGCTATATACGTATACATAGCCTCAACAGCTCAGTAGACGACTTGCTCATCCGGACTGATGGCGCAGTGGCGATGCCTCCATTGCAAACAAGTCCTTGAGCTGCTTCTCGTCGCCGCCGCCCATGTTCTGCACCGCCGCCGGCGGCTGCTGCTTCTCCTCATCGTCGTCATGGCCGTCGTCGTTGCTGGTGGTGACCAGAGTTTTCGGTGCCTGCTCCTGACTCTGCTTCTGGTGGAGGTGGTCCTTGCTCTTGCCCCAGAGGACGCTGTAGAGCCCTCCGACGAGGAGGCCGCTGCCGATGAGGCTGCCAAGGCGCACGATCTCGCCGAGGAAGAAGGAGGAGCAGAAGATGGTGAACAGGAGGCCCAGCGGGTTGGACATGGCCAGGAACACGGGCCCACGCTTCTCGATGCACCACGCCTGCAGGTAGAACGACACGCCCGTCACCACCAGCCCCTGTATGCACGCATTGTCGTCGTCGTTAGTTGTTCATCTGATTGATGATGATGAGAATATATCTGAGTCGTCGTTGTTACTAATACACTACTACTCACGGAGTAGGCGACGGCGAGGAGGCCGACGTCGAGCTGCAGCTTCCAGGCGGCGGGGTCGCGCTCGACGGCGACGGCGAGGAGGAAGGACTGGGCGGTGCTGAGGCCGCACTGCACCAGCGTGGACAGCAGCTTGTTGGGGTACTCCTTGAGCAGCGACGCCTGCAGGACGATCCAGAGGGACCACGTCGCGTTGGACAGCAGCATCAGGAACGTGCCCTTGATCCATGTCCCCTTGCCGCCATCGGCATGAGCTTGAGGATGAGAAGGATGGTGCGCGGCGAAGGCGCGGTGGTGGTTCACCGGGCTCATCGAGGGACCCGTGTACAGGGCGATGGTCAGGATCCCGGCCAGGCACAGCGCCACGCCCGCCGCCTTCGCCATGCCTGAGGGGCTTCTCAGCCGAACCACTTCCAGCCTGCATGCACACATGTGTATATAAATAAAACAAAATTATTATAATGTTCAGGTTTGCTAATGATGACTTCCTTTTCTGCTTTATATTATTGCCACCAGTCAAATCAGCAATGATAAGTACAGTTAATTATAGATTAATCTAAGGAAGGCACACGTTTAAGTGTTGATATAGTATATGAAAGCTAGCTTAATTGGAGACTAATTGACTGAATTTGGTAACGCTGGCCAGAGGTTTATTACCTTAACAAGACTGCCAGGAAGAAGGTGACTACAGGGACAGAGTTGCTCGTTGCCGATGCTACGGTTGCAGAGGTGTACTTGAGGCTTATGTTGTACAGATTCATGCTCAATGTGTTGCTGCAAATTAAATTCATCACAGACACCACATCGACATGTTATATATATGGTGTCATCAGTAGTACAGGAAGCTAGCTGTTAGTACCACTGATGGATGTAGTGTTAGTTACATACCCAAGCAATGCATAGAAGAACAGCTTTAGAAACAACCTGAATGGCATGGGTGGTGCATTCCTCCTGCCATCGAATCAATCACAGATATATCGATCAATTATTTCACCGATCATTTATATTATTTGAAGCAAAAATTGAAGGAAAAAAGTAATTTCCAGTTTTAATTATACAGACTGCTACTGCTTAGCCTTAGATAAGTTTAGTTACCTTTCAAGAACAATGGCTAGGGGAAGCAATAGAGCTGTGGCTGCCGCCTGGCGGTAAAAGATGAACACGTAGGTGCTCATGCCATGGTTGAATGCCGCCTTGGAGACGACGTACATGCCGGTGTAGATGAGCTGTATGATGATGGCAACCCCATAGGCTTTCTTGCTGGTGGTATCCATGGCCTCTCCTACACTTCTACAGAGAATGAGTGAGATGTGTTTATGTCTATCTAGCTAGCTAGCTGCAGCTACCTGGCTACACTTCTACAGAGAATGAGTGAGATGGTTTATGTCATCAGTGGCTGTGATGAAGAAGCAAAGGAGAGGAGGGGGCAGCCTTATATAAAGATGAAGATGCTGCATGATCTGCTCCTCTGGTTGGATGCTCCAAAGTAGCTAGAGTAGTGTGTGTAGCTTTTTCCTGCTGGCTTCCTCTGAATCACAATTTTTTGGTGTTTGGGCAAGAGTCATCTTCCTCTCTCTCCCCTCCTGTCTCGGGAAAGAGTGATGTGGTCGTTTGCCTTAGCCGTTTGGTAATATCTATCTGCACTGCAGAAATGAGTAAATGCCCGGTGAAAGGAACTAGCAGCAAGTGCATGCTGAAATGGTTTCTGTAGCTCCCTGCTGCATTCTGCTGCCAACATAGTGATATGCTTACATGTCATGACCGGTTATTAGCTATAGTGGATTTGTTAGTGCAAAGAGTGATGATTCATGCGCTTTGTGTGCCCATTATTACACTTTGTTTACCTTTTTCGAGAAGCCATTCTACTTTCTTCCCGAATCTACTATCTGACACCGAATTTTCTTTTTTTAAAAAAACATAATGGAGTGTAAAACCGTCTTCAGACTTCACAGAAGAGGCATCAGTCCAAAACTATTACAAAGTTTAACATACTCCACACACTGAGTTTAACATTAATAGCCAACGCGAAAAATAAAAGGCTATCCATACTAGACAAAGAACTCCAAATGGACCATATCAACCTTGACTCAATAGCTGACAAGAGTGAACTAGGTGATCCTTAGGTTCCTCAATGCGGTGTAAGCCTGTAACTAACTGAGTCTAAAACCAAAGGCAATTAATGTGTCTCCTGAGCAGAACCTGCAAAAAGAAATTGGTTGACAATGGTTAAACACAGAATCGTTTCTTGTAAGCCAAATAACCCAACAAACAACCACAACACATGTGAATAATAGAATATTTTTCTTGTGTCCTCTCAGCGCCATGTTCCGAGCTTCGGTCTTCTCGTCCGCCTAGGAGATGGAGCATCAGCGAAGTTCTGGACTGACTCATGGCTGCCGGATGGCCCTCTCTGCTCCATCGCGCCGAGTCTGTTCCAGGCGATCGACCGGAGGCGCACTGAATCAGCGAGCCTGGGTAAGAGACATCGCCGGAGCGTACACGGCTCCTGTCCTCTGCGACTATGTCCTGGTCTGGGAGAAGACCGAACATGTGCACCTGCAGGAAACGGTTCCGGACCTGTTCGTCTGACGTTGGACGGCGGACGGCAAGTATTCCACCTCTTAGGCCTACCAATCTTTCTTCGTCGGAATGTCATCGCTCATCGGTGCAAAGGAACTTTGGAAGGTCAAGGTGTCGCCGAAAGTGAAGTTTTTCTTCTGGATCGCACTTCATGGCAGGCTGTGGACGGCAGAACGCCGCTGGCGACATGGCCTACAACAGAACGCTACTTGCATCCTGTGCACGCAAGATGAGACGACGGATCACCTTCTCACCTCGTGCGTGTTTGCTAGGGAGTCCTGGTGCCGTCTACTTCACTTGGCCGGCTTGCAGGGCATCGCCCCTCAGGATCAGGCAACCTTGGCTGATTGGTGGCTGCGATCTAGAAAGCAAGTGCCTAAAGCGGCTAGAAAGGAGTTCGACTCGGCCGTGCTTCTCACGTCGTGGAACCTTTGAAGGAGCGCAATCGTCGAACCTTCGACAGGGTTTCTAGGACACCGCAGGAGCTCCTCCCCCTCATCGTCGACGAAGCACACAGCTGGATAGCCGCTGGTTTTACCAGCTTGTTGCCCGTGGTCGGAACTACGCTTTACTAGCATCAGCCGGCTTCCGCTGCATCGGTTGCTCAATTAAATCCACCGTTTAGCGGTGCTTTGTGTCCGTGTTTACCCTATCACTAATGACATCTCGCCATGAAATGATGTCGGACGTGTACTTATTTTTCTAACTCCTCTTAATGAAACACGTGCTAAGCATGCTCTCAAAAAAAAAGTGTTCAACATTGGTCAGTGGGGAACCTGGATATAGTATACTCTATAGCTAGCTACAGAATAAGTTATTTTGTAGCCACCTCTATTACGATAATTTCATATACTAATTTACGACAATGTCAGTATATATTTACGATAGTTGAATTACTATAACATATGGGGGATATTTACCATAATGTTATAGTAAATCACATAGTAAGGAGTTACTATAATTTCGTAAATTAGCATAGCAATTATCGTAACTCAAAGTGGTTATAGAATAAGTTATTATATATATATATATATATATATATATATATATATATATATATATATATATATATATATATATATATATATATATATATATATAAGCTAGTACTATTTGCTAATTAGCTCATTGATCATGTTACAATGAATAACACATTTTATATTTCCTGATATATAGTTTGAATTTGAACCAGCAAAAATGGATGTCAGCGAATGACGACATTAGTACCTCATCTGCATAAGATACACCACAACCAATCATATTCAGTTTTACTCCTTCCATTCCAAATTATAAGTCGCTTTGACTTTTTTTTCATCCATTTTGCTATATATGTAGACATATTATTATATTTAGATACATAGTAAAATGGATGTAAAAAAAAGTCAAAGTTACTTATAATTTGGAATGGAGGAAGTATATAATATAGCAGCAAACAAATCCTGCAAGTGCCCCTTTGCTGAGAAGATATTCTTTCTCTAGCTGATTCATGATATCTTTTTTTTTATGTGTGTGTGCTGATGGTCCATGATATCTTGTTTCTGCCACGCAGGCGATCCAGGACTTTACTTATATATATGTAAATCATGACCAGCAGGCAAACAGATTCTCTAGGCATTATGCTTGTCTGAATCATGACAATAAAGATTTCCATACAGGAGATCTTTTTTATATATATATCTGCAAATCATGACCAGAACTTTGTTTGAAAATGTACATTATGCTTGAGAATTTGTTCCATGAGAGAAAAGCACGATCTATCTGAGAAACAATATATATAGACTGCAGGCTAGGCGAAAAAGCGCACCAAACATGAACTAATGCATTCTATCTTTTCATTGCTAGGCACGCATTCAGACTATCACCGCCTATTGGATTCCATGCCACGCATTCGATCCATCGTTTCAGTCTTTCAGTTCTTCCTTTTATCATCTCCGGCCATGGAGATCTTTATTTGGTCCATGCATATCTTCAGAAATGACATGACTTGCCAATTGGATTCCCTGTCTTTTTTCATTTACTTTTTTGTTGTGATGGTTTTAATTGACAGCTAGCTACTGCTTGGATATGTAATAAGTTTCTAACTCCAACAATAATTCTCTGTCATAAACAAGGAAGAATATGTGATTTATACAAAAGGAGGATGTTTTCTTCTTTATTTATAGTACCACCATAAAAGAGGATGGGAAAAATTAAGTGTTTAATTAGTGGGACCCAAGAGCATTGCCTAGCAGAGGGTCAATCTTTGATGTCCGTGTAAACTTTATATTTAAATTGTTCGTCGTTGATTAATTATGGGAGTGAAACTATCACACCAATCTGCTATCCTGGTCATCTTTCAAATTCAATCCGACATTGTAATGCCACCTTTTCTGTTCGAAGGGGAATGTGGGGGAGTTTGAAGGCAGCAAGCAGCTTCCCTTTTCATTTTCTCTTTACAAATCCCTTTTCTTTTCTCTCCTTCTTTTTGAGGGCCCTAAAATTAAAAGCCTGCCACCTAAAAGGTGCTTTATATTATTTGCATGATTATTATATTGGGTGGCAACTCTAGATTTAATTTTCAAACGACCATATTTTTCTAAAATATACGCAGTGTAGGACTACATATCATCTCATCGCATTATTACTAGGAGAACCGGTCCTCACAACGTCTCATGGAGCTTACATACAACGACCTGTGGATGAAAAAGATTATGTGTACGAAGTGCTACATTATGCTGCTAAATAATACTGACAGGATGGTATTAACCAATTTATATTCCAAGAATTTCTCTTCTTTTTTAGATACGGAACAGAGTTCTAGCTTCTACCATCCGAGGATGATATACACAGCTGAGGAATTTCTCTTCTTGAGACCAACAATCCTCACTTCTCCAACCATAATAAAATTTATCTTATATAAACAAACATAACTAAAAGATATTGATGGATGAAGAACAATAAAATTCTTAGACTGTTCTAACAGCCCTCAGAGGACCTATTACGGTATAACATATTCAATAACCCTAATATCTCTTGGTCCTCCCATTTTCTCACTTCTATTCATTATTTTTTGTTAGAAAATTAAATACAGTCTTAAAAACTAAATGTAGTTAAGATTTGAAATTTTCTCTTAAATAGTGTTGCATTGGTTAGGTTCCTCGACTTGAATGGATATAATCGCATTTTTCTAGGTTCATTCAAAGGAGAAATTGATCTATCTTTTCAATGCATGTGATATGTCTATTAACAACGAAGCGACTCTAGTGTCTTGGCAATTTTGAGATCTATCATCTTAGATTTTAGTGCTCATAGTGGTAAGGTGTGTTAACATGCATGCATTTTGTGTGTGCACATTTATGAGCATCTACGTCTATAGTTTTTTATATATTTTTTTGAACTTTTATCGCTTAAGCCATGCCACGTTGTCACCACATGTGTAGAATTTAAGGTAGCTACCATCATAAAGAAGAAATATGTAATAATCACTAAGAAACATGTGGACATTACTTGGTCAATTAAAATGCTTTAGTTAAAGCGCCTTTCTAGACTGTAATTCAAGCCTGGCCCTTTTGACTAATCTTATCTGATGGTGCACCTTTCTATTAGAGATCATAACCTTTGTTATAATTAAGTTGTGGTGGCTTGACCACAAGATGGTGCAGTTTCTATCAAAGATCAAAATCATTAGTTTAATTTCATCATTCTAGAGGTCGCCCACCAGATCAAACTATTTTTGGAGGGAAGGTTCCCCGCTTTGTGACATAAATAGCCTACATCAGTTGAAACTATATCAAACTTTTGAAAAATCACAATGACCGGTAAAACAACCTAATATGGAAAATGTGCAACTCCGGATCCATAAACTCAAAGTGAATCAGATCCATGTATGATGGACCTGGAGCCCTACCAAATCGTACTAGCTCCAACTTTCTTATTTTTCTTCTTCGTCCATCGCCTGCCTCCTCACTAACAGCATACGTACCCGCTGACGAGCTTGCTAGCTGCCTCCCCACCCCAAAGTCGCATCCGTGCGAGCATGTGCGTCATCCGGCATAGCCACCACGTGGGCTTGTCATGCGTTGTTCTTCCTCTTTGAGCTCGCTAGTGGCCACAGTCACACTTGCCAAGGAGAGAACGAGAGAGATGCTTCTCTAGGACTACTCGCCTCTACGCATAGGTAGTCAACTAGTGATGAATGAGGATTTAGATGGTAGAGCTTAGAGAAGTGGTGCTATGGGAGGTGAAGGTCATAGTGTTGGAGATTATTGGGTCGAGGAGGCAGAGCTTTGGGCAGCGACGTTTGGGGAGATAGAGCTCGGGGGTGAGAAGGGAGCTCTACAGATCTAGAGTTGGAGCTACATTTTCCTAGCTTGAAGAAAATGAACTAGGAGGTAGTATAGATTCAGAATCTAGTTGATCCAAAAAAACTAGAGGTGTTCTATTTGGCAGGGCTCCACTTACATCTACGATGGATCTTAGATCTATGGCCCAGCTAAACACATAGTAGTGGAATTGGTAGATCAATGGAGGCATGTTAAACACGTGTCTATAGGCCACAGAGTTGGTGCTCTCTTTTAATTTGGTGTGTCACCATGCAGGGACTGTACCTCTATCTTTTATGTGATGAGAACAAGAGATGTACTAGCTTATATATGTAAAGACGCTTATTTAATTTTATTTTGCAATGAATGTGAAGCTTTGCTCTTACATATATAGAAAATAATAAATGTCAAAAAAGACGGTACAATATATATAGGCGCTTAACTTGTGACAAGGAATCTCCCACACTGAGTATGAAAAAAGTACATATATAGTATAAGATATTTTTCTTATATATAATAAAACAAAGTAAAAGTAAGTTCATTAAGCTATGCATGTGTGTGTACGTGGCAAGCTAGCTCCGGTGATATGATGGATGCATCTATCAACGTTAGTGTGCAAGTTATCAAAAAAGAAGAAAAAACGTGTACAGCAATTGGCCGGAGAACCCACCCATACTATTGTAGCCCTGTACCGTTATAGTGTCACAACTTTAGTGAAAGTGTCATGGTATGATGCGTGCCCATTTCCCCATCGATCTATCTAGATGTACGTACGCTTTATATAAAAGTTAGATTAGATGTGCACACACAAATGCAATAATCTCTCACGTACTGATATATGGCTCGCTGGTGCAAATACTGTTGTGGCCAGCGATTATATCGACGTGGATGTTTTTAGTTCATTCAGTTGCACCTGCATGTTGTCCAACCAAGCAATACTTGTAAAGTAATAAAGCCTACACTACACACGTATCGTACGTATTGTATGCCGCATGTGTGCGCCGGAAATTGTACTCGTGTGTATTTATGCATTCGTACAGACAGGCCTAGGAAGCAGGCATGCATGCATGTCCCCGTTTCGAAAAGAGAAAAACAAAAGGTGGTATGTACTTTAATTTGGTTCTTTGGTTGTTGATATATACCGCACGTTTTAATTAAGTACATGTATATATGCATCCAGCATGTACAATAATATCCTATCCCCGTCAAAAAGATAAAAGATGGGCTATTATTGGCCTTGATAATTAATTGATCGAGTGCACTTTATTTTTCACTTGACAAATAATTAAGTATCTAAGTAACATATATATATTCATGGGTTCACTGTACAAAAGACACTACTGCAATAGCTATAGCTGCAGTAGGATCAGAGTCCACATCTTGAGGTTATATATGTCCAAGAAATTAAATACATATTAATTATGCCATCAGTGGTAAATCGATCTCTAGATTAAGTTGCATGCATTGGCGATGCATAGCCATGGCGTTGTCCTAGCTCATCTCTCCTTACTACTTAGATCCAGTTTGTTGCTAAAAAAAGTTTTAGCTCATCCAAACAACCTAGCTTATCATCTAGCTTATAGGTCATTTTGAACTATTCAACCACCCAACTTATTATGAAAAGCTATTAGCTGGTTTCGTTCGGCTAGTGCATCTTACATAAAGTTTACCTGATCCAAATAGAGCCTTAGCTACAGGGGAGCTAAGAAGGGTAAGCCCATTGGTATACCAGCTAGAGCAGTGATGCAACACAGAAGGAGCTAACCATTGACACCGTCATATCCTTTTAGGGCTTCCATATTGTGTAAGTGTACAATAATGCTAGAAAAATATCAGATTCCAGTAGTTAGAAATTGTAATCGATCTTGCTATACTATAGCGTTAATTAAGCATCACTTGTTTACATTTTGTTGACCCTATCCGACCCAGGGCTCGGCGACGACCCAGAGCATCCGCGCCGGCGTACATTGAGGTATTCAACACATCGCACTCTCTTGCAAGCTTAAAAACATACAATCTCCAGCTACTTGAGTTTCGCCCGGCTCCATTTCAGCACAGGGTTCGCTACTACTATCAACCAACAAAAAACCAAGCCAAGTTTATGTCTCACGCTACTTGGTCACCTGGCTTTAAGAGAGTCTGTTTTCCTAATCTTCAAGCACTATAGCATCGTTGTTGCGTCGCTTCCAATATTTTTGGCGTCTGCATCACTACCAACAGTGTGTGGAGCAGTGCTCATACTCTCTCTCTCCACAAAGGGTTGCTTTCATACGCACAGGTGTGGAGCAGTTATTACCCCTCGGTGTCCAGCAATTTCATAGGCGCTGAGGAAGTAGTCATATGTTAGAGAGACTTGTTTTACGACTTATTTGGATGCACTTTAATCTATCTTATTATTAATAATTAGAGGCTTCAACGGAGGCATCACGTTAACTTTCACCAGACACGCTAGAAAAAAAGATAAATTCTAGAAATTCTCACAATAATCAGAAACATCTGGCTTTTAATTTGGTAGACTCTAATTATCATCCCAGATAATAGCCATTGCATCTACTGTAATTCATAAAAAAATTACCCACGCCTATCATTATGAAAAATACTTAAAGTAACCCTCTAATTGTGCATATAAATTACCCACCTCTGCCATTACGAAAGATAATTAAAAAACCCCTAAATTTGTATATAAATTACCCACACTTATCCTTATCAAAAATAATTCAAATAACCCCCTAAATTTGTATCTAAATTACCCATTTTGTCGTTATGAAACATAATTCATAATAACCCCCTCACATTGCATTTAAATTACCCACCTCTCTCGAATCTATATGTAAATAGTAAATACTAATGTATGCTATTAGAAAAAATCTATATTTATAAAGTATGAGACATATATTTCTAAATTACAAACTTCTAGAAATATGAAATTAAGTAATAACAATGCTATGTTTGACCATGTATATACGAGATATATATTTCTAAATTACAAACTTTTACAAATGTGAAATTAAAAAACCATAATGCTATGTTTAACCATGTATACCAAGTAGACATATATAATTAGGATAAATATTTATTTTAACAGCTTATAAGCATGGAAGATGTTTAATTAACAAACCATATATCAATAACATAACACCGGCAATTCCCTTTAAATTATATTAATACTCCCTAATCATGAATTTGATAAGTTGTTTTTAAATAACTTTATACATTTAACTAAAACACTATTATGTCATATCAATATCGATAATTTAATTTTTATAACTCTATGATATATAAAATAATACTACACATATATAATTTTGTGATATAACAATTCAACAAGTATGGTCCTAGGGTGCAATCTGAGTTTCAATTTAATTAACATGCAGAGAATAATATTACTAACACCTAAACTCTTTCTAATAAAAATAAATTTCAAATAAAAAATAAAAAAATATTAGAGTTTCTACTTAACATGTGCAAAAAATTGTACAACTTGATTAAAAGTCCAAAGCTAAACTATAATTCATGAAATAGAAGCAATATGAGTTTATATATCTTATGGTTAGGTTTAAACTAAATGCATGTCATGCTGCAAAAAAAAAGATAAATGCTAGAAATGCTAACTAGAGTCCTTAATGGAGCCTCCACTTTAATCCTCACGAGACACAATAGGAAAATAAAATATAGATCCTAGAAATTTCTCAAAAAATCTAACATTTAACCATCAATTTGGTATAACCTAATCACCCTTGACAATAATATCTATTGGATCTATTCTATTTTCTAAATAATTACCCACCTCTACTATTACATAAAATGACAAAAATAACTCATGACTCTATATTTAAACTACCCACATATGCCATTAAGAAACATGATCTAAAGTAGACCTAAATTTGCATCTAATTACCCACGTACTCCAGTTACAATAAATAATTTATGTAACCCAATTCTCATCTCATTACTAAAAAAATTAAATATGCTCTCAAATCTACATCTAAAAGATAATCAATATCTTTTATGAAAAATTATTTAAATATCCATAGAGAGCATGTAGATGTTTGTACAATCCCACTTCTATCAATATTAATATATTAAGATTTAATTAATGTAGGCATACACATTGTGTCAGCATGCATGAGTGATAAATATATATATGTTATGTTCCATCAACAACATATTTCCTTAACAACTTATATACTAATGATGCTAACAATTTTTTTCTAAAACCATATCAGTAACCATGACATAATTTATATAGGTTGTTACTTTATCTATACTCCCTCCACCCTCGAATATATGGTGCGATTTGACTTGGTGTGACCTTCAAGAACATATTTTGGTCTATAATTTCTCTTATAATATATAATTTGTAGGAACAAAAGTTTCATTATTAGAAAGTATTTCTAAATATAAATCTAATATCACTACTTTGTATTACAAACTTTTGATATAATTAGGCTAATTGTTAGTTAAAGATAACACAGTTCAAATTTTGAAATACGTGCATGCCTTATATCTAGGGGCGGAGGGAATATTTATATATTTTAACTAAATGTTTGTCACGTCTATATTGATATTATAACCATAATTGCACATATAATTCCTTGGTAGGAAAATTCAATCATCTTAAGAATTGTGGGAGACTACTGATGGTTATATTTTTTTTTTGGCCCTTTAACATTACTCTAGAGTAATTTGATCATTATAAGGCTTAATAAGATTTAAAATTCTCTTGGGGTAAGAGATGTCATTTCAAGCTCTATCACTTTATCTCAGGTGACATGGTGTATATTTCAAATGATTGTATATGTTATTGTAGTATTTAGGAATGTACTATACGACTTAAAATGCTTATTTTAAAATAGTCCAAAATGAGAGTTAGTAAAAGATACAATAAGAACAAGAGTTTTAGCTTGAGAAAAAAATCTATAGCAATCAATAAAAATAAAGTTAAAAAATCAAAATTCATATTCATGACTTAATATATGATGCAATAAGGGTCACCATAGTTAATGGAAAGGAAACAAACTAATTGCATATTAAAATATACAAGGTGCCATGCAAAGTAAAAGTATGAATATGCATGAAAAATATACAAGTCAGTCCCTTGCAAAAAAGCAATTAATAAGTTTATGATTATTAGATATAGACTACAAAGTATCTATTATGTCAATTTTATAGAAAATAAACAAAGAAAACATACAATTTAATATAAGATATTTCTATTAATTAAATAAAATATATTAATAGTACATCTTTTAAAATTATAGCCCGTGCGAGAGCACGGGTTGATGGACCAGTGCTAAAAAATATGGATTGGAATAGATTTGGAGCTTGTTTGGCTACATTCATATTATCCTCAATCCCCACGTGGATATATTAGAATGGATTGAGACAAAAATTTGTTAATTTTCCATGCACCTTAGTCCATCTTCTCATTTGAATTGAGGTGGATCAATGAGTGCGGCCAAACAGCAAAACAAAATCTTGAAGGACGATATGATAGGACAACAGCGCATCATAGTGATGATGGCGAAGAACCGTACATGAGAACAGTGGCAATCAGCTAGGCAGGGGACAGTAGGACTAGGATATGATGGATCATCGGAGAGGCCGTACAAGAAGGCGCAGCACACGTCTCCGAAAAAAAACATGCTTGGGCCTCGTTAAGATACACTCAAAAAGTTAAAATTTTTTCACTCTCTCCATCACATCAATCTTTAGACCCATGCATGAAGTAATAAATGTAAGTAAAAAAATAACTAATTATACAGTTTAGTTGGAAATCACGAGATGAATCTTTTGAGCCTAGTTGGTCCACGATTGGACAATATTTGTCAAATAAGACAAAAGTGGTACTATTCATCAGGTTGAAATTTTTTCAGCATCTAAACGAGGCCTTGATGACACAGAAATTCAGCTAGCTGATGATGAAGCTCAAAAAAGGTTACTGTTGCGTACTGTGCGTTTTTATCTATAGCCGGCACACGTGTCAAAATATACTTGCATGCACACGGTACAGCAATATCCCGGTATAAACAAACCACGAAGGAATATAATTGTATTTTTTTACCCATATAAAAACTCTCCAGAAATGAGATGCATTAGGTTATATTTTTGCCACATCATATTTTTTTAAAATAATGAAACAAAGTTTCAGCCTATACCATCTGGGATAATTTAAATACAGTGCAGCGAGCCATGCATATGCATGCACAAGCACTGAATTATATTAGCTATATAGGTAGCTTATATACACCGGTGGTTGCTCTCAAAAGAGCGAGATTGCTTACTGTACTGGCGGTTGCTCTAAAAAAGAAAGACATAGCTTACTGGTTAAGGTTGTAATAATGCATCCATGATCCATCCACGCATATTTGGCAAAGCAGAGCAAAGCAATGGGGTGTGTGTCGTCAACTCAAATGTCCTGTCTGGCTTCCTCTGACATCATATACGTACGTACTCGCAGGTGTGGAGCTAGCTAGCTATATATGCTTCGTCATTTCCAAATTCTAGCTTGCTTTGCCTTTGGTTCAAAGTGTGTGAAACTTCTCTAATATTGATCAAAGTTTTTAGAAGAAAAAATATATTAACATGTGCAAGATAAAATAAAAGACACTACAAAACATATTGCACGGAGAAATTAATTAATTAATTTCAGGCTCGCAAAACCTTAAGACACTACAAAACCTTAACCTTTCTTCTTATGAGTTGCAGGCTCGCAAAACTTGTCATGACTTACTAGCTCAGGCAGTCAAAGAGAAGGCCACTTACTGGAAGCAGCGAAGCAAATCCCGTGCGGTGAAGGAGAGTGATGCCAATACCGCCTTCCACCACGCCCAGGCAACTGTGCGCATGGCGCAGCAACAACATCCGATATGTCGAGGTTCAAGGTTCTATCATTGCCAACCATGATGGCAAGCTGCAAGCTCTAACGGATTTCTTCATCTCCATCATAGGACAACCGGGGAGTTCATCTTGGCACTTTGACGTCGAGGCGTTGTTCCACAATCATTACCGGCCGGCAGATGAGCTCGTCGCCCCCTTCTCTGAACAAGAGACCATAGAAGCTCTAAAAACAATGGACCGCAACAGTGCTCCAGGGCCGGACGGTTTTGGACCGTCGTTTTACAGAGCTGCTTGGGGCACAATCAAGCACGATGTGATGGCCTTCCTCTCAGCTTTCCACCAGGGGCAGGCACAACTTGAGAGGATTAATCGATCCTATATGGTACTGATTCCCAAGAAACCTGGGGCTGTGGCTGTGGATGCTTTCCGCCCCATATGTCTGCAAAATTGCTCAATAAAAATCCTGGGAAAGGTACTCACAAGAAGGCTTCAGAAAGAAATTGGGCAAATGATCGACTTGCATCAGACGGGCTTTCTACAAGGCCGGTCTATTTCTGAAACATTTGTCTTCGCTGCGGAAGTAGTACAGGCCTGTCATAAAAGGAAGGTACCCTCCCTTGTGCTGAAACTTGATTTCGCCAAAGCCTTTGATACAGTGAATTGGGATGGTCTAAATCATATCCTGCGTGCTAGGGGCTTCCATCAGGTTTGGTGCAACTGGATGCAAGATATCTTATCATCTTCAAAGTCGGCTGTGCTCGTGAATGGTTGCCCGGGAAGGTGGATCAACTGCAAGTGTGGCCTTCGGCAGGGGGATCCTCTGTCGCCATACCTATTCCTTCTGGTTGCAGATACACTGCAGGCTCTGATCAAGATGGCAACTGCAGCAAAGCACCCGATTGACAGTGGCGCTCCTCCTGTGGTCCTGCAGTACGCAGACGATACACTGATTGTGCTTCAAGGTGAAGTCGCTGCTACTCAAGAACTAAAATCTATTTTAGATAGGTTCTCTGAGGCGACTGGCCTCAAGATCAATTTCAGCAAGAGCACTATGGTACCAATTCACATGGAACAACAACCGATACAGCAATGCACTGACATCCTAGGTTGCAGTCTACAAACCTTCCCACAGAATTACTTGGGCTTACCACTTTCAGCTTACAAATTGCCTCAGGCTGCTTTCACCACCTATGTTGACAAAACAGATAGATTTCTTTCCTCCTGGCAAGCTTCGGTCCTCAACAACATGGGTAGAGTTGTTCTGATCAATTCAGTCCTGGACAGTCAGTTGGTTTACATCATGTCGGCAACTCAAATCCCACCAGAAATCATCAAGCAGATTGACAGACGCAGGCGAGCTTTACTGTGGTCGGGCGACAAGGAGACATCTCCACCAAAATGCCTAGTCGCCTGGCCGAACGTCTGCACCACGAAGGATTTGGGGGGCCTTGGTATCAGGGATTTCGGGACACAAAACATCTGCCTTCTGCTAAGCCTCATTCATCGCCTCCACTGCGCACATTCATCTGCCTTGGCGTCCTAGATCAGACAGAGGGCAGACATTGCCAACATGAGGTGTGAAGGCCTAGGACAACATTGGGAGCTCCTCAGATCACTCTTGCCGCTCTACCAAGCACTGACTACGGTTCAGCTAGGAGACGGCCACACCACCCTATTCTGGTCAGACGTGTGGATTGGAGACGACGCTTTTGCCGATCGATTCCCTAGATTATACAGCCATTGCAAACTGAAGGACTCTACAGTTCAGCAAGCCTTAGCCTCAAATCTTCATGGAGCTTTTGTCAACCGGTTGTCACCGCAAGCACAACAGGAACTCGTTGCTTTGACTGAAATCGTTCACTTGACGTGTCTCAATGATGAGCCGGACAAACGCCTATCCCAATTTAGCCGGACGCTGGACAAGCTCGACACATCGACCATCTATAGGCTTCTCAAGGCAAAGGGACAACCCAATGATCCAGCGTCCATCCTCATCTGGAAGAATGCAGCTCCGCCGAGGGTCTAGCTCTTTGCTTGGTTGCTTGTCAAGGGAAGAATACAGTGCAAAGCAAACTTATATCGCAAGAAGATTGTTGACTTGCCAGCATGCATAGTCTGTGGGGTGGATCAAGAAACTGCGGACCACATAATCCTGCACTGCCCCTTTGCTGCCCAGTTCTGGTCGACGTTGGGTTTCCAAGACGTCCACAATCTTCAGACCAAAAACCTGCACTGCTTTCAGAAACTTCAAAACCTCCCTGATGACCAATACAGTGCTTTCATCATCCTATGTTGCTGGCAGCTATGGAAAAGGAGAAACGAGGTGGTCTTTCGAGATGTTCACCAAAATTTGAGGACAATAGTAATTTCGTGCAGATCAGAGGTCTTTCAGTGGAAGGCAGAATGCCAAAGAAAAGCAAAAAGGTCATACAAAGCCTGGTCCTCCTTTCTGGAAATGACAGTGAACAATTCTGTGATGTAATCTAGTCTAAAAAGGCAATTTCTTTCCCAACACTTGTAAACATCTTTGTAATCTGGTTGCCAATGCTATAAATCAATAAAATTAGGTGGGGAGCAATCCCCCGTTGAAGTTGTCAAAAAAATTAATTAATTAATGGAACTAAATTGATGTTGGTGCTTTATTATTCTATAAACTTAGTCAAAGTTAATTAAAAAAAACTTGACTTAGAACAAAATCAAAGCAAACCATACGCTAGAACCGATAGAATATCGCGTACAATAATAGTGGTGTCATATCATACATGACATGCGTGCGTATGTACTGTAGCTACTGGCTACACCAACCCATGGATCTCACTCATTGTGGGCATATGTGTCGATCGCCCACCACCCCTCCTCGCCCGATCCGGTCTAGCTATGGGTTTCTCTTTCACCTCGTCATAACATATATATTTGTTATCGTCATCATCCACTTACTGATGATGATTGTATTACCAACAATCAAATCTGAAACCATATAATTATACCCTCACTACTCTATGTGTGCTTCGGCATGCAGATGATGATAAAACATACAAGCTCACAATATATATGTATGCATAATATAGCTTCTATCTAATATTCAGGACTTGTATGGGATTTTTTTACTCCACACTACCCACTTGGGAGGCACTTTTCATTTAGAGTACCAATAAGCCATAGTGAATGACACGTGAGGTGTGGCCCTATATGTGATTCAAATTAAGTAAAGAGTAAAATGCACTAGCAACCCTAAATTTACCAAGGAGTATCACTTGGGTCCATTAAGCTCAAAATATGTATTTTTTAGGTCTACAAAAATTTTAGGTTGTTCACCACAAGTCAGTCCTCTTCCACATGACGGAGTTCTCCAAATCTAGAAACTAGGATAGTTCTTATGTTCATTAATTAGAATGCTAGCTAAGCAAAATAATGTTGTGGTATTAAAGAAGAGAAATGAGAAACTGATTTATTAGATAAGAAAATATGACTGATACAAAGAGATGCGATAAGTAAATGATGGAGAGAGAAAGCGTGAGATATGGTTTCTATGTGTACTTGTGTAGTGTTTACATGATTTAGCAAGTATATAAAAACTATTTTAGTTTTTTTTTTTTTGTGAATACTGCTCTCTCTACCAAAACGGTCTGCATTTTTTAGTTAAAAAAACGGTCTGCATTTCATGGAGCATGAGGGCCTAGCCCAAAGAGAGATCTCAATCTCGGCCCATGAGCCCATGAAGGAATAGTAGTATTTTATTGTATTTTTGTTTCTGGCAATGGCAATTCCAGTCCACAGAAACAAACGGGGAGGCACGCACATCCAAGCCAAGCCAAGAAGCTGCGTCGTGGCCTGACCCTGACCCTGACCCCGTCCCTCCTCTCCGGCCGGCGAGAGCAACAAGAGATCCCGGCGACGTCCTCTCCTCCACCTCCATCTCCACCCATGGCGACCTCCACCTTCAGCGGCGACGAGACGGCGCCCTTCTTCGGCTTCCTCGGCGCCGCCGCCGCGCTCGTCTTCTCCTGTAAGAAGCACCCATCAGATCTCTGTCCCTATCTCTTTCCCCCTCGGGATACATCCATTCCTCACTCCCCCTCCCCTCACCCTCGCCCTCTGATGATGGCTAGGCATGGGCGCCGCCTACGGGACGGCCAAGAGCGGCGTCGGCGTGGCCTCCATGGGCGTCATGCGCCCCGAGCTCGTCATGAAGTCCATCGTCCCCGTCGTCATGGCCGGAGTGCTCGGCATCTACGGCCTCATCATCGCCGTCATCATCTCCACCGGGATCAACCCCAAGGCCAAGCCCTACTACCTCTTCGACGGCTACGCGCACCTCTCCTCCGGACTCGCATGCGGCCTCGCGGGGCTCGCCGCCGGCATGGCCATCGGCATCGTCGGAGACGCCGGAGTCAGGTACTGTGCTACTGTAACTCTGATTGCAGTTGCCATCCTTTCTGCATGTCCTATCTGATTCCAAACACATTTTATTTAAACTGACATCGTCGTCATCATGCTAATTGATTCCCAGTTAAAATTAAAACTGTCGTCAAGATAGATCAAGCAATTAGCAATGTAAGACGGGTGATTTCATTAGCCTGGCCTACTTACCACGATAGTTCCAAGGCTAATTGATTGATGGAAATGACTGTCGTGTACTTTTGTTAAACGATTGATGAAAATGAGTACATTTTCTATATTGTGTTGCTTGATTGATGAAGATGAGTAGACTTCCTCTCTTGCACTAGGCAATGATGCTTACAAACTACAGATAAGTTAGTGTGTCTTATATGTTGCTTTACCTATATGCTATGCTTTTCATTTAAGACCTGACCTGTTACTATGCTGTTGTTTGTGGCTGGAATATCTGTGGCCCTAGCCTCTAAACTTGACAAAGATTCACATTGTGTTCATGTGTTGCTACTTTATCTGAATTGGGCATACTTCAACCTCAGTAGTTATGTATATTAAAGTTGTCCGTCTTTAACCTTAGAAAAATTGTAAATCAAGAGAAAAGCTCATTCATGAGGTTGTGGTGTCCATTCAACATGCAAACTAGAGTGTGTGTGGTAGTGGCTGATCCACTGAGACCTTGCAAACCTTCATGAGATTGATGGATGCTGATAAATTACAGATGATTTATTTTCATTCAACATCTATGCTTCTCGGTTTAATGCTTTTTTGAGCGTGACATGATATGATGCCTTTCTGGAGGGCATATCTATGGCCCTGTGCTGCAGACCCTGAATCGAACCAAATATTTGCGCTATGTTGCTACTTCCACTGAATGAGCATGCTTCAGTAGTTGCATATGGCAAGGTTACCAGTTTTTAGCTCCTTCGTATCTCTCAAACATGAAAATAGATAGTATAGTGAGATAGCAGTGGATTCATTGATACCTTGCAAACCTGTGTTTAGCTCTGGTTTTGAATTTCACAATTTACAATCATTCACTCCAGCTATGTCAATCTCATTTCACAATCTGTTCCAAGGAATGGAGTTTTTGAGATACTCATCTGTTACATTGTTCCATATGAGCTAGGCATGTTCCCTGGACTTGGGGAATGAGGAGGGAGGAAATTGTTAAAGGGCACAGCCTGTGGACCTGTGGCATTAAGGACCCTTTTGTAATTTTGGTTGTTGGGGTTTGGTGATACTTGAAGAACTTAGCTCCCAGTTGTGAAATCCCTAACACTTCCATTCCGTATGCTAATACCATCACTAGCAATTTGCCTCGATTTTTCTCAGCTGACCTGCTTTAACGAGTTCCGTCAATGAAGGGCATGCACACACTTCTATTCGTTTCTGTTCTTATGTCATGCTTCAGTACTTATGAAGCTCTGTTATACCAAGTTAGTTCAGATTGAGTACAAATAATATGCCATTGTACCCACCAGTTTCTGTTATTTGTTGCTTGTATGCACTATATTTTATTATCAGGGAATACATTTTGTTATGCCTCTAGATTTTCTACATATTCGCCCTTGTTTGCAGTAAGTTGGCACTCTTAACTTATTTCCAGTTGACCTTCTTTAACATATTTGTAAATGAATGTCAGGAAAATAATTCAATTGGTTTCTTTTGTTACCTTAGCTTTTTGGTACTTCTAGAGCTCTCTTGTACTAAGTTTATTCAGACTGAGCATAAATAGTATGCCGTTATAGACAGCAGTTTATTTTATTTATTGCTAGTATGTACTAAATTTTCTTTATCAGGGGGTATATACACAGTCAAATTTTCTACAGCTTAAACCTTATATAATTATATCCAGCAAGTTGTCATTCTTATCTTATTCTGATTTATCTCATCTCCAGGGCGAATGCACAGCAGCCAAAGTTGTTTGTGGGCATGATTCTGATTCTCATCTTCGCAGAAGCTCTTGCTCTGTATGGTCTCATCGTTGGTATCATCCTCTCATCCCGTGCTGGCCAATCTCGCGCCGATTAGAAGGCTTGATATATGGCACACGAGTCATCAGCCATTGTATTCAAAGTGTTCCTTTCTCGGTGAACATTGTGAGGGATCACGTTGAGCCTGTTCCACCTTTGTAATATTATATTACTATTCTGCAAAGACAAACCTAGCTAGCGCATGTAGTTGTGCTGTTGTATTTATTTGAAATAATAGGCAGCAAGTCCCGGATGTGATGAATAATAAGCAAGCTGGACTAGTTGTTTTGTTTTGTTTTTTTTTTTAATGTGGATTGGTTTTGTTTATGTCTAGTGTTTGCAGTTCGTTCTTTGCTTCACGGGGTGTTGGTGATGCCATATTGCCATTGCTGACTACGATTGCAATGATGAGAATTGCTATTGATTTTAATATAGTTTCTCGTTACTTACATAAAATCCTGTTGATCTTACTTGCTATTTACGTCCTTTTTTTCAAAAAAAAATGTAATGCAAGATTAAGTATAAATTGTGTGATAGGGTAGATTTGTGCGCTTCTCATTTAGCTAAGGTTAGAGGCTGGAGCAAATCATTGACGAAGGACTTTGGTTCACACGAATAGAGTATAGAAATAGTGTAAGGAATTTTTCTTTTACTGCTGTTTTGGAGGAAACTTAGCATCCACCCAAACCCCTTGGTAAAAGTCTTATTTTTCTTCTATGCATTCCTTCAAAATTATTGTGTGTTTTCAATCCTCTGCTTTGCAACTGCATTCATGAGGAATTCCTATGTTTTTTATTTCTGTGTTTTTTTACTTTCCTGTGTCCCAAAAAGGGGTCTAAAAGTTATTCTGAACCTGTTAGGAATTTGGTTTCTTGAAGCAACATTTTTAGAGAGGAACCAATTTCGCTTCTAGTTCTGACTTAGGGATTATCTTGTTTGTCTCCAGAAACATATTTTATTTGGTTTCTCTTGTTTTCCAAGAGAAACAGTTTGGTGTAGATCCTATCAAAGACACCCCAAATAGTAAAAGAACTGAAACTTGATATTTTATATCTATGGGTGCCACATAAGACAATAAATACAAGTGTAGAAAAATCGTGAATTGTGGCCTCCGTGTCTTGAAAAACTACCACGTGGAAGCATTTTAAGCCTAGGGTTATGATTTAAGGATCCTCTCTTGTGTGTAGCCCTAGAGGAAACATCGGGAGGTCGGAAGGGATGTTGGCAAGGACTAGTGGTGCTGTGACCCGTGACTCATAAAGCAGGACTGCAGGAGCGGGCTTGCTAGCGTCCGGGTGGATGGAACGTCTAGATGCCTTCGCCTGCAGCCTTTTTTGCACCGTTTTGCGCGCCCACATGGGGCCCACGCCGCCTTGAACATCACCAGCATCGAGAAAGAGGGGAGGGGGCGGCGGATGCCCAGCCGACGCCGGGAAGAGGAGGAGGAGACACTGAGGCGAGGCAGAAGAAAGCGAGGAATGAGCCCGATCTACTTTTGAAATATCCACATGCAGCAACTGCAACATATGTCTGAAGGCAGATAAAACATTTGCAAAAACACATGAAAAATATTTGAAAGCCATTGTAAAACATATGCAACATGTAGATAAAACACTTGCGACAATGTGTGAAACATATGCAACATCCAAATAAACACACTTGCAACGTACGTCTGGAAAAAACAGATGAAACGGTGGGAACAGAAGCTTGCAACATACGTGTACAACTATCGCAACATCCTAACCTACTTTTGCAACATCCACGTGAAACACTTGTAACATACCACTTAAACATCTGAAACACTTGAAACATATGCTTGCAACATACGCTTTTAGCGCAATATCACCTTGCTGCTTGAACGAATGGAGGATCGTCGTTGTGGATCTCGATGCTAGCGTGGAGGTCGGTAGCGACGCATGGAGCTCGCGCGCGGCGCGGAGGTCACTAGTGTAGAGCTTGTCACTCCAGTGGAGAAGGCCACGGCAGATCCGGTGGAGAAGATCGGCCATAGCGGGCGAGAGGCAAGGTGGAGAGGGAGGAAGACGGGTTGCCGCGCTCTAGCGTGGTGGAGATGTCGACTGGCAGAGCGGAGGTGTGGTGGAGAGCATGGTTGCCGAGGTGGCGCGAGCGCGTGATGGTGCACAGTCACGGAGCATGGTGCTGCGGTGATGTGAATTTTTTTAGAACAGTTGAGGGCGAGTGAATGAGCAGTTAAGAGACGGTCATTGGGATGGCATGGGCGGCCCACCATTGGGAGCGTCTAGCACAGACGGATGCCCTATAGCAAAAACAACCGAAGCAGGAGAGTACCTCTAAAGGAAGAGTACATGGTGTGAAGTGTAAGGAGATAAGTGAGGTGACTAATTTCATAGATTGATACTCCCTTCAATGAAAAAACATGTCGGTAAGGATAAGACTTTGTTAAACCTTAAAAAAACATACAAACATTAGTAAACTATTGGTAATTAAGGAAATAAATTTAAATTGAGCATCCAACGATATATGAGTGAAGGATACAATTATTTCATTGAAGTATTTTATGGAATTAAGATAAACTACCTCTACCCATCTTGTGATCCAAATAAGGGTGTTAGAGATGATAGTGCCTGGGAAGCTTTGAATTTAAGAGCTCAGAGTCAGAGGACACTAGTTAATCTAGCCTTGAGTCACTCACCTCTTATATCGACATTAAGTTAGGGACATGGTTGTAAGATACTCTCTTCTGGAAACCCTAGAGGAAAGACCAAGAGTTTTCTTTCATCTGGTTAGAAGGGATGTTGGCGGACACCAGCGGGTCTCAAACTCCATAGATCGATAGTCCAATCTATCTATCTATCTATCTATCTATCTATCTATCTATATATATATATATATATATATATATATATATATATATATATATATATATATATATATATATATATATATATATATATATATATATATATATATATATATATATATATATATATAACATTCAAGATAAGACTTAGGGCCTGTTTGGATGCCCGCCGCTGTTTGCCACACTGAAAGTGCGGCAGGCTGTGGCAGATTGTGGCCGCCACAATTTGTGGCGATGTTTTCGGCCGCCACAGTTTGTGACGGGTTCTGCTCTCTACTTTTCCGTGGCCGTCTTGTGGCTGCCTCGTTTTACTCATCAACCAAACACAGGCTCCGTATTCTGTGGCAAGCCGCATGTTCGGCATGGCGGGGTGTGGCCGTAGACCAAACATCCCTTTAGCCAAACCTTAAAAGTTATACATCAATAACTATTGCACCGTTTACTTTGGAGACACATACTCCCTCCGTTTCAAATATAAATTGTTTTTGCTTTTTTAGATGCATAGGTTATTGTATGCACTATATCCATACGTATAGATACATAACAAAAACTATGTAATAGTACTATGTATTTAGAAAAACCAAAACGATTTATAATTTAGAAAAGGAGTGAGTGTAGATTTGTATTCAAAATACTTGCATAGTATCTTATATTTGAAAAGTATCCATGTTGTATTCTAGAAGAAATTAATGGTAGGGAGTATTATGTAAGGAGTGACCAGCATTTGTCCAGTCAATGTCAAAAGGGAATATAATTCGGAGACTGAAGACCTGCCGTTGAATTGCTTTGAGATTCGCACAACATCACTAGGGGGTGGTGACAGAGGGAAGAAAAGCAAAGAAGAGGCATTCTCCGGCCGCCGTTAAACCCGCGACGCCAGCAAAGGTGAGCTCCGACCGACCGACCAACCCGAACCGACCGAGAGGCCCAGCCGCCGCAGCCGGCGAGAGAGAGGCACACACGAAACCCTAGCGGGGAAGCCCTCCACGCCACAGGCAAAGAAGGGAGGGGGAGGCGATGGAGTACCCGGCGGCGGCCGCCGGATCGGGGGGCCACAAGTACTACTACCCACCGCAGCACTCGCAGCCGCAGGCGCTTCGCCGCCCGCCGCGCCCCGCCGCTCGGTGGGTCAAGCAATGGTGCGTTCTTGGCTCCTCTCCCTCTCCCTCCCTCTCCCTGAGAAGGAGAGAATTTCCGCTTCTTCTGACTGGAATTCACCTGAGCTGATAAATTGCGCGCGCTGCATTGTTCTTGGTTGCGCTTGGCTTCGCAGGATCCCGCAGGATCTCGCGTCCTCCGGCGGCAAGTGCTCGCTCTTCAAGTGGGTCAGAGGTACTAACTGTCTGTTCCTACTAAATCTCCCCCCCTTTTCTTCATTCCCTTGGTTTCCCCCTTCACTGAATTTGTATAAAGCAAGAGGCTAGGTCTAGATGTCCATTGCTGACGCTGATTGTTCATTCGTCCAGAGCAGCAGCTAAGTGCAGATTTGTGGTAGTCAACAGCTAGCAGGTTATTGCAAGTTATAACGCCTTTCCTTACCTATGTGCAGAGGATGGGTACAGAAACTCCAAGGAGAACCCCAGAGTGCTAGATGTAGAAGCCCCCAAGCCTGAACCCACCACAGAGATCCTCTTCCTCTGCAGCTACGAGAACTGCGGCAAGACCTTTGTTGATGTCAGTGCGCTCCGCAAGCATGCTCATGTGCACAATGAGAAGCAGTATATCTGCAACGAGCCCAACTGTGGGAAGGTATCTCTGCCTGGATTGGAACTAGCATCAGTACCACATACTTTTTTGTTTGTTATTGCAATAAAAATATGCACTTGAGCCTTTCTGTACTTATCTGCTCTCAAACATAAAACATCTCGAGATGTTCTTGTTTAACTGAGTATGTCTACCACTCCCTATTCCTTATACTGAATATGTCTAACACTCAGGATGTACCTGTCCAATCTTTATTCTGAGTTCCTGAGCAGTCCTGTTATTTATAAATTGTATTGTTTTTTCCAAGATTTACTTCTTAATTACATTGCAACTGATGGAAAAGTAAATCATAACTGAATTTGATGCTACCTATCGTACCACGAAGCCCTAAACAAAAACTATACATTCAACTTTTCAGCCCTTTTACCCTGTCTTATCTGAAATACTTATAGACCACACATCAGATATTATATATGCTGAGAACTTTCAAATTGTCATTGTAGACCCTAACTACTTAGTTGTTCTATCTGGCAGAAATTTGTTGATAGCTCCAAGTTGAAGAGACATTATCTTACTCACACAGGACAAAAGGATTTTGTCTGTCCACATCCAGGCTGTGGTAAGGTAATTACCTCATCCCTCTCTAGCAATGCACTTATATAAGGTATCATGGATTTCTAGTGCAGTCGCTCTTTTGCTTTCAACCATCACCACACCGCTTATCTTTTTGGAGTTGTAGATATCCATGCATAGCAAATGTTTTATCGAATGGTGAACTGTCATGTGGTATTTTAATTCTCTGTAATTCAAGATGTTCTTTTGATGTTTATAGTTCAACCTAATCTCTAATCTGATTTCATTGGATGCATCCAGCCCCATTGTATTTTTGTATACTCAACTACTCAAGTACTCAGTTTGCTGTGTTCCCAAACTTGTGGCTAAACTTTGGGCTTTGTACAATGAAAAACTTCCAAGTGCACATCCATGACTCCATGAATAACTTCCAACGTGTACAATGAATTAATTGTTTTTCCTTCAAAAATAGGGCCTTAACTAGCCTAGCCTTGTTTTTTTTTCCTGAGTGTCGGTGGCAGGCCTAGCCCAGCCTTGTTCAAAGGCCATTTGGGGGACAATAGGATGGTGGCCTGACCCAAAACATTCTAGTCAACTGGTCCTTGGCAGTTCCTTTCTTTTAATGTGAAGGAATATCTTTTCTTAGAGTCGTGTGTCTTTGGCTATAATGCATTTACATTTTCTGACAAACAAATGTTTTGAATTTCAGGCCTTCTCATTGGATTTTAACTTACGGTCACACCTGAAAACACATGCATTGGAGAATTATCACATATGCCCTTTCCCAGCATGTGGCAAAAGATTTACAAGTGACTTCAAACTAGCAGCACATGTTAAGTCACATGAAAAGGTATGCTGCTATTGTGCTTAAACTTCTGTCATCATCATTCAAGATGCATTTACCCTTGTGGTTGATTGTTCGCTTCAATATTACTGTTCTTTTATATGATAACTAAATTACATCCTCAGTCCTAGATCCGTGTGTGAAAATAAAAAAATGATAAAAGATTCTCTTAACTAAATATTTTGTAGACCGTAGTGCTGGTGTTAGAAGAGTCAAGGGCCTATTGGGCCATAGCCCGTTAGGGTTAATTAGTCGCTTGCTTAGGGGTCAAGTAAGCCTTGCTTGTAAGTTAAGAAATCCTTTCTATATAAGGAGAGCAGATGTATCAATCTAAGGAAGCAAGAGATTAGAAGGAAAAAACCTTCTCTCTTGCCGGCCGTGGGCGAAGCCCCGCGGCCGGCGTTCCCAGCGCATCTCACAGCCCTAGCCGCCGTTCCTCGTCTCCCGCGTGAACAGTACCGCGTGAACAGTACCCGCGGGTACTGTAGCGCCGCGGGTACTGTAGCGCGCCCGTCGCCGCCGCTTCCCTCGACTCTCTCCTCTCGATCCCAACCGCGTCCATAACAATCTGGTATCGGAGATGCCAGGTTTCGATGAGCCGCTGTGGGATCAGATCGCCAAGGTGCTGGCCGACATCAACGCGCAGCAGGCGCACCTCAACTCACGGCTGGCCACTATGGAGATCCATCAGGCATCGTCCTCGGCGGGCGCCGTGCCCCAGAGTTTCCCCTACTGGATGCCTGGGTACGGCACGACAGCGCTGCCGACCTACACCACCACCACCCTAATGCCAGGTTCCGCTGCCGATTTGTTCCAACATCGATCACCTGCTTCATGTCGACAGCACTGCTTTTGCTGCTGTCGATCCTTCCTCCGGCGTGGGCAACGCCCCCTCTTCAAGCGCCAGCGCCATGTCACCCCTGCAGCTCGGCTCTCTGCAGCAGCAGCTGTGCTACGGGAAGACATGGCCCTGCGACTCCCAAAGGCGAGAGTGTCTCCTGCGGCAATTGTCCCATCACCCAAGGATCTGTACGCCGATATGAGCAGCACAATAGCCCAGATGCAAGCCAAGGCGGATGAGTTGCTGCAACTGCTACAGTTCAAGAAGACGATGGAGCAGGAGACGAAGATGCATACCCACCAAGGATCAGCCTGGGATTGAGATATAATTATCTCCCTTGGGCGCCCAGCCCTTTCTTCTTCCTAGCTACACGCCAACCCTAGCAGATTGCGAGCACGGCTCCCCCAGTTCGCCGGCGAGCTTTCAAGCCTAGACCCCCAATCACTCACCGATATAACCTGCGTTCCCTAGTCCCTACCAGCTGGCATGCCAGACTGTATTGCAGTATGGCTCTGTGCAGCTGTTCAGTTTGCCCTTGTATTGTATGTTGTGCTTATCATATAGTTCTTTGCTGTCAGCCTATTGAGCCTCCTTGTTGATACACAATTCGTTCATATACGTCTGTTTTTTATATCAGATGAAGGATATATCATTGCATTGGAAAGTTCCATGATGTTATACTACAAATATATCGCACTTGTCAATACAAACTCTGTATACTTTTCCCTTGTGTAATTTCTTCTGTCTATTGAGCCATGGTGCAGATTGGAACTCCTATTGCAGTGCAACATGCGCCAGCGCCAGCAGCAGAAAAACCGCGTGTTGCCCCAAAGCCTTCGACTCCAGCAACCACAAGCTATGCTGATCGCCCATATGTCTGCCCCTATGAAGGTTGTGACAAAGCATACATTCACAGTTACAAATTGAACCTTCATCTAAAAACTCAGCACCCTGAACACGGTCAAGAGGAAAATGGTAAGGTCGGTGCTTCTGCTGGTCAGCATGCTGCTAATGAACAGACCTACCAGTATAACTACACTGAGGTTGGTGAGATTGCACCAAACCCCAAAAGGAGCAAGCATAAGGTCCACTCATCCAAAGCCTACAATGCCAAGGTCTTGAGAGCGATGCCTTCTGACATCAGTGGTGTCAGGAACCAGTGGCCAGGTAAAGCTACGTACCAAGATGATAGTGAAGAGACTGAAGAAGATGGGGGCAACAACATTGAAGATGGCTGGAGATATGGCAACGATGATGATGATGATGAGGAAACACCAGATGAAGATTGATCTTTATTTAGGTTTGGACATGTAGATAGATGAGGTGGTCCGTTACCCTTTAGTTTCGGCAAACTCTAAATCAATGCAGTCATGCGGGAATTTCAAGCTTTAACCTTAGGTAGTTCATTCAGATGGTGCATCGATATATTGTACTAAGTTATCTGCTCCTAAATGTTCACTCCCCTATGTTCCAGAGTGACTTACCTGCCAGCTGCCACATCTATGTGAGATAGTTTGGATATGTTTTCCTTGGAATAAATTAATTTCGTTTGAAATGTTACTCCATTATTTTATTAGATGAACTAGGTAGTTGAAAAACCCATCCATGCAGACATGCAGTTTAGCCGTAAACATGTTTTATTTAATACAATCTACTTAATTTTTCTGGCAAATCATTCGAGTATCAAATAGTTTAGCCGTAAATGCAGTTGCCTTCGTCCTCATTAACATCAGCATGAGCCGGAGCAGGATAAGAATATACGAGTGCAAAAGAAGGCCTCAAATACATATATCCAGCCTCTTGTATAAATTGTAATGGAGGGAGTAATTAACAGTCTCTCCGCTGCTACTCTCCAGTCCGGCGCACATGCTGGATGAGCGATGAGAATAGGCAGTTTTCGTCGCTACCGTACCTCTCCACAGAGGGTTTCTTGAGGTTGATCCAACGCTTGAAGTAGTCAAGGATTGGCAATTCCTTTCGCCCGCACTCCATGGCTGCATCAACGTATTCCATTTACTCTGACGACATGGCGATGGTAACATCGTCGTGACCAGCCTTTGGTGGTTTTAGCCACCACTCCATATATCGCACAACCATAAAACGCAGCTTAATCAGAGATTTCTGTATGTGAACTCGATCTGCAATGTAATTAACCAATTGCGCCCAACACATCTCGGGAATCAGCAAACTACATCATTATTATCTACAAGGCAGACCGGCGCAGAAGGAAAAAAAAGGCAAAAGTTGTCGAATTATGATTTTGTACTCAACCCCGCAAAAACAATGATTTTGTATTCACAAGATTAATAAGGTATATGGTTCCTCGTCTATACATGCATGTGTCCTCAATGCATCATTGTTTTTTTTCCCCTTCGTTAAGTTTTTTGGCTGAACACAAGTATAACAACAACTTTCTTTTTAAGAATATTTAGAGGCAACTAGACAACTTGTAGAACTGACAAAAGGAATCACGTGTGTTGCAATAGAAACCAAGAAGAAATTCACAAGATATCTGGTATTGTTCAAGGATTAGTGCCTGGGAGATCCCACAACACACGGTCTACGATGCATGGCCGTGGAGAAAACATGGGCGCACATGCCTGAATCTGTAGCAGTGATGGGTCCCAAATTGTACAATCAACTTCGTCTCCGACGCGTCCACCATCACTGCCACCACCATAATCACCATTCCCGACATGTCCACCATCACCTTGTTCGTGGCCACCCATTTCAACACCAAGATCATCCTTCGTTGAGTTTATGTCCATCTTTTTTGACACCAAAGAAAAAACAATTAATTAATAATTAATATAAATAACAACAACAACAATTAGTATATAAAATAACAATTGTGCAAGGTCATTCTTGTTTCAAGGACAAATAAAACCGATCAATTTTACTTTAATCATATCATTGTGCATAAAAAATAGCAAATCCCTACATAGCTATACCTACATATGCAGGTATATGTTTAGTCCCTACTCAAACAATTAATTTTTTTTCACTTTATAATTATAATTAACAAATTTAAAGAAAATAATTGACAATAATTACTATTCAACCTGATTCAAACTTAATCCCCTTTCAAAAATAAACTAATGGATATTGACTAACAAAACATTTCTAGACCTAGCTCTATATCTAGTCATAGATCCAAAACTTAATCCCTATTCAAAACTAACTAATAGACCATAAAAGTCAACACATGGCCACTAAAATAAGGGTAGAATCTTATTTCCCTACTTAAATTTAACCAAGCTAGGATCTTCAAATATTTTATCAAATTACACTTATAATTGCCTCAACCATGCAAAGAGAGAGAAAATCTCAATAACCCAATTAATTAAGTAATCTAACACTAAACCTTTAAATTTTTAGAAGTTGTCCAAGCTCATTGCTTTATCCTCGGGCTATCCAAGGATATATATGGGGCCACATTAGTTTCTAGGCACCTATGAAAATGGCTCTTATTTGTATAGGTGGCCGAGTCTAGAAATATTTCGTTTCATACATAGCTGGATACCTAGCCGCCTCAAAAATAACAGTTATTACCAAATAGGTAATTGCGGACTGACTTTTATGGTGGACAGAAAACTAACTCTTTAACATGTAACATAATCGATCACCTGCGCACTAGTGAAATCAGTAGTCGTAGTAGCAGTCCTGATGTGCCCATGTGAATTGGTGTGGAGGTTATTTGACCATGGAGTACTGGGTTGACCTTGAGCACCACCTGTACCATTATTTCCTGCAATTGAATATGGAAGTCTTTATTTATAATCTGGTGAGAGCAGAGATCAATCACTAGTTCACTGCTAGGGATTATTACTTTCTCTGTTTCTGAATAAACCAACTTTTAAAGTTGTCATAAGTCAAAATTTTAAATTTAACTAATTTTATACAGAATATTACTAACATGTATGACATAAAAAATATAGAATAAAAATATATTTCATGTGTATCTTACTATACTCATTTTATTTCAAAATTTTTTATCATTTTTCAAGACAATTTAGTCAAACTTAAGAGCTTTGACTTGTAAAAACTCTAGAAGCAACACTTTATTCGGTGACGGACTGTGAGTATATTATTGGTCCTGTATGAGGATCAAGTATAGAGAATTGTCTCCGTACGGGTACTCCTTTTTCTAGACATTACCAGGTTGCCTTGTTGACTGAGTGCTGGTCTGTTTCGGCTGCGTTGCTAATGATAAATGTCCATCTAATAATTCTAGAGGCAGAACCTTAGAATGCTCGTCTTTGTTAATAGCCATTTTTAGAGACGGATATATTAAAAAGTTTGCCTATATTAATCAATTAACAAAGGTGACCGCCTCTGTAAATAGTCGATCAACAGAGACGATCTTCTTAACAGAGGAGTTTCCTTAGTATATAATTAATAGAAATGGGTATTTTCCTGAGACCCATCTAACCATTTACGGATGTCTCTTAAGATCTTTTTTTATAGTATCCCTCGTTTGCTGAGATATGGTAGGAAAATTCTTCAATTAATAATGGCAGATAAAGGGGGTTGCATGCTTGTTGTATTTACCTTGTGGCATGTCGCCGAACTTGTCATGCATGGCTGGCTGGAAAAACGTCTGATGCTGATGCTGATTTGTTGTGAGAGAAAAATATTGTTATTTCGCTGAAATGGTACAACTGATAAGTTCAAGTGAATAGATAAGATATAACATATGAATATCCTGATATAACATAAGAATATACTGTTATATTGTCTTCGAAAGGAATATCCTGGTTATTATACAATTTCTGAGTAGAATACAGAGAAGATATAACATAAGAAATTTCAACTTCCATTTCATAATATAGTACATTCTGCTTGTGCTATGTCATACTTTTTGAAGTTTCACGAAAAATTCTAGATGATGAAAATGTCAATGTCAATTCCAAATAAATACACTTCAAGATATATTTTATGCTAGATCTAATTATACTAATTTGACGTTGTGAGGTTCGATGCTTTTTTTGTATGTAACATTATTAGATTACATTTATGAAGTTGATTTATGACAAAGTTATATGATGCTCTATATATCTCGATCTATACTACTTAAAAACTGTAAGTTTTCTCCCGTCCCACATTTTTCTCTCTTCCGTTCTGTAGTTTCTTTTGCCTCCTCCTTGAGCCTACAACTGGGCCAGAAAAAGTAAACGACGCCTTCCTTATTTGCAGATAGAATTGATTAATGATGTCATTCCTTTTGATACATATGGAAAGAGGCCGTAATGATGCATTTCCTTATTCACAATTGAAATTGATTAAGGCCCCGTTCGCTTATGGTGAAAAAATAAGTTGAAACACTGTTCCAATTGATTTGTGTGAGAGAAAAATACTGTTCCGGCTGAAAAACAAGCTGAAAAGTATGGATTATAAGCCGGCTGAACAGAGCCTAATTTCGTTATCATCCTGTTGCAACACATGTGCATTCATTTCATTAGCTAGGCCCGTTTATTTCAGGCAATAAACTTTTTATATGCTACAATAGACAGAGGGATTGAACCGGCTAACATCTTTTTGTAAACTGGACACGGTTGAATGAATAAGCTATAAGCATGTGAACTATAAACTATATTATTTAGATCAGCTAGAGCTGTTTATAGCAGCTAACAACTTATTTTAGTCCATCCAAAATTTGAATGACCCTCCCTCAAAAAAAAAATTTGAATGACCCCACCTTAAACTATTGAAAAAGGAGTATATATTTACCGTCTCGCCTGTAGCATGTTGACCAAAATTTTCCTGTCTATTTACCCTTTTTCCTGAATGGAAATTCAACATGAAACATTATCCTTATCTTAAAAAGGTTCAGAAAATAGAGTTAATAAAAGATACAATAGATATAAAAGTTTAAACTTAAGGATAAAAAGAATCTCTGTAGCAATCAATAAGAATAATTGTTTTTAAAAAAGTCAAAATTCAGATTCATGATTTTGTAACATATATGATAACCGGATATAGAGTACGAGTATCTATTATGTTAGAAAAAATAAATAGATAAATAAAGAGAAAAACATACAATTTAATATAAGTAATTCTATATTAGTCATATGTCTTAAACATTAACATATACTTACATGTCTTAAAATTCTAGCTAGTTGGTGCGAGAGCACGGGTTGATATATACTAGTTGCATTAATCATATATTGACAGGAGAAGATATTCACAAAATTAAAGAGATATATACAGTGCCTGCATATGCTATGAAAATGATAATGCATGAATTGATCTGAAGATATATGGAATAGCAATGCGGTTTAGACTTACTTTTTCCCAGAGTATTTTGTTGGTTCTGAAAAGAATGAGAAAAAGGTTAAAAGAATTATTAAAGAACATGAAGATCGAGTTTGCAGTGTCTCGTGAAAAGTATATATTGTTCTCTGTCTTTTATTTTTTGGATTTCAAAGGTGATCTGTCATGTTTTTTTTTATACAAGTGGCTGCTCTCTAAGGCCAATCTTAATGGGAGTTTCATAGGCATTAAATACGCTGACATGACACTGTATTGATGAAGAGAAAGACAATAAAAGTTTTATGGGAGCCGAGAGAGTTTCATGAGATGAAACACTTCTGCACTGGGCCATGAAACCCCTACTACGACCGGTCTAACAAGTGTTGCATACTCCCTCCGTATCGGATTTAGAAGTCATTTTGGATAAGGTTTGGGTCAAACATTAGGAATATAAATCATCAATAACTTTTAAGTTGTTGAGTTTGCAAATGTAAAAATTATATGAATAGATTTGTCTTGAAAAATACTTTCATAAAAATATACATATATCACTTTTCCATAAATATTTTTTATAAAAACAAGAGATCAAAGTTGTGTTTTGGAGACCGTGTCGCTATCCTAAACGACTTCTAAATTCGATACGGAGGGAGTATATTTGATATGTATATTCACCGTAGTAGCAGCTACAACGTTCCCTTGAGCATCGTGACTTTGATCGCCAGGTGTAAGATAATAATTTCCTGCAAGTGAACAAGAAATCTTATCGTATCGATTGTTAATCTGGTCAGAGCGGAAGATCAAAATCACTATACGGAGTATATTAATTATAGGCGCTAGCTGTTTGAGATCAAGTATCGGACATTAATGGGAGTAGTTTCCACAGCGATTACCATGTTGTCTGACATCAGTTACTGGACTCGCGTTAATGCGGGTTAATTGATCATGTAATATCTTTAGATGAGATGCCAGGTTCTAGATATAGATTCTAGATGAACAAATTCTAGAAAAGACAGCATTGATATACATATCTACCATTAGTGTTTATCACTAATGCAAATAAAGTAACCAAGGAGAGTTACATGCAATGCATCATTTGTTTTACCACGTAATATATTCTAAAATGGCTAAGATAGCTTATATTTCAGGACAGAGGTCTGCATTTACCTTGCTGATGAAATTTAGCCACAGCAGCAGAAACGACCTTCTGTGTATCATAATTGATGCCGTTTGGGACATAGCCTGAATGTGAAACGAAAAGCAATTATTTGCACGTAAACAAGACAGCATTGATATACGTACCTACCATTAATGTTTATCGCTAATCCAAATATAGTAACCAGGGAGAGTTACATGCAATGCATCATTTGTTTTTTTACCACATAATGTATTCTAAAGTGGCTAAGATAGCTTGTATTTCAGGACAGAGGAGTGATCAGCGGACCTGAGCTTTGCATAGGAACTTACTAAATTCCTTTCTCTTGATGTTGCAACAGAGTTGGACAAGATGAAAATGAGAATTGAAATGGGCACCAAACTTGTTTGTGCAGATTTCAAAATTTAATGTACTGAACATGGCAAATTAAAAATGCATGCCCACAAGAGAATGAAAAATGTATCACACAGAGGGCGTGGGTGCTTTAAAATGAAATGTAAGGGGAAAAAAGAAGATGAGGTTTACAAAATTAGGGGAGACTCGTACATCACCATTTTTATTAAAAAAGAATCACCTGGCTGGAACAAATATATTAGTATAGATCAATTGCATCAATTGCATATTGCCTGAAGGAGATCTTCACGAAATTAAAGAGATACAGTGCTTGCATATGCAATGACAATGGTAATGCATGATTTGAAGATAAATGTCATAGCAATGTGATTTAGACTTACTTTGTCCTGATGGAGCAGAATTTTGTACGTCCTGAAAAGAATGAGAAAAAGGTAAAAAAAATTATTAAAGAACATAGAGGCATAATGAAGTTATTTGCAGTGTTTCGTGACAAGTATTTTGCTCTATTTTCTATTTTGTTATTTCAAAAATGATCTGTCATTTTTATGTAATAAGAGGCTGCTCTGTTTATGTGTTGCATTTGATATGTATAGTCACCATCATATTTGAATCAGTAGCAGGTACAACGTTCCCCTGAGCATCGTTACTTTTACCGCCAGGTGCACCATAATTTCCTGCAAGTGAAAAATCACTACATTATACGGAGTATATATTACTGGCGCTAGCTGTCTGAGATCACTACATAATTTCCTGAGTATCGTACAGTAATGGGACTAGTTTCTAGCCATTACATACCTTGGTGTGGGACATGAGGTACTGATGAACTCGCGTCAATAGCAATCGGATTGGCCAGCTTAGATAATCCTGAGAATAATAATAATAATAATAAGTTAATCATTAGATGCACACCGACAGTGAACGGCGGTAACTGCAACTTGGCTGGTGCGGCAAAAACAGTTGACACCGACATATACTACTACCATAAGGGAACGTCTCAAGCTGAGTTAATATAACCAGAGATTGTGTGTCTCTTCATCTCAGAGTTAATTGAAAGTACACAAAAATTCATTGGGAAAACGTGTAGATCATATCCCCTTGAAATGTTGGCATAATGTAGAAATCAATCCCGAGCTAAGACTGGCTAAAATTCATTTGGATTGGCTAATAATTAGCTGGCTAAAGTTACCCAATACGTATTGGAATTGGACTTCATATTCATCATCGCTAGACATGAGTTATCATAACTTATATGAGTATGGGCTGTAAGTCCGAGTTAAATACGAGACGCGGAGAAGGGTTAGTGCAGTTTGGGAAATGGAGGGCGTTAGTGCAGTTTGGGAAGTAAAAAAAGAGCGGGACAAAAAAAACTCTTCACTATTCGGGTAGTTAGGGACAGGTAGACAAAAAAATAGGTGAAGAATTTTTTTTGCCTCTTTTATATTATCTACCTAATAATATGAAAGAGCCAAAATTCAACCATTTTTGTCCACCTCCCCTAACTAACTCTGTGAATGTGGACCATGTCTTGGACACAGGTTTGAGCTAACCTAGAAAGTTAGAAATTAATCCTAATCATAATTTTAATCCTAATCCAAATCCAAATAGATCACTCTGATCCTAATCAAAAAGCCACTCCGATTCTGAATAAGTTAAATAGGAATTCTAATAAAAAAGAAAAATATTAAAAAGGCAAAATTTCTGTCACCCCAATCTTCGTCCAGCCCAATAACTAGTGGCCTTTGAGCGCAACTAGAGCTCGGTTTGGTTCCGCAACCGAGTCTGTGTCATCCGCCATGTCCTTTTCCCGTTCGTTCCGTGTGTTATCCTGTGTTGCATTTTTTCCTGTTTGTTCCGTTCGTTTTTTTTTCTGTTTGTGATGGTGCGTTCCATTCAAACGACTTTGTTTTCGTTTTTTCTGCCAAGTATCTACATTTTTCTTATATACTCACTTTTTTCTTATATAAAGATACAAATAGATATAATATTATGTATGTTTGAACCCTTGACCCTTTCGTAATAAATAAATATTTGTATCACTAAGTTGTTGGTGTAGTTTTAACAAGGAATAATTTTTATTTTTATTGAAACCTAGATTAACTAATGGTCCAAACTAATTGGACTATCAACTGAAATCTTGAGCAGTTTGTTTTCCAATCTAAATCTAAATATATGTATCTCCAAATTGTCCGTGCAATCCTCAACTAGAGCTGCCATATGAAAATCATCAATAGATAGACTAATCCTTGACAATGATGGAAAATAACTTTTTGACGGCTTTAAACAAGATAAAATTACATATTTTATAGATTCTGAAAGAAAGTCACGAGACTCAATATTTAACCCTATCGACACATGGATAGTATGAAAATCAAAGTTACGTTATATTTACGAGGAAATATTTCTATGCCTTACAACAGGAGATAAGAATTATTAGTTTTATTTTATTCTGATACAAGATTAATAGGGCATTGTCATATTATTACTTATATGATGGATGCCATGGTTATTATAAAATAAATATAACTTTAAAACTCTAAGAAAGAGTAAAACATAAATAGATGCGTAACATTCTCATCTTTTTTTCATTAATGTTTAATAGTTTTTCTCTCGCTGGAACGCACAGGCATATTTGATAATAGATGATATAAATTGTAGATGAACAAATTCTCAATATTGATATGCATACCTACCATTAATATTTATCGCCAACCCAAATATAGTAAATAGGGAGGGTTACATGCATCATTTGTTTTACCACATAATATGTCCTAAAATTGCTAGGATACTCCCCTATCATGTAATGTAGTGCATTGTAGAAATTTTAGGATAGATTAAGAAAGAACATAAAAGACACATGTGCCATCACTTTATTTCCTAATCAAAGTATCAAACGGTATCATCATCACGATTAATGGTGATTGGTTGATAAATGGAAAATATTTAATGCAAAATAGGTTTTTGTCTTTTAGAATTCAAAATTTATCCTCAAATAGAAACTATATTTTGATTGCTATAATCAACATTCTAGTATACTATCCTAAAATATAAATCAAAGTAGTACTAAGTAGCACTACTACAGAACTGGTTTGTAGCAACGACACCTTTTTTTAGTAGGGGCGGCTCACTCTGGAGCCGCCCCTATAGTGTAGTGGCTCGGGTCCCACGAGCTCAGCCGCCCCTACAAATGGCACAATAGAGATGGCTGGTGATACGAGCCATCTTTACAAATGGGTCGATTTGTTGGGGCGGCTCACTCACCAGCCGCCCCTACTATTCCATTAGTAGGGCGCGGCCCGCCCCTACAAATGCCCAACCTATAAATGCCTGCAGCCCCTCCCAAAAATTGCTCTACTAAGGGGGAGGTTTTGCCCATACAACTGCCCCTACAATTCAAATTTGTAGAGGCGGCTTATGTTACCAACCGCCCTTACAAATATAGTTTCAGGGGCAGCTGGTGACACAAGCCACCTCTACAAATCAGTTAGTAGGGGCGGTTTGGGAACCACCCCTACAAACCCTTGATTTGTAGATACGGTTGCTTAGGGGTGGCTGGGGAAACCACCCCTACAAACCCTCTTGAGCCGCCCCTATAAACCCTGACCATGGTAGCGTAGTTTATATTTCAGGATAGTATAGTTTCTACCTTTACCTTGCCTAATTGTAGCCATAGCAGAAGGTAGGTGGCGAGAATGGATCTCCTGTATATGATCATTGATGCCGTTTGGGACGTACTCCCTCGATACTGGTAATTAAGGTCGTTTTGGACATGATTTAGCATACAAGGAGTGGATTAGGATGCATTTTTCCCTGTCTACCCTTATTAAATAGGGTTGCGGGTATCTTTCATGCAGCAAATGTGCATAGTTAGAGTGGTTAGCGTGGCCAGCCCGAGGCAAGAGCATCCAGGTTCGAATCCTCGCTGGCGCAGTACTTTTGTGGAGGGGACCGCGTAAAGGATTGGCGAGTGATTAATGAAGAGCGATTAACGGGAGAGGCGAGCACGCAGGGGAAACAAGAAGCCAAGGGCAAACGCGTCCAAAACATGGTTACACAAGCTAAAATGACTTTATTTGTGCAAATCATCTCAACCCCTAAAACGACTTCTTTTTCCAGTACGGAGGGAGTACCCTGAATGTGAAATGGAAACCAATTATTTGCACGTAAACAAGAACAAGGAAGACAATATGTCGTGTTTGCTTATATACGTACATGAACAAAATTAACTGTTTGAGAAATCATTACCAAGTTACACGTCAGCGATATATAGGATGAATTGTGTACGTCAGAATGACTACCACCATATTATACTGAGTTGAAGAGAGATAGCATTATCGCCCTCCACTTATTATTTATTAAGACTTACCCATCGTTAGATTATGTGGACGGGGCGCATGATGAGCTCCAGCGGTACAATTCGGCGGCGGCGTAGGCGAAAAATTACCCTGATGCCGAGTAGAATAGAAGAGAGAAGATAACATAAGAAAATTTTAAGAATTTCTTTATACTAGGCAAAATCCTCAAACCGGTCCATGGTAGCTTTAATTATGGCTTCCGAGACAGAAATATACTCCCTCCGTCCTATAATGTAATGTAGTGCATTCTAGAAATTTAAGACAAATTAAGAGAGAACATAAAAGACACATGTACCCTTGTTTTATTTTCTAATTAAACGCTATCATCAATGTGATTAATGGTGATTGGTTGATAAATAAAAAGTATTTAATGTAAAATTAGGTTTTGTTCTCCAGAATGTATTATATTTGAGAATAAATTTTGAATGCTAGAATGCACCATATTAGAGGACAGGGAGAGTATAGAAAAAGGAAAAATATTGGCTCAAACTGATTAAACGCAACTGTGCTATAGTTTGGTGGCTTCTTTCGATTCATGATATATAGGTGTCATGTTCATCATATGCATGTGAAGCTTTTCCAGGTTTGGTCAAAGATAAGTGCTCCAGTTGACCGTCCCAAAGCATATAATTAACTAATTGAAGCATATTATCAACCGTATTTAACCTCTTCATTCATTCTAAATTAGACCTGATCAAATGCTGGACCAGGCCGAAAAAAAGCCCAACTGTACTTTTGCGGGCCCACGCCTAACCTGAGCAATGTGCTAAGAAATCTGGCCTGAGCCCGCCCATCGCTTGACCTGACGGGCCATGATGGTCCCACCCATCAGTTAAAGGGTTAACTAGAGCATTTCTCTTGATCAAATTTCTAGAATAGAATATCAACGACAATGCCGAATAAATAACACCACAAATATATACTATATGACAGAGCTAATGATACTAATTTGACCGATCTTTTGTATGAAGTTGAAGAGCTAAGCAGGTCCTTTGTTTGTTTTAAAATTTCTCTTGTTATAAGCGAGAGGCAAATAATGTAGCTCACTGCTGTGCGCGTATGCCCTCGCCTTTGTTTCATCTATGTAACTAGACAGATCACTCTCCAGATTGGTTGAGGGAGGTGTTATCCAAAGACTGTAATCCTGCTTATAATGAATAAAGCTCTTGACTTTGCCCTAAAATAATCATACTAATTGGACGTTATAAGGTCTGCTGTAAAATTTCTTTATATAACATTAATAGGTCACATATATTTAATGAAGTTTCTTTTTGAAATTTACATTTAATGAAGTTTGATTTATGACCAAAGCTCTACGATACGATGCTATGTAATAATATGAAAAGGAATTCTTTTATTTACTCTAGTGGACGGGGCCTGAAGAAGTAATCCTTCAGAATGCTGTCGACTGGCAGTCTCAGTATTTTCTGCATGTAAATAGTAAATCTTATCATCTGCATCAATAATTCATTTGGTAGTAAGAGTGGATGAAATCCAAACACACTTCCGTCGGTGGATTTTGTGTCGGCCATGCATTTGTTGCATGCATGACTATTATGCATGACTAAGCTGCTGCTCGCCCATAACATTTTTTTTTTGCAAGCCAATAACACACTGGCATATAAGAGCAACTCGAAGAGACTCTAAATCCTTCTTAAATGTTAGGAATAGAGATTTTTGTGAAAAACTACCTTCAAACAGCTTGTCTAAATGGTTATCTAAATATAGCCATCTTCTATTCCGAATTTCTTGCTAGCCAAAAATAGAAGATGATGACTCTCTGGGGTGAGTACGAGATATAGAAAAACTGTTGGAGTGTAAAACTATATTGAAAGCGATTTTTATGCAAATGACTCTCCAAATAATGATTTAGAGTGTGAGATTTGAAAAGGCTCTTAGAGATGCTCTAACACCATTTTATTTTTGTACAAAAAGATACACTTAGAACAATAATTTATAGATTTACTACTTACTGTAGTTACCAAGTTGTGATGGCATCGCTGGACATCCATTAATAACAGTTGCCCCCACTGACGACGAAGCTAATGACTTCCCTGGCATACAAAGGAAAGTATTATGATGTGATGTTTAAAGGAAGGCAATGATAATAAATTAAGGAAGGTAAGAACGAAATTCCTACATTCTGGATCTTGTGGCGATGTCGATGATTCGCTGACACCATTCATTGGTTTTTTCCCTAGAACTGAACATGAAACATATAATACTATGTTATATTCCCCTATCACCTATCGATCATAAAATAGGAACGACAATTATTCAAGATATCTATTGAAGTGGTATTAATAATACATATGACACATTATTTTCCTTTTGTTAAGAAAATCGGGCATATACATATTTAACCATACGAGGAAGCAACGAGAGTACTTGAAGCTCGCATATATATACCCTTTGCTGATAAACTCTCACCAGTAGTAGCACATTGCTTGGTTTTCCCCCCCTTGTTATTGGCTGAAAAGTTTGGAAGTAATAACAAAAAATAAATTAGACTGGGTGGTATATATATATATATATATATATATATATATATATATATATATATATATATATATATATATATATATATATATATATATATATATATATATATATATATATATATATATATTGCTATAACATGTTGAGAAAAATTAAAGCTAAGCTAGGCAATCAGGCATCATCGTCGTACCTCTTGGCAGATCTTGCACACGGAAAGAATTTGACACGCCTTCCAAAACTCTTGTTGCCCCAAGCTTGTGGTAATCATCCGGATGGATCATTACCCCAAGCTTAACCAGTTTTTTATTAGAGTTGACTTTAATAGTGGCGTCTTTGTGAGGAGCCCCAGTTCCTTCAGTCAGTCGAAATTCGCCTTTATCCACGGCCATTATTTTTTTTGTTGGATTATTTACGTTCAGATGCAGGCAGCTGTCCGTAAAATCTTTTTGGGGCCACGAAGGATGATTATTGTGTTTATCATCAATAAAGAAGTCATCATTCAGGACAACTAGCTGAACTCTCAGTTTTGCCAGTTTGTCATCTTTCTGAACTTGCTCGCCATCCTTCTTCAAAATTACCCTTATGTTTAGACGGCTCCTTGAAGTAAGCGTGTGTGATGTTCCAGCTGGTTTCCCTTTAGTATGACTGTCTGGTGTTCCTTGTGTTTGGTCCTCAACACCGACTACACCCTCTATTTCCAGTCGATAATATGGTGATGAGCTGCAACCAAATACTTATTCACATATATATATATATATATATATATATATATATATATATATATATATATATATATATATATATATATATATATATATAGCTACAAAATAAGTTATTTTGTAGCCACCTCTATTTACGATAATTTTATATACTAATTTTCGACAATGTCAGTATATATTTACGATAGTTGAATTACTATAGCACATGGGGATATTTACCATAATGCTATAGTAAATCACATAGTAGTAAGGAGTTACTATAATCTCGTAAATTAGCATAGGAATTATCGTAACTCAAAGTGGCTACAGAATAAGTTATTCTGTAGCCAGCTGTAGGGTAATAGTTATATATATATAACTATTACCCTACAGCTGGCTACAGAATAACTTATTCTGTAGCCACTTTGAGTTACGATAATTCCTATGCTAATTTACGAGATTATAGTAACTCCTTATATATATATAACTATTACCCTACAGCTGGCTACAGAATAACTTATTCTGTAGCCACTTTGAGTTACGATAATTCCTATGCTAATTTACGAGATTATAGTAACTCCTTACTACTATGTGATTTACTATAGCATTATGGTAAATATCCCCATGTGCTATAGTAATTCAACTATCGTAAATATATACTGACAACTATTACCCTACAGCTGGCTACAGAATAACTTATTCTGTAGCCACTTTGAGTTACGATAATTCCTATGCTAATTTACGAGATTATAGTAACTCCTTACTACTATGTGATTTACTATAGCATTATGGTAAATATCCCCATGTGCTATAGTAATTCAACTATCGTAAATATATACTGACATTGTCGAAAATTAGTATATATATATATATATATATATATATATATATATATATATATATATAAATATATATATGAAAATCCTTTCTACGATCCTCGTCAACCGGCCCACGAAGGGCTTCCGATGATCACCCACGGGCGCACGGCCGTGTTGGAGGATAGGCTCCGGCGCACGGACGCAGCCAGAGAGCTGGCACGCGGTGGATGAAGGTGAGTACGTAGTGTTGGAGCTCTAGGCTCTAGTCTATTTTTTTCTTGCCAGAGATTTTCAGTTGCCGTGCGTAGCAAAGCTTTTTTTTAATGAAACAATCTATCTTTGTGTTTAATGAAACAGGGAAAGCCCCTCCTGTGTATATATTAAGAACAAAAAAAGTACCAAAATACAGACAAGATAAAGAAGAGGAAATAATAGTAGAGGGCAGCAGAGGAAGCTTCAAGAAACAAAGAAAGAGGATCTTTCGAAAAAAAAAGAAACAAAGAAAGAGCGGAAGAAAAGAAAAAGGAGGAGGATGGTTAATACAAAAGGTTTTCTAGCCATATAACAAAGGTGGGCTCTATTCTTTTTTTAACCCTGCTAAGTAGTAGAGTTAATTCCTTTCTAAGATTTGTTTTGCACTTCAAAACACTGGTTGAATTCCTATAAAAAAATCAAAAAACGGCTTACAATTTATAATTGAGGGAGTAACAAATAATTGTTAGAGAGAGTTCACAAATCCTACCTCGAAGGGCAGGGTGCAGGAGATTCATCGAGCTGTTCGTCGTTCTTCGTAACTTTCAGTTCCCCCTTCCCCTTTTCCATGTGATCTTCATCCTCAAATTCGTTCTTAGAGTTTTTCCCAAGGCAAAAGGAAACAAATTCAAATTGGTCAAACTTCATAAGAATCTTATATGAACACATCTAAAAATGCTCAAAATTAAACATCCCAGGGTTGGAAATAAATCTAGGATCCCGGTACGCTTTTTGAAGGAGAGAAAAAGAGCACAGTACTCAAAAGTACTCCTACCTGCAAGTTGGAAGCATTTAATTTTGCTACGTGCTTATTGATGGATGTAAGGAGGCCCGTTTGACGCTCATTCATCGATGTTTGCTTGTCCATGTAAGTAAGGATGGTCGCTTGCTGTTCTTTCATGGATGCAAGGATGTCCTTTACATGCTCCAAGATGCTTGTATACCAAAAAGACAAAGCAACAAGCTAAGTAAAATAAAGAACCAATCGAAGGTTGAAATGGTACACAAAAGGAGCCTGCTCTGCAAATTAAAGCGAACTATGATGAAACAACAATGCCTTGTTCAATTACTCCCTTATCTAAGAGGATCGAAGGGGGGTGGTGAGGATTTTGACTTGCAAAGGGATTTAATGGCCTTCAACCTCTTTGAATCCCCTCAAAATCCTCACTAAACTAGCTAAACAAGAATGTATACCTGAGCGCCAGATCCATGGTGATCCACCTCCCTAACAAGCGCCAAGCTTTGCTGTCGTTTTTGGCTGCGATTGCGAGCGAGGCCTCTTATTAGCTTTAGGAGTTCGGCTCGGCGTGAAGCTGCGTCACCCGTCCGTTGTAGGGTCATGGATGGATGCACGACTTGACCTGCTGGTCATTTGCCTACGGCTATCGGTAGGCTAATAAAAGATAATAGTTTTCTTTTCTGGCTTCTTCTCCGGTACTCCCTCTGTCCTTATTAGATGTCGTTTTCGGTTTTTGTGCCCACAAGTTTGACTTGATTTATATAAAATGCGTGCAACATTTGTATCTCCAAATAAATTTATTAAAAAACTAGACTCAAAGACCTTTCCAATGATACTAATTATATACCATAAATATTAATATTTTTAATATATATTTAATTAAAGTTGTTTCTCGGGAAGCGTAAAGTGACAAGTATTTAGGGACGGAGGGAGTACCTACTCTAGCTTTAGCTTATTTGTCGTCTGATGTGTAATGCAATAATGTGTATCTTTTTTCCTAGGCCTTGTTTAGATGGCAAACTTTGGAGGCAAAGTTTGCATAGTAAGTGTCCCGTCACACTGTAGCAATTTTGTTTTTATTTGATAATAATTGTCCAAATATTGATTAATTAGACTTAAAATGTTCGTCTCGCAAAGTACAATAAAACTGTGTAATTAGTTTTTGATTTCATCTATATTTATTACTCCATATATGTGCCAGTATTTTGATGTGACGGGGAATAGGAATTCTGCATAGTGAATTTGGAAGGCAAACTTTAGAATCTAAACAAGGCCTTAATCTTTCGTATTCATGTACATTAACTACTTGAGACGTTTAGAACTAATTTGAAAGCAAGGGGAGGCACACTTAGGGATGAAAAACCCTCCATGAAGAATTAAATAATTATTCAAATTATTTCCTCATAGATTTTCCACTCTGGAAAAAGCCAGGGTTCCCGGGGGGGACTTGAGTTTCAAAAGGGGCCTTAGTGTTTTAAGGTCCAAGCTATTTCTTCTGCAAATTAGTATAGAAAAATATGAATAGGTTTACCAAAGCCACATGGGAGCGTAAATAAAAAAAGGATCTATGGATAAATTATGCAACCAAGAGTTAAATCCATAAAATTCTTGACCATTGCAATTTAATATGTTATTTTATTATAGTATTTTTTTATGAATTACTCACTCCGACCGGAAAGGATAGCGTGTCCGAGAAAGGATGCAATTATAGACGTGCTTAGACTGTCTCCAATGGTGAGCACTCAAACCCAACACCCATTTACTAGTTTGGGGCGTCGACAGTAAAAAAGGGCTTGACCCATTTTCTCCTTTCTCCAACAACCACAGGCGACCCATTCTTCCTCTTCTCCGTCGGCGGCGTGGGCTTCGGAGCGGCGGCGGCGGCCGCACGCCTGCGACCAGGGCACTAGGAGCGGCGGCGGTGCCCGCACGCCTGCGGCCTGCAGGGCCGGGCAGGACCAGATCCACACAGGCGCCGGCGGCATCTCCGGCGAGCACAGGCTCCGCGCGGCTCCTCCGGCGAGCACGGGCTCCGGCGGCTCCTCCGGCGTGGGCCCGCTGCTCCTCTCCACGCCGCTCGCCTCGCCGCCGGCCGCTCCACGTTGCGGGGCCCACCGCTACGGGCACACCAGAGGTTTGCGTCGTCGTTCAACGAGGACGCTTTTTTGCGTTTCGGTGCAGCAGGGGCGCAAAATGCATAGCCTCTTTGGGTCTTCTGTTGGAGAGGTTTTTGGTTACCTAAATACACTATGCACGCTGCATTTTGGGTTTGGGTTGCTTTGTTGGAGATAGCCTTAGGCTACGTGCTATAGGCTAAAGCAGTAGTAGCTGTGGAGCGCACTCGCAAGCAAGGTAGTGGTAGTGGACTCTCGCAAGCAACCAGTCTTTTGAGAGAGAAGGAGAAAACCTAAACAGTCCAGTGGCCTGAGCCACGTCTCGTCTCAGTGCAGAGCGACGTGACCCACGGGAGAGTGAAGGCCTTGATCTGCACTGCGTAGTGCGCTTGGGAGACAGGGACAGTAGGGCTAAGACTGTCCGCAGTGGCATACTCTAAATGATACTCCCTCTGTCCTTGAAAGCTTCAATTTCTAGAATCCGTGCCGGTCAAATTTTTTTAAGTTTGACTAACTTTATAGAAAAGATGAACAACATTTATGACATAAAATAAGCATTTTATGAAAATATATTCTATGATAAATCAAATGATACTAGTTTGGTACCATAAATCTTAGCATTTTTTCATACAAATTCGGTCAAAGTTTAAAAAGTTTGACTTAAGATAACTCTAGAAATTGAAGCTTTCAGGGACAGGGAGTACTCTAAAGCTTTAGAGTATGAATATAGAGTAAAAACTGCTGCACTGGATACTCTAAAACAATACTCTATCTTTTCTCTCACTCTATATTTAGAGTAGTACAGTGTTTACTCTATAGTGCGCAGTGGCGGGCCCTACTAGCTAAACCAAGGAAAAAAATGCTATAACTCACAAACCAAAAATCCAAATTAAATTTCGATTGCACCATTAAATTCGTCTTAATAAATCCTTCAAAACTAGATCACTCATGGATATATTTAGATAAAGTGACAAGTGGGTCCCACAGTAGATAGAGTGGATAGAGGATGATATAGAGGATGGATGGGTGCGGGAGAATTAAGTATAAAGGAGAGAATCTTGTTGACTAGGACGTATAGAGGATGAATATAGAGGACCATGAGTGCGGATAGCCTAAACAGGTAATTTTGCTCGATCGCTGGCTCCTCCTCGGCAGCGTAGATTGCATCCTTTTTCGGACGGAGGTAGCAACACATAGATGCCCACACAGTGGGCTAGGACACGGGATCCGAGGGACTCTCCCTGCATGGATACCTTGCGTGGAGTTCGAAAGAGACGAGACAGAGAGAGCATTGAATTGCGAGCGCCATAACCGGAATGTGCCCTTGCCTTTGTTTAGTTCCCAAATTCAACCCCAAATTACACTATGTAAAAAGAAAATTCTCATCACATCAAAATATCGGCACATGCATAAAGTATTAAATATAGATGAAATTTAAAACTAATTGCACAGTTTTATTGTACTTTGCGAGACGAACATTTTAATCCTAATTAATTAAAATTTGGATAATTTTTACCAAATACAAACAAATTGCTACAGTACGCATTTAATACACACTGTAGCAAACTGTTCCAAATGGGACACTCCCGATTCAGGAACTGAACAAGGGCCTTGCATGCACTCCGTGAGAGCAAAACGCCATTAATTAAGGGGCGCATGAATTAATATATTTTTAATATAGTACAACGCACACTCATCTTTATAAGCACACGCACTAATTGGATGGTTAGATAACTACTCTCTTTAAGGCTCCAGAACCCCAGTCTCTCCACTTTTTATTTTTATTTTTTTTAATTTTTTATTCTAATTTTTATTTTTTTATTTTTTGCTTTCTTTTTTTCCTTTCCATTTTTCTTTAATTTTCTTTTCCCGTCTCCCCTCTTCTGCACGTGTGTAGTGAAGCGCGCATACCTTCCTAGTAGTTTGTAATAATTTGTATGAGGAAAACTATAAAGTAAGTCATTTAATTAACTAGAGCTGTTTTTAGCAGATAAGTACTTATTTTAGTCCATTTGAACGGAACCTTATTGTGATCTTATTTGAATGTATATGTATTCATCTTAATCTATGTTATTGTAGTGGATTACAGTGAAATTTAGTTTAATTTCCATTATAAATCTATAATCCACTCTAACACATGTGAATTGAGATTCCTGGCCGAGGCCGGAAATCCTTGATTAGAATGTGATCCAAAGGCTTGAGGTGGCTATCAGCGCTGGCGCCGGTGCGCTAAAAGTAGTTCCCTCGCTCCCAGGATGAAGTGCTGGAGCGCCAAAAATAATTCACTTGTTGACATACGTACGTCGTTCTCTTTTTTTTTTTTGCGGAAAAAGAGAGAACAAAAATGTACGGCCTTTTATTACCATGTTGACCAGATTGTTGTGTGCTTTGCCCTGAATCTACAAGAAAAATATCAAGTGCTCAAAACTACGTAGATAAAAGGTAGGCAATTGCACAATAATTGAAAGGAGGTAAGAAGGAAATTCCTACATTGTGAGTTTGATGTGCTTGGCTATGCGTTGTCGCTCTTTACTGACCGTTTCCCTAAAATTGATTCCTCTTTCGCTTATCAAAGAATAGAAACGACAGTTATTATATATTCTAGTATATTTATTGTGAAGTGGTAACAATAATACTTAAACCAATACTCCCTCCTTTCTGAAATAAATGAATAATTCCTAGAATCACCGAAAGTCAAAATATTTTAAGTTTGACCAACTTTATAGAAAAGAGTAATAACATCTATGATATCAAATAAACACATTATGAAAATATATTATAGGATATATCTAATAATACTAATTTAATGTCATAAGAGCACATTCTGGTGTGACCTCCACTGTATATGTGTTCTCCCCAATAGGAAGTTGCTCAACCATCTTCTCCATATTGGCAGTGTTTAGATGCATTGAAAAGTGCACTATGCAAAAAAAGATTCTCCGTCACATCAAACTTGCGATATATATATGGAGTACTAAATGTGGATAAAATCAAAAACTAATTGCACAGTTTGGTTGTACTTTGCGAGACGAACGTTTTAAGCCTAATTAGTCAATGATTGGACAATTATTACCAAATACAAACGAAATGCTACAGTGTATTTTGACACTCCAAATTTTGAATCTAAACACAGCCACTATGTAAATGCTGTGAGCTACTGAAATCCCGACTCTGTTTCGTACTTTTACTAGTTAGATCCTGCATTGACCAGTCCCTCACCTACTCTTCCTTAGCAAAAGAATCCCAATGATAACTGTTATTATAATTCTCAATAAAAGCACCTTTCTGAACACCACTCAAGTGACAGGTTGATGAAGACGGATAAATCTTGGCCCCCTAGGGAATACACACCATCCATAGAAACAGCCTCAAGGCTGCTCCCAGCCACCACTGTCTTACCTGCTTCTTCTACCGAGACCCCCACATCAGAAGGCAACTTCCTGTGTGGTGAAACCTCCTTGTTCACTCGACTCTTAAAAGCCAATTCAGAATTACAGAAATTACTAACCGCCACATACCCCATCAATTTGTCACTTACTGACTCTGACAACAGAAGTCTTCCTTCCATACATTCCTTCAGATATCTATCCTGATCAACGAGTTCTATATTCATCTCCTCCATACTGACTGTCTTATACCCCGAGTTGCTATTGGATTTGCTGACCGGGGTTTTTTGGGTATCTGTAGGAGGACCCTGGGTGTGAGGGGGCTGCTCTTTAGTCGATGGATCATCATCCAGTAAGTCGTCTTCCTCCCCATCATCCCCTAGATCATCATCACCTCCATCCCCTCCATCACTTCCCAAATCAGTCTTTGTCTTCTCCTGTTCTGCTTCCACAGTCTTCTCCTGTTCTGCTTCCACAGTAAAAACAACTACATGTAGTTTCTTGTTCATCTCATATAGCCTCTGATGTGGAATTTTGGAGAAATCCTTGCAAGCCACCTTAACTCTTACTGTTTCATAGAAAGACTTGAAAAGAGCCGACCAATCCACTTCCATCATAAGACCAAATCCAGAGACAATTTGAGCAAAGACCCTCTAGTGACACCATCTTGGTGGAATGCCATTGATTTGCACCCAGACCTCTTGTAGTTCACCATAGGGTTTGAGATCACCAAGCCACTCTAGAACCTCCACTTGTACCCCTTCCTTCCTTAAGCTGAATGATGGATGATAATTCTTGATGTCAGACACTTTCTTGTTGGGAGGGAAACGAACTAAAAAATTGCCAGCCTCCAACTCTCTAATCTGCCATGGCCAGTCCTTAGAGAAAATCTCAGACAACTCACCCTCCAATTCAGCCAAAGTAATAGAACCAGACTTGATTTGAACAACTCCACAATTTGTGAGATTGAGCCACTGAGTTGATTCAACATCCGGTATTTCCAGGTGATAAAAACCCAATCCAAGGCTAGCACTACCCACATATGCAGAAACAGGGTGATCCCTCTTCCAAGCCGGGCAAGCACTCATATGATGACCAGCAATCCCACATATGAAACAAATTTTTGGCTTGGAACAATTACCCACAAAGTGCCCCGGCTCCCCGCAATTATAGCATGTCAACTTCCTGTATCGAGGATCGATGACAAACGGAGGTGATTCAGAGGTATCAGTACCTTGGGGTTGCCCTTGCTGACCACCTCTCCTAGGTGGCAGGGGAGGTTGCCTCACCGGCATCGGCGACCTAGATGGCGCCTGTTGCCGATGCTGCGCCGGCTGCCGAGTAGGGGGAGGTGGGGGGCGTGGCGCACCTTGGTTCTGCTGCCATGGCCCCCGAACCTGCCAACCCTGCTGTTGATTTTGCTGTTGGGGAAACCTCGCTGGATTCTGTTGTACGCTCCTCTGCGGCCTTGGTGGCGGAGGGCGGCGCTCAGGCTGCCAAATCCATCTCCCTCCTTCCTCCATGGGTCTCTTCAACACCTCTGCGTAGGTCCCCTTGTCTTCCCCCTGCTTCCAGATGTTTCCTGCGAAACTGATTTGCACCGGAGGCTTGTGGATTCGATCAGATCGATGCACAGGGAAGCAATCGGCCACCGTGAAATCCTTCCGCTCAATCAACTCTCGCCTCACCCAGAACAATCGGTCGGATTTGGTGGTGGCGGCGGCACTGGACTTCATTTGTAGAACCAACCTTTTGCTCCCTTCACTCTTCCGCGGCCTGTTTATCACCTTGAACATGTTTGATGACACTCCTTCCAAAACTCTTTCTTGTCCACTACCAGCAGGCAAAATAACCATTACCCCAAGCTTAACCTTAATTCCCCAGGAGTCTGGTTAATAGACGCGAATTCATGAACCTTGCGCCCACCATCCAAGTCAAATGAGCCCTTATCCACTGTCACTCTAGAATCACCGTCTCTACTATCCTTTGATGATACCATCTTTTTATTTCTTTGGGATCCTCTGATACCATCATGAAGTGACCCTCAAACTCCTCTCGGCTCCGATCACTGCACCCTTCGAAATAGCTGTGTTCGTCTACGACGACTAGCTCGACTCTCACTGAAGCAAGGCGGTCATTAGCTGCAACTTAAGCTCTATTCTACGTTTTTGGTGTAGAATCTTAAGGCATGTTTGATGAGTTAGAGCTAGTTATTAGTTAGGCTAAAAATTAGCTAAGATTAACTAATTAGTTGGCTAACAACTAGTTAAAACCTTATTAAAAAATTAGTTCACCTATTAGTCCTTCTATTTAAGTACGCTAGAGCTAGCTAATTTGAGTTAATTTTTAGCTAGCCAGTGAAAGACCCTAGTTCTGCACCCAGCCAGTCCAACCACCCACGACCAGAGACCGCCCAACCCAAGCCGTCCCGAATAGTTCCACCCTTACCCGCCGCAAAACCGACGTCTTTACCCCCGTCTTCGCCGAATAGTTCAACCAGGCCACCCGCCGACGTCGCACTTGCACCCCTCGTCGCCGGCGCCTTAACCCACCCCTCAATCATCTATGGAGATAGAGCTCGATCAAGAGATCAGAGATGAGGCTGGTGTGTGGCGGCGTCATGAGATGAGATAGCTCCAAGGTCTGCACCGGCGGCGTGTGGATGCTCGCTGGCCACGCCGCCGCCGGCAGGCCTGAGATCGGCAAGCTTGTTGCCTCCTGGGCTGGCAACTACGACGCCCAGCTCATCATCGACGCCGTGGCCGCTGCGAACTAGTAGGAGTCAAGGACGCTTCGCTGCCTTAGTCCGGCCGGCCGGCCCTCGCCGCGACCGTGCGCAGGCAAAATCCCGACCAATCAAAGTTCGAGATGCTGTCCAAAATCAGCGATTATATCTATTTCTGGTCGAATCCACCGAAGCATAGCCTAATCACAATGCATGAGTATGCGGGTCCCTGTTTGAGAAATCTAGTACTACCTTCGTCAAAAAAAAAAAAAAATCAACTGCGTGTTACGTGCCAGCAAAAGTAGTTCACGTTTAACTAAATTTCTAGCAAATACTATTCACATTTACGGCTCCAAAATAATTTATTATAAAAATACATTTCATAATTAATCTAATAATATTTATTTGATATCATAAATATTAATACTTTTTTATCTATAATTGATCGAACTTAAAATACAAAGCCATAACATTGTGCTAGCAATTGAGTAAAATGTAGCAAACTGAGGGGACCTTAGGACCAATAAAAAAACTCTAATCAATAATCTTGCCATGACCCTTTTTAGGGAAAAAGTCTAGATGACCCCTTGAAGTATGGGGTGGTGTCTAATTTACCCCTTCAAGTATGAAACGGTCTAATTTACCCCCTGAACTTTCTAAAACCGTCTACTTTACCCTCTGGACAGTTTTGGACGGCGGTTTGCTACAGTAACCATGGTTTTGCTACAGTAACCGAATCTTTAAAAAATCATAGTAAATCACAGAAAAATCGTAAAATAAAAAATCCAATTTTCTTAGACTCCACATGAGTAGATCTACATAATGAACATATAATATGGTGTGCTTTAGTACAAAGTTTTTGCTGTAGCTTTAAATTTATTGGAAAATTCTAATAAATTTTAAGCTATAGAAAAAACTTTGTACTAAAGCATACACGCGGCGGTGACCAGAGGCCGGCTTGGCCCACCTACCTGCTCCTACGACGAGCGGTGGGCCACGGCCAATCTGGCGGTACACGCGCGCGGGTGCTTTTCCTCCACCACGGTCGTTCTGTTGTTCGGCACTAGCGGCGGACACCACGAAGACATCCAACGACGTCACCAGGTTGGCCGTGTCCGTCGCGCTCGCCGGGGCGTGGGAGCTGTCGTCTCGGCTCCACCCCGGCGTGGTGATGGCCGGCCTTCCTTGGCGGCAGCAACAATCCAGGGCAGCGCGGGTGAAAACCATGTCCTCAGGCCGGGGGCCTAGGACCGACGACGGTGGCGAGCTAACGTCATCACCTTCTTGAAGGCGTCGTCTCAACTGCTCCTCAAACGCTACTGTCGGAGCAAGCCCGGGAACGAAAGATCCCCTAGGTGCATGTCCCAACGAAGTTGGCGCCCGCGGGCGTCATCTCCTTCCTGAAGGCTCCGTTGATGCGCCCACGATGCTCCTCCGACGCCGAGTCCTCCCCCTGCCAGCCCTCTTGGGCCGTTGTGTCTTTAGGCGTGGTGGAGGGTCATTTCTCTTCTTCTGTTTGTCGTGTTCGTTCTAACCACTATCTCTGTGGTTCGTTTGTCGTATTGTGCTCCGTTGTTTTTGCCGTGCTTTCGGCCACCTTCTACTTAATGAAAATGACACGTGAAGTCGTGTTCGAGAAAAAAAACTGTTAGTCTCCCTGAAATTCAGTTCACGCATATATGCATGAATTGAACTGAACTCAAGCTTATATTTGGATATCATATACTCCCTCCATCCTAAATTATAAGTCATTTTAGTTTTCTTGGAGAGCCCTAGCATCTCAAGTTTGATTATATTTATATAATAAAATAATAATATTTATGATACCAAATAAATATCATCAGATTTTTCAATAATTATATTTTTAGTATATCTATTTGATGTCATAAATCTTTATAATTCTCTCTATACTTTTGGTCAAACTTGAGATGCTTTGACTTTTCAAGAAAGTTCAAGTGACTTATAATTTGGAATAGAGGGAGTAGTTAGTAACTAATTACGTTCTCAAATTGGTTTATGCTCTTTCTTTTTCTGAAAAAAATAGTCTAATAGTCCTGGTGGTAATCTAATTAGGACGGGTTCAAAATTTAATCACTTCTTTTGCCAGGAAAAAAAGGCAGTTGAAAAATTACGCTGTGGTATATTATTGATTGTTAGAGAGAGTTCCTACCTCATAGTAGATTGAGGTAGCGATTGTCCACTCGAACTACCGGGAAAAGGAGGATGAGATTCCTGGAGCTCTTCGTGGTTAGTAACTATTTGTTTTCCCTTATCCATGTGACGATTTTGATCCTGAATATTAATTGTTCTTGTTAGATAGATGCATATGTACAAGATACGGGGGCAAATATTGCCAAATTAATTAGGAAGAACAACACTCGAGTGTACCTGCTTGTTGCGATTTTTCCGTTTCATCTCACCAAGGATGGATTCAAGGAGGGCAGTATTCTTTTCCGTCACACGAAGGATGGATGCAATGCAAGGAGGTCCTTCATATCGCTAGGATAGTTTGTATCCTGCGAACACAAGTTAACAAGTACCCTTGTGTGTTTGTTTTGTGATGAGTGATTGTCAATGTGATCCACGAAGTAGATTGAGTGGTTACTAACCCTACCTTGGCGAAAGCCTTGTGTGCGACATCTCTTGGCTTGTGTTGTGCAGGTGTGGAGCACGGAGGCGGTAGCCGACGGCGAGGTGAAGGTCAAGGAGGACGTGCCGTGCCGATGGACTGGAAGGGTGAAGGACGGACGTGAGGCTTGAACCGAGGGACCCAGAGGCCAGGTGGCTAGCCGCGGTGGCTGACACTTGGGACATCGACAAGCGCGAGAAGACATGTGAGTGACCGTGTTGACCATGGAGGTGACACGCGTCGGATGGCGGGGGACGCGTATGGAGTACGCTACTTGCGGAGCGGTTTAATGGTTTGGGCCTCAAAACCATCAGAGGCGAGTTTACGGGTTTGAGCCTCAAAACTCGGGCGGAGGTTCCGAGGAGGAACGGACGGCACGTGGCGGCATCGGGGAGTTCGCGTCGAGACGAAGCTACCGGTGAGGATCAACATGAAGACCGGGTTGGACCTCTACGCCCTTGGACTTATTGGTTTAGCTCTTATGTATTCAGGGGCATTTAGGGGAATGTAAAATAGCCCTGTTAAATAGAGGATGACAGCCCCTTCACCTCACCTCTCTCCCACTCTTTCATTCTCTCTTCCACATAGGGTTTCATTTTCTTTCTAGTTCTCGAGGGAGGCCAAATTATGCTGAATTTTTAGTAGTGTTTGCATTGAGATTTGGTATGGGAAAGGAGGCCCAAATCCTCCTTATGCCCTCTGGAATTCATCACTTTGTGCTGTGATTTTCGTTCAACGGTGTTCATCTTTTTCCTTATTTTCGTGGTTTGTTTCGATTTGAGTTTACCAGAGTTTGGAGCTATCCCGAGCAACGATTTTTGGGGAATACATTTGTACTAGGTAGAATTTCATCTGTGTAAATTTTGGGATCGAATCGTGTCTATTTGGTGATTTGGTCAAGTTCTCGTCGAATCTTGTGTCCGGTGTTTTTCTGTTCGTTCGCTCAAGCTGTGTTCTTTATCGTGGATTCAGAAAGGGACACCAGTCTTGGGACTGGTAACGACCGGTGCTAGGGGACGGAGGCACGACAGCCTCTGCTTGCACCCCTTGGCAGCCGCGTACTACTCTGTCATAAAAAGAGTGACGTTTTTGATTTTTTGGATATCGTGTTTGACCGTTTGTCTTATTTAAAAATTTTATCCAAATTATAAAATAAATAAATTATTATTAAAGTATCTCTAATGATAAAATAAGTCATAACAAAACAAATGATATTTATATAAAAAATTTGAATAAGACGAATGATTAAACAAGATGTCTGAAATTCTAAAACGTTACTCTTTTTAGGACGGAGGGAGTACTCCCCAATTCCATCTTGCGTCCATTGGTTTTGAGCCGAGTGGGTTTTCGCCTCTCTCTCTGTGTTCGTCAAGTTCGTCGGGATCCTGTGCTTGTTTTGCGTATGGTCATGTGGGGCTAAGCCGTGCAGGTGCGTGCGTTTCCAGCGGCAGCACTACCAGCGCCGAGCGCTCAGGCGCCGTGCGTGCTCACCGGAGCAGTACTAGCCGTGGATCCTCGTGACTGGCCGCTCTCCTAGTTTCTCATCTGCTCGGTCTCTTTGCTCCTCTCGGCCGTGCTCCAGGCCTTGTTTGGTTACCAAAAAAATTTGCAAAATTTTTCAGATTCCCCGTCACATCAAATCTTTGAACACATGCATGAAGCATTAAATATAGATAAAAAATAAAACTAATTACACAGTTTAGACGAAATGGACAAGACGAATCTTTTAAGCCTAATTAGACCATAATTGGACACTAATTGCCAAATAACAACGAAAGTAGCTAAAGTGCTATTTTGCCAAATTTTTTGCAACTAAACGCTACCTAAACAGGGCCCCAGTACGAGCACATCGGTCACCGGTGGGGTGTGAATCGACGCGTGCAGTCCTGGCTCGATTTCCAGCAGTCCCATCCACTCTTCAGGCCCAAGCCAGCACCGAGCACTCCCAGGGCTCCCGTTCGTACACCAGCAGGCAGGCAGCAGGCAAGCAGTGCTGCCAGGAGCAGCACGTCCTTCCAGCAGCTAGTGGTAGCCTAGTGATTTGATCTTCAATTTCTCGTGTTGGCTTTTCAAGCTACAGTAAGATTTCTGAGCTTGATTTTGATTGGTCAAAAGTTTGTTCCTTGCGTCTGTTTCTCTCTGTTCATTGTTTGATCCTGCTTCAAGCACTTGCTTGTGGTGCTCAGCTGCAAGAGAATCTTTGGCTGTGTTTAGATGCATTGAAAAATACACTATGCAAAATAAGATTTTCCGTCACATCAAACTTGTGATACATGTATGAGTATTAAATGTGGATAAAATAAAAAACTAATTGTACAGTTTGATTGTACTTTGCGAGACGAACGTTTTGAGCCTAATTAGTTAATGGTTGGATAATTATTACTAAATACAAACGAAATGCTACAGTGTATTTTGGTACTCCAAAATTCGGATCTAAACACAGCCTTTATTCAACAGCACAGTTCGCAAAGGCAGCTTATGCTACTTCTATTTGGCTAGCCCAGTTTGTTCCCTGCAGTGCCGAGATCCCTGGTCATGCATGGCCCTACAGTTTCCTTCGTTTGCGTTCGTTGAATAGTTGGAGAGCAGCCCCTCCATTGCTGTGTGTATTTTCTTTGCAGGTTTTGGCGTGAATTTTCAGCCTGCTATTTCTTCCACCGTTTGTGTATTTGAGCTCTGAATCTTTTTCCGTCAGTTGTGTTGGACTTCTACCATTGTGATGAATTTATCTAAGTGCTTCTGTCACCAGTTGGCTTGAGTAATTTAGTTTCGGAACTCGCTTGTACTTGGCGGTGATTTTGGGACAGCGGCTAAATATTTCGAAAGAAATTTAAGACTTTCATTCACCCCCTCTGGTCGCAGTTTCTAGTCCTTCGTATCCCTAAAATGGCAAAGCCGCAGGAATTCGAAGAGGCAAACCAATGCAAGATTGAGATGAGACGATCAATCAATGAGATACATACACGAGCTGAAAAGCTAGAAAGCTCCTTCAGCAAACAGAAATAAGCAGATGTTGCATCCAGCTTGTCGTCCCCCATGGCGCCGATTCGACCGTCGATCCTAAAGCAAGAAACACTGCCAAAGCGTAAGCTTGATGCGAGCGAGCTGAGGCCTGTCGAGCTGATGAGGCCTGCTGCTAGCTTTTATAGCATGGCCAACGAACTCCGGCATTGAACAACAAAACTGCGTTTTAATTATTTGTTTGAGGTTGGTGGGGCCGAGAATATAATTCGAGATTCCTTTTCATTTGTAACTATATTATATATTATAATTACAACAATATATATCATAATAAAAAGTAAAATTAATTAACTATCACGCACATGCACGGTCGTCTTTATTTCCAAACACTGATGACTCCCACCCGTCACATGGAACACCACTACCCAGTGTCGTTGTCGTCGTGGTGGAGGTCAGTAAAAAAAATCATTTGGACGGGCTTTCCGATCATGCACGGGCTTTTCCGGCCACCGACTGTCAGTGTCACTAACCACTGGGTAATAATTACTAATAATTGATGAACAGTGACAAAAGTAACCGTAGGGGGCTGGCGGCTTCGCGTACGCCTTAATAATATTTCCCAATTATTGGTACAGCACTAATCAACGTCCACAAAATTGATTTTTATAGCACAGATGGTAGGAAGGCATGCAGGAAAATATATACCCTCCACTCCAACGAACTTGTCATTCTTATTTTCATCTATAAGTCAAGTCATCTTAACTTTAGCAAAATTAACAGAGAATATTATCAATACTTATATCACCAAATATGTATACTTTATAGAATATTTAATGATAAATCTAATAATATTTATTTGGTGCCATAACTGTTAATAATTATGTTACAAACTTGCTGGTTAATTCTAATATATTATTTAATTTTTTTGCAAAGTCTGGACGATGCATTTTTTATATTTATTATATATAAATTTAAACGCTCAAAATATGCTGATGTTGTGGATGTAGAGAGAGAGCGCGCGCGCGCAAGCGCTTGTTTATTGCTTTCGCCGTGCTTCTTCCTTCTTTCCGAGTACGGAGTAGTCACGGATATGATGGGATGCCAGTTTCCGAGTACGGAGTAGCCACAGGACTATCCGCACTTAGGCTATCCGCACTCATGGTCCTCTATATTCATCCTCTATACGTCCTAGTCAGCAAGATTCTCTCCTCTATACTCAATTCTTCCGCACCCATCCATCCTCTATATCATCCTCTATCCACTCTATCTACTGTGGGACCCACTTGTCACTTTATCTAAATATATCCATAAGTGATCTAGTTTTGAAGGATTTATTGAGACGAATTTAATGGTGCAATTGAAATTTAATTTGGATTTTTGGTTTGTGAGTTATAGCATTTTTTCCTTAGTTTAGCTAGTAGGGCCCGCCACTGCGCACTATAGAGTAAACACTGTACTACTCTAAATATAGAGTAAGAGAAAGGATAGAGTATCGTTTTAGAGTATCCAGTGCAGCAGTTTTTACTCTATATTCGTACTCTAAAGCTTTAGAGTATCATTTAGAGTATGCCACTGCGGACAGTCTTATGGACCTCTATATTCATCCTCTATACGTTCTAGTCAGCAAGATTCTCTTCTCTATACTTAATTCTTCCGCACCCATCCATCCTCTATATCATCCTCTATCTACTCTATCTACTGTGGGACCCATTTGTCACTTTATCTAAATATATCTATGTGTGATCTAGTTTTGAAGGATTTATTGAGACGAATTTAATGGTGCAATCGAAATTTAATTTGAATTTTTTTGTTTTTGAGTTATAACATTTTTTAGTTAGTTAAACACGTGGGGCCCGTGTACCCCTCTCTCTCCTCTCTCGCTCACCCTGCTGCCCACTTGCGCGCATGCACCGTACCGTCCGCTAAAGCGTTGCCAGTCCGCTGGATTTGCTGGATCCGCTCCGGTAGCGGACGGGCGTCCAGTACCCGCTCCGGATAGCGGACGGGAGACAGGACCCAGTGCGGGTAGTCTAACAAATGTATGTATCCGTTAAGATTCTCCGTCACATCAAATTTGCGATACATGTATGGAGTACTAAATGTGGATAAAATCAAAAACTAATTATACAGTTTGGTTGTACTTTGCGAGACGAATGTTTTGAGCCTAATTAGTCAATGGTTGGACAATTATTACCAAATACAAACGAAATACTACAGTGTATTTTGGCACTCCAAAATTTGAATCTAAACAAAGCCAAAGTCTTAAAGACCATCTGAATCGTGCAGAATGCAGCAACCCTATAATACCCAAAGCAAGGACGTGCTTTCACATGGCCGATTAGGCTTTCACTAGGGCCTTGTTCAGTTCCCCAATTCTCTCCCCAAATTTTACTATGCAAAAAGAAGATTCCCCGTCACATTAAAATGTCGGCAAATGCATGGAATACTAAATATTGATGAAATCAAAAACTAATTGCACAGTTTTGTTGTACTTTGCGAGATGAACATTTTAAGCCTAGTTAGTCAAAATTTGGATAATTTTTACCAAATACAAACGAAATGCTACAGGAATTCTGATACAGTGTTTTTCTCTCCAATTATCTCATCTAAACAAGGCCTAGGACTTGATGAGTGGCATTAGATGAGGTCTATTTTGTGTCGGAGGTCTTTTTAACTCTTCTGGTACATGCGCTGGACGGTGCATGAAATCAGTGTTGGTTCTGTACCCACTGCTGGGTTAATAACTGTGCCCTTGTTCAGTTCCAAAATCGGACACCCCGATTTGGAACAGTTCGCTACAGTACGCATTAAATGCGTATTGTAGCGATTCGTTTGTATTTGGTAAAAATTGTCCAATTTTTGACTAATTAGGCTCAAAATGTTTGTCTCGCAAAGTACAATAAAACTGTGCAATTAGTTTAGGCTCAAAATGTTTGTCTCGCAAAGTACAATAAAACTGTGCAATTAGTTTTAAATTTCATCTACATTTAGTACTCTATGCATGTACCGGTATTTTGATGTGATGGGAATCTTCTTTTTGCATAGTAAAATTTGGAGGTTGAATTTGGGAACTAAACAAGGGCTGTGTGTTTGGTTTAGGGACCAAGTGGAGTAGGGGGGCGTTTAGTTCGCGAAAATTTTTGGTTTTGGATATTGTAGTTTTTTTGTTTTATTTGACAATTACTGTTCAATCATGGACTAATTAGGCTTAAAAGATTCGTCTCGCAATTTCACGGTGAACTGTGCAATTAGTTTTTTATTTTGTCTATATTTAATGCTCCATGCATGTGCCGCAAAATTTGATGTGATATTTTGGGGTGAAAATTTTTGGAACTAAACACCCCCTAGGCTGAAAGCCTGAAACACGGCAAGGTTGGAGTAGGCTGAAAGCCTGAGGCTGTCAGCACCGGGCAACGCCAAAACGCCCGCTACGCTATGTTTGGCGTTTGCACGCCCGCACCGCCGAACGCCAAATGAGCCGCCAACCTTGCGTTCGCTACAGTAACACGCCACAGGTAGCGTCGTGCGTGAGCGCCTGTAAAAGAGAAGGAGGAGAGAGAAAGAGAGAGAGGGAGGAGAATAAAATATGGAATAGTGGGTATAGAGTATGGGATAGAGATAACACGGGTGTAAGAGAAATAGATATAGAGTAGAGAATCTCAATGACTAGGATATAATATTTCTTTTTAGAGATGAAAATAGAGGTCGATGGGTGTGGATAGCCTGAAACGGATGCCACTTTAACACTGTTAACCGTACCATTTGTGGGCCCCATCTGTCATCTTCTTTATTTTTTTCCCTCATCTTCTTTCTCTGCTCACTCATACCCAGCCCGAGCTCGTGATGCACATCGCCATGGCCGCCACCTCCCAGCCCCGCCCGGCGGCCACCGCCTCACCGCCTCTTGCAGCCCCCGACGGCCATGGCGGCCACCGCCTCATCGCCCCGCGCATCCCCCGGCGGCCCTTGGCGGCCACCACCTCCCCGCCCCGCGTCGGACCGCCCCGCCCCGGCGGCCATGGCGGCCACCGCCGCCCTGCTCAGGCCCCGTTGGTGCCTCCCTGAGCGCCCACGCCCCGAGCTCGCGCGAGCTTGCCCGCGACACGGTGCCACCTCCAGAGCCCGAGGTCACAGGAGGAGCTCCTCCCTTCCCGGATCCGGAGGAGCGCCGACGCCGGGGATGGTGGAAGTCGCGACGAAGGGAGGGAGAAGGAGATGTCGAACGCGACGCCGTTCATCTGGGACGAGCTGATCCGCCCGATTTGGAGGGACAGCGAGAACCCGCATCTGAAGGCATATTCCCTCCTGGGTCCGACTCCGACCAAATAGTAGACCATCTAGGTCGGACCTGGGATATCCAGTTCAACCCGCAAACCAAACACACGGTAAGTAACTGTGAATACGGAGTATGAAAGTAATAATTACATGTGCCAGGTACATAATGTTTTTTCAAAAAATATAATCGTATAAACATCTTTCGAAAGATAAACTATATATCACAGGAATCCTGATTAAAGTTAATATTAATCTGAAAGAATACATATAGAGTTTATGAGACTAAGTTTAATATAACACAGGAAAAATCGAGAACTAAAGCGATGGAAGGAATTATGCAATACAACACAAATCAGTAAGATCATTACATGCAAGAACTGAAGATCATCTTTAACCTGCCAATCTGGCAACCAAACATGTTGACCAAAATACCATTGCAAATTGAAAGGATCGAAATTTTGAAAACATTCTCAGCGAAGGAAGATGAATAATGAAACTCTACATAGAACTATGTCTTTGTGTACAATAACAATTATACATTTTTTTCATGGGTGAATTGAGGGTAATATGTGAGGCCTGTGTATAGGTACACTCAACTGACAACTGAAAAGCATATAGACCTCACATTTCGTGTAGAAATCATGATTTATGAGTGCTTTTGAGTTTCTGCTTGTAGGAAGTATAGTACTGCAAAACTAAAACCATTAAGAGAGAATCATATAGTTAAATAATCATACTGAGAACACTAGTCAGCTCCCCACGCGTTGCCGCGGGCGAGTGGTTGTAGTCATGATTTAATAATACGAATCATTCCAAGATAGCAGATTCAAATGTGTTTATGTGGACTGGCGATGACAGAGTGGAGAGTGTGAGACGCGAAAGGACCATTGTACATTACAAAATAAGGATGATCAGAAAAAGTAAGAAGGTTTAGTTAGTTTGGAGTAACCGTAGGTAGTAATTGTGATCATACAATTTTTTATGTATGACAAGAATTGAATTGTAGCTGTCCTAGGTTGATGCTGATATCTGGGATCGGGCAGTGGACAAACATGATATGCAGTTGACATCTTCCTGTACTCAAAATTGTTGGGAAAGGAAACGTTAGTATATATTTATGGTGCTTTCAGTTATATCGAGCCAATACTGGGAATAAATTCATCATATTTGACAGGGTTTTAGATTGGTACAAAATATTAGACATGTTTTTTTGTAAAGAAGGATCTTGGCCTACTATATCCAGAAGATAGTAAACTGAACTCTAATTCTACCTCCATGTGAGCAAGGGAATTGATCATCTGAGTGGGATTTCCCACACAGGGCTTGTCCAGTGCCCATAACAGCACATGAGCTCCGATTTGCAATGACAGGTACTGTGTAACCTAAAACAAATGTTTTCACTATTTTTCCCTTGAAAATATAACCTCTAGTTTTGAACCTTTGGAACATGTCTAAATCCTGTAGAGCAGAATTAGTTTCATGCAACATTAAAAAATATTATTATACATGACGGTTTAGTTGTGACCTTATAAGAAATTGTCATAAAAATCCCTAATCTCTGACAGTTTTGTGTACGTGGACCGACCCGTCTGGCCTTGTTATCCACTCCCTAAAGAGCGAGCACGGACCCGTCTGGCACTCCCAAGCTAACGCTGCCGCTCCGCTTTGTCCCCCACGAGAAAATTGGAATTCTGCCATTACAGGAGGTGGGCTTCGCTGGTTTGCCATCCCGCAACAGGGCTTCACTCATTTACCATTATGAAACATGTGGAACCCGCTAGAATGCCATTTTGTAAGTTTGAAGCTCAGAAAAAATGAAAAACAGATTTCTCTTCCAGATTTGCCTCCTGCCCTTTGCTTCTTTTCCCGTGAGAACACGGATGCACGGAACGAGGAAAGAAGAAACGGAGCGGGCGCTCCTCTGCTTCTCCTTGTCCACGCCGGAGCTGAGCGCCACGGCGGCGGCGACGCCAGCGACTCCCGCCGCCCACCGCGCGTCTGCCTCGACCGACGCCAGCGCAGTCCCCTGCGGCAGCACTGCTCGCATTCGCCGCCCCCACAGCCCAAGGTTGACGCCTCTGCGCACCGTCTCCAGAACCAGGGCAGGCAGCAAGGCGGCGCCGCGCGTGGTGGCAAGCGGCTCCACAAGGAGATGTACGCGTCCCATGTCTCCTCTTCCTCCGCGGCCATGCACGCAATTTGTCTTTCTGAAGTTGGATCATGCATGTAGACAATGCCGCCCGTTGCCATGTGAATTTGTTAAGAGCCAAATAATGAATGCTCATCTTCCAATGACTTGGTCATAGGCTGGTTAAGGAGAGCGTGCAGCTCTACTGCAAGCTCACGGAGGTGATAGCCCTGCTCATCGAGCAGATCGCGGAGATGGAGACCGCGTGCACGCCATCTTCTGCGGTCTCGCCAAGCAGATGGAGAAGCTCGAGACGTTCTACTTGTGGTGCAAGGTCATCTGCGTGTGCCGCCAGTCCGACGTTCCGATGTGGTGCAAGGTCAGCTCCGACATGGGAGAAGACGAATCAGGGGAGCGCCACTGTGCCAGCTCGGTCCGTTTCTTTCTTCTCCCCCGTTCGGTCCCTCCATGTGCTCATGGGAAGAGAAAGAAAAGGGCAAGGGCAAATCTGAAAGAGAATTTCGGATTTCATTTTTTCTGAGCTCTAAACTCATCAAATGGCATTATAGCCGGTTGGACATGTTTCATAATGGCAAACGAGCGAAACCCCGTTACGGGATGGCAAATTAGCGAAGCCCAACTCCCGTAATGGCAGAATTCCAATTTTCTCGTCCCCCACGCGACTGGTGACCTGGGCGACCGCTCCGCCTCCGCGCGACCGCGCCCTCCTCCCATCGGCTTCCATATCCGGCGTCCGGCAACCGGCGGCCCGGCCCCTGCAGGCTGCGGCTATTCACCCCTGGCCCCGGCCGCACCGCACGGCCGCATGGCTGCCCCTCCCCGCCGCCGTGGCCACGGCTCCGCCTGTCGCCCGGTGCCCCGGCCAGGTGGCCACCACCCACCACGGTCCCGGCCGCCTGTGCCCCCACTCTGGCTATTTGGTAGGTGACAGCGGCAGCCGGCAGGTGAGATCCAAAACTCCATCCAGAACTTGTGCACGCCGCTCTTCTTCGTGCCTAAGATGAACAGTGTAAGGGAATTCCAGAACTCCAGATCCAGATCCAGAACTTGTACACGGGTTGTGAATTCTTGACTGTAAAAAAATAGGTCTACTTCTGTTGTTTTGCATATGAGGGGGCAGTCATCCTTCCTACCAAGCGTGCGGAAGCAATGGCTCAGGAAGGCACTGCTGTATGGAATCGGCACCCTATTGGTCATGCCACTCAGGACACTGTATGGAGTAGGTCGTATTTTTGGTGCAGGGCGGTTCCTCTGCAACATGGCTAGTGTCTCGTCATCGCTGCAAATTGAGCTTGTAAGTGGTCTGAGATACCTTGTTTCTGTATCGACATGGTGGTGCTCTTTTTAAATCAGTTGTGATGAGTTTCTTTACAATCAGATGCCATTGCTTTGTAGACAGAAAATAAAAGGTCATAACTCATAAGCCCATTTTTAATAGGAAAGGGCTGGTGTCCATGCAAAGAAGTCTCATTCTTGATCCACTCTCACTTACTCCTTTCCTCATGCTTGGCATTTTTCTGTTTCTGCTGTTTTCTACCTAAGTATGATGTTGTGGACCAGACCCCTTAGACTGTATCTCTATAAAGGTGTGGAAACTGAATATACTTCTTGGTAGCAATACATGTCCAGGGAGCTCTTGTAAATGTTAATGATATGAAAATGTTTAAAAGTGCTATTTTGTCGATTTCTTGTGCCAACTTGCATAAGGAGATATTCTCACTTCATTTGCTGGGGTTTGCAGTTGGGGCCGATAGAGTTCTCCATAATGGGCAATATACTAGGCTAGAGAAATTACTCTTATGGCAGCACTATTTTCTTGGAGGATACATAATGGAGTATTAAAGAATTGCTTCAGTCCTGCACTCCTGTCAAGTCACAATCGATCAACGATGAATAGAGATTTAGAGACTTATGTATCTATACGTGCTCTATAGATTAAAAGACAACGTATATATTTCTAAGTGGAACCAAAACTTATGTGCTCTGTAGCTTAACAAAATTTTTAATGGAATCAAGGTTTAATTTTTTCGTATGTCCTATAGAGTACATATTGAGAATCACATAATGTGTTATGTCGATGCATGCAGTTGTGTCCCTGCTGCTCCTATTCTGCCTGTTCAACGTCATGTACTAATCAAGTCGGTTTCAGTTTGTCAGGATACAAGGTACAGCATCAGCAGCACTTTCTTGCAATTGTTCTAATTAGTCTCTAGATAATCTTCTTTTGTGTGTTGTATGATTTCGGTGCAGAGGTATCAGTTATTTGAGTTGCATAAATTAATGATGATGAGGACTGACGGAACTACACAGTGCTTTCTCTTGTCAAATTGACCACGTTGTAGGCACGAGTAAGCTGCAGCCTTAACCTTAGTTCTTTCTCTTGCTCTTTATTTAAAGCACACACTTCTTTCATCTTGTCGGTGTTCGGACCCGAGGGGGTCCTAAACCAACAAGTAAAATGCTGCGTGTCCCTTTCCTGGATGGTGATGCAAGGGGAATACACGGGGGTTTATCCTGGTTCGGGCAAAAGAAAGCCCTACGTCCAGCGGGGGAGGAGAGATTTGTATTTCCTTGCACCGAGGTGCTTGTGTAGGGGTTTCAAGCTTGCGAGAGAGGGCGTCGAGCCCAAGTCTCAAAGGAGAAAAAGAAAGAGTACAAGATGATTGCTTGAGATGTTGATCTTTGTCTTGTATGTGGCCTGTTGTTTGTCTATCGATCTCTTGCCCCCCCTGTGGAGTCCCGGCCTGCCCTTTTATAGGATGGGTGGAGGCCAAGACGACGGGGAGCCTTGAAATGATGTTTTGTCGATCTCTGTTGAGGTGACTGTAGCGACGTGCCTTAGAAATGGGAGGCCATCCTTTGGGACGTGACGTCGTAGAGGACGAGGTGTTGAAATGACCCGGAGCGCCGCGCCATACCGTCCTTCCTTCCCTGTTACGCTAGGTTGGGGGTCGAGGCTGGGTCGAGGCCGGGTCGAGGCCGATCGGATAAGTCCGAATCCCTGGAATCGTGGCGTACGGACTTTGTCGTACCTTCCCTCGAGGGTGACTAGTGATGTACAGTGTGAGGTAAGGTGGGTACAGTGACGTTTTTCACCTCCCATCACGGGATGGGCGGTTAAACAGTGAGGACTGACACTGGTATTGTTCCCACGTCGACCACGCGTGGAGCCATGACGGTAGGTGGTAGTAGGTAATTGCATTAAATGCTAAGGCTTTTGTCCGGAGGTAGGTAAAGAGAGGGGGTCGAGCGCCCCGATCCGGGCTCACGCGAGTCGGAGTTCAGTCGAGGTGCCTTGTCATGCGGGACGCGGTCGAGGCATCCCATCGAGGGGGCCTCGTACGAGTCGGAAATGGGACGCGGTCGAGGCGTCCCGTCGAGGGGGCCTCGTACGAGTCGGAGGTGGGATGTGGTCGAGGCATCCCGTCGAGCCGGTCTCATACGGGGCGGACCTGTCGTGCATTTTGAAATGGGTGGTGTTTTGCCGTGGCTAGGTTATTTTAGTTTACATTATCGTTGAATGTGGGTACCCCTATACTATTGGTACCGACAGTAGCCCCCGAGCCTTTAGGTGAGTGTATGTTCACTCTCCTAGAGGCTTTTTGCCGATGAACTGGAGTCGTAGCGCCGTTTGCTTGTCCAGTAGGGGCGTCTGAGCGTTCTCAGGACTTCTCCGGTGGGGGCGCGCAAGCGCACCCGCCGGGTGTAGCCCCCGAGGCCTCGGTGGAGTATTGAGAAAGTCTCCTCCGAGGTCTTAGTCGTGGTTTACCAGGGAGTAGTTGATGCGGCCGAGCCCCCGAGCCTCGCGCGCACGAGGTCGATCGGAGTCCCTGCCGTCTTTCGTTGTCCGACCCTCACGCTCGTCCTTCGGAGAGGAGGAGGAGGGGTGGGGATCGTCGTACTACCCCGTTCGGGCGAGCCCGGCGATCTCCGGTGAGCTACTAGCGGGGAGATTCGAGTGAGAGTCCGTGCTCCAGTCGTTAGGAGTCGGCTTGGGGCCCGGAGGCACTCTTCAAAGATGCCAAGGAGTGGTCGCGCGGATGTCGGTTCCCTGCGACGGGATCCGAGGGCTCGATGCCTCCCCCGAGGGGATTCCTGCTTCGACCTCATCCTTTGGCCTCGAATACGTCTTGGGGTGCCTCGAGAGCGTGGCTCGAGTCCTGGCCATGTACGGGCGTATCCCTGGTCGTCCCTCGCTCTGTTGCTCGAGGGCAGCTGTCGAACCCAGGTCGAGGGCCAGTTTCCGTTCCCTCGAGACTTAAAATGGGCCCGGAGCCCGTTATGGGAATCTTGGAATATCCGTCCGTGGATCTCGCCCCGCCCGTTAGCCTGACGCGCCTTTTTAGGGCGAGATCGGTGCGGTAGTGGGCGACGTGGCGTTCGGTTACTGCGTGGGGGACGGCCACGTGCCTTGCTCCTGTAAGGCGTGGGGGACGGTTAGGTGTGCGCATTTATTACGGGAAACTGTTCCTACCTTTTCGCGCGGCCGTTGGACTTCCTCCTGGCCTATAAAGGCGAGACCCAGGGGTCCGTGCTTCCCTCCGGTCCCTTGCGCTCCTGCCATCCCCTGGCCTCAGAAAACCCTAGCCCTCTTGCGCCTTCCGCCCACATTGCTGCCGCCGCCGCCTTCTCCTCCACTTATTCCCTTCCCGACAGCGCTGATGGCCGGAAAGAGCCAAATCCTCCCTGCCGAAGACTGGGCCTCCTCCTCGGTGACGGAGAGGAAGCTGGAGGAGCTGGTTGAAGATGGGTTGCTGCGGCCGAGGACGAATCGGTCGCGGCCGGAGTGGATCGCGCCGCCGCCGGCCCACAGGGAGCCGGCGCCCCCGGAGGGCTACGTGGTGAGCTTCGTAAGCTTCCACGAGCGGGGTTTTGGCATCCCGTCGTCGGTCTTCATGCGGGCGCTTCTCCACTACTACCGGGTGGAGCTCCACCACCTCGCCCCCAACGCCATCGCGCAGGCCGCCATCTTCGCGGCGGTCTGCGAGGGATATCTCGGGGTGGAGCCGCAGTGGAACCTGTGGCTTCACCTCTTCAAGGGCGAGCTCTACGCGCGGAGGGCGGGGGAGAAGGGCGTTCTCTACGCAGCGCGGGTAGGGAGCTGCGTCCTGCAGTTGAGGTCGAGCCGGGCGGACCAGTACATCCCGGCTCGCCTCATCTCCTCGAACAGCGGGTGGCACGAGGGCTGGTTCTACCTCCGCAACGACGACAACCAGCTGCCGAGGTACACCGGCCGCGTGCTGACCGCCCGGGAGGACCGCTGGGTGTATGGGGTGCCGGACGTCGAGAAGCCGCGTCTGGACCCGTTGTTGGCGGCGCTGCAGCAGCTGCGCGCTCGAGGCCTGACGGCGGCGGCGGTAGCGACGGCGTTCCATCGCCGCCGGGTGATGTCGCTGTGCCGGCGTCGCCTGCGCCTCGACCAGATGACTCCGGAGGCGTCTCTGGAGGGGAGCCGGATGTCCCATGAGGCCCTCACCCTCGAGGAGGGGCTTCGTCGAGCCCGCCGGATGGTGGGGACTTTCAAGGCGGAGGAAGCCGACCGGCTCCCCATGAGACCCACTGAGGGGTTCGAGCCCGTGGTAAGTTCCTTGGGTCGGTATGCTTGTTTTTTGGTTCTGTTCGTTTCTCGGACCCCCTTAACCCGGTCGACGCCTATGTGCAGGACCTGTCGGCTTTGCGGGAGACGCGACCGCCGGTTCCAGAGGACCAGCCTGCCCGGGACGCTCGACGGCAGCATGCCTCGAAGCAGAAGGCGGTCAAGGAGTCGACCAAGAAGCGGGCAGCCCGGAAGGCCAGGGAGGGGGAGGCGCGGAAGAAACTCCGGCGCCAACAGGCCCTCGACGGGCTCCCTTTGGAGCCGTCGCCCTCCGAGACCATGTCGGGGGAGGACGACGACAGCAGCGGCGAGGATGATGATGCCTTGTCGCGGTACGAGGCCGCGACCGGGCTGGGGAGCCTCCCCGACATCCGCCCCCTGCTGGAGCCCATCGCGGGGTCATCCTCCTCGGTCATCGTGGTCGAGGAGGTCGAGGAGGACGACGAGGAAGAGGAGAAGAAGAGGAAGAAGAAAGAAGAAGAGAAGAAGGAGGCGGGCCCCTCGGCAGGAGGGGCCGCCTTGCCCCGGACCCAGCAAGCGGGGTCGACAGGGGCGCCTGCCCCAGCCCAGGCCCCGCAAGCTCAGGCGGGGACGGGGGCGGTGGCGCCGACATCGTCGTCGGCGGCGCCACCGTCGGGCGTGAAGACCCGAGGCCAGCTGGCCTCGGAGGCACAGAAGGCGCGCAGTGGCGCGCCGGCGAGAGCCCCACGGAGCGCTCGGTCCGCGGGTGGGGCTGCCGCGAGGCCACCGCCTGCCGCCTCGAGCGGCTCGGACCGTGGGGGGTCGAGGCCCCTGGTGCCGATCTCCGGGTGAGTTTTCGAGCTTAAGGGGACTTGTCTTTTTTTTCGAATTCGTCGACCGACCTTATCTTTTATTTTTCAGGCTGAAGCGGAAGGCGGAGACCATGGGGCCCACCCCCGTGAAGTCCCTCCGAGCCAGCGCCGCCGTCCTTAACCGGTCGGCGGAACAGGACGCGGCCTGGGTCCGCGAGGTCGAGGCCGCGAAGGAGCGTCGTCGGCGGCAGGAGGCCGCAGGCGCTTCGACGGTCGTCGGCCCCGACCCTGCCGCGGCGGGGTCAGAACCAGCGAGGGTGGTGGCGCCCGGCCCGGTCGAGGCGGAGCCCAAGTCGCTGCCCTCGGCTGAGGCCACCGTGGAAGCGGCCACGGAGGGAGCGGCCGCCGATGCGACCGTGGAGGGGGCCGCACCGGCAGCGGGACAGGAGGTGGCATCGGCGAGGGGGCCGCAGCCTCAGCAGGACCCGCCGGTGCAGACGGTGGGCACGGCGGTGGGCGAGGTTGCCGAGCCCTCGACCGGAGCCCCGGAGGCAGTGGCGCCGGAGGTTGAGGTGCCGGCGGAAGGGGCACCGGTGGTCGGAGCGCCGGTTTCCGAGCCGCCGTCGGGCGAGGTGCCGGCCCCAGAGGCGTCGACGGCAGAGGCGCCAGCTCCGGAGGCGCTGGTTGCCGAGGGGCCGGTCACCGCCGAGGGGCGGGCGCCCGTGGTCATTACCCTCGACGACGCCCCCCTAGACAGGGGAAAACAAATAATGGGGGCCGAGGAGGGCGAGACCACGAGCCTGGCCGACGCCTCGACCTCCGCCGGAGTCGCGGGAGCTGCGGGCGAGGGCAACGAGGCCGGCCCTTCGACCGGGCCAGGAGGTGCCCCGGCCGCGTCGTCATCGTCGTGGCCTGACTTCGCCGCGCTGGCGATAGCGCGGGCCGAGGAGGAGATCCCGAGGTGGGGAGGGCCGCCCCTTCAGTTTAGGGACGCCGCGAACCTCGACGCCGAGCCCATCCTCACTCTGAATGACAGAGATGAGGTGCATCGCTGGCAGTACCTGGAGGGCGTCCGTCAACATCTCGTTCGGCTGCTCCGCGTGGCGTCCGACGCCGTTTCGCGGGGCATGCGGGATGCCACCGAGGTATGATTAATCTGTCAGCTTATTTCGTGGCTCTTAGTGTCTTTTTTCTTTGGATTCATTATGTTTTTCGGTTTTCTTTGAGTTAGGAACTGAAGGAGACCTCCCGCCGTAAGTCGCTCTTCATTCGAGGTGAGAGCGGTGTGTGGGCGTCGTTGTCCCGGCAACGGGCCCTGGTCGAGGAGACCCAGAAGAGGCTTGCCGATCGGTCCGCTGAGATGGCGGAACTGCGCACCGCCTACTCGACGGTGAAGGAAGAAGCGATCCAGGCATGGGCGGCTGAAGCCTCGATGCGCACCGAGGCGGACAAGGCCCGGGAAGAGGCTGCCCAGGCCCGCCGGGACCTCGAGCCCCTGTCGGCGCGGGTCAAGGAGCTCGAGGAGGACGTCTCCCAGGTTGGCCATCAGCGGGACGCCCTCAACGTCCAGATCGGGCAGGTGACGGCCCAGCTTGGCGCGCTGAAGGGTGAGGTCTCGGTGCTGAACGGGGCCGTCCAGGAGAAGGACGCGGCGCTCCAAACCGCCCGCCAGGAGATCGAGGCACTGAAGGCGGCCGTTCGTGAGAAGGACAGCGCCCTCCTGGGGTTCGAGCGGACGTGCGGGGGGCTCCGCGACGAGGTCGTGGGTTTGAAGACCCACGTTGGGGGTAAGTAGCTTGTTACGGCCATATAGTTGAGGCATCGCGTTAGGTGCTGATCTGCCTTGTCGTGTTTCAGAGTTGGAGCGCGAGAATCGGGAGGCCCATGCGACCGCCAACTCCCTGCAGAGCCTCCTCGAAGCCGAGACCCGGAGGACCCAGCTGCTCGAGGGCGCGATCACCTCGGTGTGCGACGGTCTGGGGGTCGAGCCCGACGTCGACACTGGAGAAGACGCTCCGGGGAACTCCTTCGTCCGTCGGGTGGCGGCGCTAGGTCACTTCGCCCGGGAGAAGATACGGGACAGCCTCCACCACGGCGTGAAGAGGGCGCTGGCCGTCGTCCGCTCGGGTTTTGTGTTCGACATGGAGCTCGTCGCCGACGGCTTCATCACAGACCCGGAGCGGACGGACGAGGAGAACGAAGACGCCTGCTTGGATCTGATCGAAGCCGCGGAGGGGCCTGGGAGCCGTCTGGCCTCGCTCTTTGAGCCTGAGGTGGTGCCGCCTGCTGACGACGAAGGCCTGTGAGCCAAATCTGGGCACGGAGGCCCGTGTAATAAGTTAGTTACTTTGAATTTTGGTCGTGGTGGCCGTAGGGGCCTTAAGAACTCGAGACATAAACCAGTTCGTGGTTAATTTGGTTTTATGCGAGCTTTTCTTCCCTTAATGGCTTGGATCGTGCTCCCGTACGATTTACTTGGCACGCAGCTGCTTCCCTTGGCGTAGGGGAGTGAGTGGAGGTACCGTAGCCTCGGAGGCGTAAGTGATCTCGCGGCTCGACTGCCCTTAAGCTTTAGGATGCTGTTGCGGCTTTCGCAGATCGCGTGAGAATCTGATCTAAGCGTCAGGGAGTGTGCTCTCTTTCAGAGTTAGGAACCGTCATTTAGACCTTCCTAGCGTGAAGTTGCACCTCTAGAAGGCGTAAGGGGTGAGTGGAGGCACCATAGCCTCGGAGGCGTAGGTGATACTCCTGGCTCGAGAGTCCTTTCGAATCTTAGGGTGCTCTTACAGCGCCGTTGATCTAAGGAGCGGTTCTTAAAATTAAAAAAGAGTGTAAGTTTTTTCGGGGACTGGGGGGTTCCCCCCCTTGTGTAGCCCCCGAGGGAGGGTCGAGTCTGGCAGTGCAGAGTTGATCCTTCCTCATTATGGGACGAAAGTTTGGACATTGCTGTATTCTTTATTGACGAAAAAGAAATTACAGAGCCTCGAGGCTTTCTAAGGAAAAAAGCGACGTAGCTGTTCAATGTTCCAAGCGTTGGTGAAGATTTCGCCCTTCTCGTTGGATAGCTTGTAGGTGCCCGGCTTTAGTACTTCTGCGATGATGTACGGTCCTTCCCATGGTGGCGTGAGCTTGTGGCGCCCCTTGGTGTTCTGGTTCCGACGTAGCACCAAATCGCCGACGTTGAGGTCGCGCTTGCGTACATGTCTGTCGTGGTAGCGTCGGAGACCCTGCTGGTACCTGGCAGAATGCAACAAAGCCACATCTCGGGCTTCCTCGAGCTGGTCGAGGGCGTCCTCTCTTGCGGCGTCGTTATTTCTTTTGTTGTAGGCCTTTAACCTTGGGGATCCGTATTCTATATCAGTTGGGAGCATAGCCTCGGACCCGTAGACTAAGAAGAATGGAGTGAACCCCGTGGCTCGACTCGGCGTTGTTCTTAGGCTCCACAGAACCGAGGGTAGCTCGGCAGTCCATCTTTTGCCATGCTTGTTTAGCTTGTCGAAAATTCTGGGTTTCAGGCCTTGTAGGAGCATGCCATTGGCACGTTCTACTTGGCCGTTTATTTTTGGATGAGCTACGGCCGACTAGAGCACGCGAATGTGATGGTGGTCACAGAAATCCAGAAACTTTTTACCAGTGAACTGGGTGCCGTTGTCAGTGATAATGCAGTTCGGAACTCCAAAACGATGGACAATGTCGGTGAAGAAAAGCACAGCTTGTTCGGACCTAATACTGGTGATGGGACGAGCCTCGATCCACTTGGAGAACTTGTCGATTGCGACAAGCAAATGGGTGAAGCCACCAGTCGTTCTTTTCAGCGGTCCGACGAGGTCAAGCCCCCAAACGGCAAACGGCCATGTGATGGGAATGGTTTGTAGAGCATGTGCCGGGAGATGGGTCTGCCTTGCATAGTACTGACAACCTTCACAGGAGCGTACTAGCTTGACAGCGTCGGAGACCGCGGTCGGCCAATAGAACCCTTGTCGAAAGACGTTCCCGACGAGGGTTCGAGGCGCGGCGTGGTGACCGCAAGCCCCCGAGTGCAGGTCTTTGAGCAGGTCCCTGCCTTCCTTGTTTGTGATGCAACGTTGGAGAATGCCCGTAGGGCTGCGGCGGTACAGCTCTCTACTGTCGCCAATGATCGCAAAGGTTTTGGCCCGGCGAGCGATCCGTCGAGCCTCGGTCTTACTCAAGGGGAGGTCCCCTTGGATAAGATAGTCGAGGTACGGCGCGCGCCAGTCAGGCTCGAGGTCAGATGGTGGGGTCGAACCTTCCACCTGCATGGCTTCGGCCCTGGTCGAGGGGGCTTCCGCCTTAGGTGGGGGGTCGAGTGACGTCCCGTCGACCCCTCCATCTGGCCCAAGGTCGACGGATGACCGTTGGAGATCTTTTACGAAAACGTCGGGCGGGACCGTAGTTCGACTTGACGCGATTTTTGCGAGTTCATCGGCGGCCTCATTATACTTGCGTGCTATGTGGTTGAGCTCGAGGCCGTGGAACTTGTCCTCGAGGCGTCGTACCTCTCGGCAGTAGGCTTCCATCTTGGGGTCACGGCAGCTCGAGCTCTTCATGACCTGATCGATCACCAGCTGGGAGTCCCCTCGAACATCGAGGTGCCGGACCCCGAGCTCGATGGCAATTCTTAGCCCCGTGACGAGTGCCTCGTATTCGGCGACGTTGTTGGATGCAGGGAAATGGAGCCGGATGACGTAGCGCATGTGAGCCCCGAGGGGTGAGATGAAGAGCAGACCCGCGCCTGCTCCTGTTTTCATCAACGACCCATCGAAGTACATGGTCCAGAGCTCGGTCTGGAGCTGTGCAGGAGGGAGTTGGGTGTCGGTCCACTCAGCCAGAAAGTCTGCCAATACCTGTGACTTTATAGCTTTGCGCGGCGCATAAGATAAGGTCTCGCCCATGAGCTCGACCGCCCACTTGGCGATCCTACCCGAGGCTTCCTGGTTCTGGGCTATCTCTCCCAGAGGAAAAGAAGAAACCACAGTAACCGGGTGGCCCTCGAAGTAGTGTCGGAGCTTGCGTCGTGTCAAGATGACGGCATATAGCAATTTCTGGATCTGGGGGTACCGGACCTTGGTTTCCGAGAGGACCTCGCTAATGAAATAGACCGGCCTTTGGACGAGCAAGATATGAGCCTCCTCGGCCCGTTCGACGACCAGGACTGCGCTGACTACTTGTGACGTCGCAGCGACATAAAGTAGGAGCGGCTCTCCTGGGGTCGGAGGGACGAGAATTGGCGAGTTAGAGAGCGTGACTTTGAGTTTTGCGAGGGCTTCCTCGGCTTCGAGGGTCCAGGAAAAATGCTCCGATTTTTTCAAGAGGCGGTACAGAGGGAGCGCTTTTTCACCGAGGCGCGAAATGAAACGGCTGAGCGCCGCCAAGCAGCCCGTAACCCTCTGCACGCCTTTCAGATCTCGGATGGGGGCCATCTTGGTTATCGCAGAGATTTTTTCTGGATTGGCCTCGATGCCCTGCTTAGACACGATGAATCCCAAAAGCATTCCTCGGGGGACGCCAAAAGCGCATTTTTCTGGATTGAGCTTGATATTCTTTGCTCGAAGGCATTTGAAGGCAACGTCGAGGTCGTTTACTAGATTATCGGTTCGTTTGGTCTTGACTACGATGTCATCGACGTATGCCTCGACGGTTGGTCCGATATGTTCTCCGAAAACGTGCTACATGCATCGCTAGAACGTTGCCCCTGCGTTCCGGAGACCGAAGGGCATCGTAACGTAGCAATACATGCCGAACGGGGTGATGAATGAAGTCACGAGCTGGTCGGACTCCTTCATTTTTATCTGATGGTAACCGGAGTAAGCGTCTAAGAACGAAAGAGTTTCACATCCCGCAGTTGAATCAACGATTTGATCAATGCGCGGCAAGGGAAAGGGAACTTTTGGACATGCTTTATTTAAACTAGTATAGTCTACACACATCCTCCATTTCCCACTCTTTTTCTTAACTAATACAGGATTAGCTAGCCACTCGGGATGGTGAACCTCCTTGATGAACCCGGCCTCCAGTAGTTTGTGGATTTCTTCGCCGATGACTCTGCGCTTCTCGTCGAAGCGGCGCAAGCGTTGCTTCACCGGTTTGGACCCGGCCCGGATCTCCAAGGCGTGCTCGGCGACTTCCCTGGGTATGCCCGGCATATCCGAGGGACTCCACGCAAAAATGTCGACATTTGCGCGGAGAAAGTCGACGAGCACGGCTTCCTATTTCGGGTCGAGGGTGGCGCTGACGTTCAGCGCCTTCCCGTTGGGATCAGCGGGGTCGAGGGGCACGAGTTTGACGTCCTCCGCGGGCTCGAAGCTGCCGGCGTGGCGTTTTGGATCGGGAATCTCGTTGGCGAGACCGTCGAGGTCTGCGGCCAAAGTCGCCGATTCCAAAACCGCCTCGCCGTGTTCGACGCACTCGACGTCGCACTCGTAGGCATGTTCATACGAGGGCCCCACAGTGATGACGCCGTTTGGGCCGGGCATCTTGAGCTTGAGGTAGGTGTAGTTCGGCACGGCCATGAACTTGGCGTAGCACGGGCGCCCGAGGATGGCGTGGTATGTCCCACGGAATCCGACCACTTCGAAGGTGAGGGTCTCCTTCCCGAAGTTGGCCGGTGTGCCAAAACAAACGGGCAGATCGACCCGTCCGAGGGGTTCTGCCCGCTTCCCTGGCACGACTCCGTGGAAGCCCCCGACGCTAGGTTGTAGGTGCGCTCTCTCGACCCCCAGGAGGTCAAGGGTCTGGGAGTAGATGATGTTGAGGCTGCTCCCGCCGTCCATGAGCACTTTGGTGAGGCGCGTGTTGGCGATGACGGGATCAACGACAAGAGGGTAGACCCCCGGATTGGGGATGTAGTCCGGATGATCATCACGGTCGAAAGTGATGGCCACCGCAGACCAGTCAAGGAAACGAGGGACCGCCGTTTGCACGGAGAAGACCTCTCGCCGTTCTCGCTTGCGCTGGCGCGCAGAGAGGCGGGTCGAGGGTCCTCCGTAGATCATGAAGCAGTCGTGGATCTCGGGGAACCCCTCATCCTTGTCATCACCTTTTGGGTCCTCCTTCTTGTCGGTGCTCTTGCTGCCTGCGCCCTCGAAGTACCTGCGGAGCATATGACAATCTTCGAGGTTATGGTTAATGGGTCCCTTGTGGTAAGGGCACGGCTCTTTAAGCATTTTGTCGAAGATGCCCCCGCCGGGGGGGCCTCAAGGCTTCTTGCGTTCGGTAGCGGCGACAAGCTCGTCGGCCGGGGCCTCGAGCTTGCCCTGCTGGCCTTTCTTCTTCTTGCGGTTGTTCCTCTTGGAGCCCCGGGTGGAGCTCGCAGGATCGTCGGTCTTCTGCTTCCCCGTGTCCTGCTCGCCGCCAAAGATGGCACCAACTGCCTCCTCGCCGGCGGCGAAGTTGGTGACGATGTCCATCAGCCCGTTGGCAGTGAGGGGGGTGTGACGGCCTAACTCTCGGACCAACTCCTTGCAAGTGGTGCCCGAGAGGAAAGCCATGATCACGTCAGAGTCGGTGACGTTGGGGAGCTCGGTGCGTTGCCTGGAGAAACGCCGGATGTAATCCCGGAGGGATTCACCTGGCTTCTGCTTGCAACTCCGGAGGTCCCACGAGTTGCCGGGGCGCATGTAAGTTCCCTTGAAGTTTCCCTCGAACACCCTTACGAGATCACCCCAGTCGTGGATCTGTTGGGGCGGCAGATCCTCGAGCCAGGCTCGAGCGATGTCGGAGAGGAACAGGGAGAGTTGTCGGATGATGACTCGGTCGTCGGTGGCTCCGCCCAGCTGACATGCCAAGCGGAAGTCGGCGAGCCAAAGTTCAGGTTTGGTCTCGCCGTTGTACTTGGCAAGAGTCGTGGGAGGGCGGAACCGTGCTGGCAGTATCGTTTCGCAGATTGCCTTGCTGAAGACCCGAGGGCCCGGAGGCTCGGGTGAAGGGCTGCGATCCTCCGAGCTGTCGTAGCGCCCGCCCCTGTGCACGTGGTAGCCTCGAGCCACACCGTCACCGTGCTTGCGCGTGCGGCGCTCGACAATGTTGCCACGGGTGTCTCGAGGCCCTTGGTCGTGAGTCATGTGCTCGGGGGCAGGAGCCATTCGAATCCGTCGGGGAGTTTCGGGATGAACCGAGGCCTCTCTCTCCTGTCGGGAGGGCTCTGCGAGCCGCTCCGAGGCGGGCTCGCGTCGCCTTGAGGCAGAGCTCTCGGCCTGCTGCAGGGCAGCGGTCTCGAGGAGTTCTCGGATCTCATCTCGAGCCCGGCGCGCTTCGGGGTTCGACGGCTCGGGCATGTTGCGAAGGAGCATGGCGGCGGCGACGACGTTCTGGCTGGCTCGAGCGAAGACCGGGGGATCGGTTACCCGGTCCTCGTCGATGCGACGGTTGACGTCGCGAGCTCTTCCGCGAGCTCTCCCGCCAAGTGCGCGTTCCGCACGCTCATGCTCGAGAGTTTGTTGGAGTAGACGCAGGTTTTCTCGTTCCTCGTCAAGTCTCTCCCGCAACTCACGGATTTGGTCGAGCTGCGCCCCTTGATCCGCGAGGAGTTGAGCCTCGCCTTGCTCGGCAGGGAGCCCGTCGTGAGGGGGCGTGTGCCTTCCTCCGACCGGCTGTTCTTCCTGCGAATCCGACGCGCTTTCAACATCGACGTTGAAGCACTCGCGGGTCGGATCGTAGGTGTCATCAGCCGAGTCGGAGTCAGGGGCGCCGAAATAATAGTATGACGGGGGAATGCATGGTCGTTGCGAGCCGCTACCGGGGTTGCGGCATGGGGAAGCGGTCACACGGGGTTCTGTTTCTGGCGCCCCAGTAGAGTCCAGATAATCAGAAGCCGGCGTGGACGCGACGAGGTCCAGGGTGGAGCGTAGATGGTGCCCAGGGAGTTCCTCATGAGCACTCATGCAAGCGCTCACGGAAGAAACGTACGCCTGGGCAGCCGAAACTAGCCCAAACGGGAACGGCGAAGGCGATGTTGCTGCCCACGCCAGAAGAGATGCACGGGGCAGCGGCGTCGCAACGGGCGGAGGAGCGGCGGGGTTCTCCGCTGGCATGCTGTCCTCGGCCAGACTCATCCTACCCAGACCTTCCACGAGAAAATCTGGGCCGGCGTCTGACTGGGAAGTGCCGAATCGGGGAACCCCATTACCCTCCGCGAGGTGGGGACGATGGTTGCGCCGGGCTCGCCGCCGTCGGGCGGCTCGGGCCTGCCTGGAGCGACGGTACCGGCGGATTGCTCCCCCAGACTGGGAGAGCTCGTAATCCTCGTCGGTAGGGTGTCTTGGCGGGAGTAGGACCATATCGTAGCCATAGCCGAGCGACATGAATTCCAAACTTCCGAACCAGATCACCGTGGCCAACGGGATAGGGCGTTCGGGGTCAGCCATCCAGGAAAAAGGCGGGAAAGCGACGTTGGCACGCAGCCATCCCCTACCTGGCGCGCCAACTGTCGGTGTTCGGACCCGAGGGGGTCCTAAACCAACAAGTAAAATGCTGCGTGTCCCTTTCCTGGATGGTGATGCAAGGGGAATACACAGGGGTTTATCCTGGTTCGGGCAAAAGAAAGCCCTACGTCCAGCGGGGGAGGAGAGATTTGTATTTCCTTGCACCGAGGTGCTTGTGTAGGGGTTACAAGCTTGCGAGAGAGGGCGTCGAGCCCAAGTCTCAAAGGAGAAAAAGAAAGAGTACAAGATGATTGCTTGAGATGTTGATCTTTGTCTTGTATGTGGCCTGTTGTTCGTCTATCGATCTCTTGCCCCCCTTGTGGAGTCCCGGCCTGCCCTTTTATAGGATGGGTGGAGGCCAAGACGACGGGGAGCCTTGAAATGATGTTTTGTCGATCTCTGTTGAGGTGACTGTAGCGACGTGCCTTAGAAATGGGAGGCCATCCTTTGGGACGTGACGTCGTAGAGGACGAGGTGTTGAAATGACCTGGAGCGCCGCGCCATACCGTCCTTCCTTCCCTGTTACGCTAGGTTGGGGGTCGAGGCTGGGTCGAGGCCGGGTCGAGGCCGATCGGATAAGTCCGAATCCCTGGAATCGTGGCGTACGGACTTTGTCGTACCTTCCCTCGAGGGTGACTAGTGATGTACAGTGTGAGGTAAGGTGGGTACAGTGACGTTTTTCACCTCCCATCACGGGATGGGCGGTTAAACAGTGAGGACTGACACTGGTATTGTTCCCACGTCGACCACGCGTGCAGCCATGCCGGTAGGTGGTAGTAGGTAATTGCATTAAATGCTAAGGCTTTTGTCCGGAGGTAGGTAAAGAGAGGGGGTCGAGCGCCCCGATCCGGGCTCACGCGAGTCGGAGTTCAGTCGAGGTGCCTTGTCATGCGGGACGCGGTCGAGGCATCCCATCGAGGGGGCCTCGTACGAGTCGGAAATGGGACGCGGTCGAGGCGTCCCGTCGAGGGGGCCTCGTACGAGTCGGAGGTGGGATGTGGTCGAGGCATCCCGTCGAGCCGGTCTCGTACGGGGCGGACCTGTCGTGCATTTTAAAATGGGTGGTGTTTTGCCGTGGCTAGGTTATTTTAGTTTACATTATCGTTGAATGTGGGTACCCCTATACTATTGGTACCGACACATCTCTATATGTGTTGCATGAATAATTACATTAGTAGAATCTTGGCTCTGTCTTCATTAGTTCAGCACAACAAGGAGTAGTGCTTGTGTTCAGTTTCAGGTGAGCAGCGACAACAATGATCTGCACTGATATCTCATTTGTTTAGTGCCCCTTTCATGCTACTAGAGGTTTTTATTTGATCAAGTGTTACTCGTCTCATTTCAGTTTCATGCGGCAACATCGATAGTTCTCAGTAGCTTGTTTGCTACTAGAGATTTTTATTTGATCAAGTGTCACTCCTCTCATTTTAGACTGCAGCCCTTTTATTTGATCAACTCTGAACTTGTTACATGTTTGCACTTATAACTGAAGATCTCACGAATGACTGTTTTTACCTTGTTTTCACTTGCAGAGAGTGACTGGAGATGAATGTTTATCCAATAGCTATTGCATATATTGTCATCAAAGGGCCTGTTGTAAAGACATGTAATACCTTTTGTTGAACATTGAACTATCTATGTATGAGCTATCTATGTAAAGACATCCATGGACATGCTAATACATGAATGAATCAATGTTTGTTTATATAATTGGTGTATTATAAGATGTGTTGCATGTTAATGCAGTGATGATTTCGAACTAATCTGTGATGTTCTTTTTCGTCACTATGGTTTGAATCTGGGCTTGGATATGGACCGAGTATAATAGACGGACAATTAATCCATGACGAACTCAAATGTCAATCTATGATGGCTCAATTCGGTCCAACAAATGTATGACGCGGGATACATGACGTTTTTTCGATCGTCATGGTAAGTTAACCGTGACGCGTTTTCACTTGTCTGTGACCAAAGTAAACTATCAAGTATAAGGGTATTTTTTGTAGCAAAAAGGTGTTAAGAGTAATATAGGGGGTGGGAAGAGGGAGAAGGTTCTCTAATTCAGGTTAGAATCATAACGCAGAAAGTTGTCCAACATATTCAGCCTACAAAAAAAAATACAGGTGAATATCTGAGCACCAACAGTCACAACATACCAAGTTCTATGAAGGTGGTGCAAGCCCAACACTCTGAAACAGAAGCATTACATCTGTTGGTTTACAGGTCATAATCAACAATCTTATGCAAGAAAAGGAAGCGAAAGAAACATATGCTAGTGGCACAATATTGGTTTTCTGGAGACAGTAGTTGTGAAAGGGAAAAAATCGAACAAAAAAAAACAATCTACTCCAACTCTGCAATGGAGTAACTGAATACATGAAACCTTCATAGGAGCATATACGATGGTTCGAAATTTGAGGATATTTGTGTCAACGTCAGGAAAATAGGGATTACAAACATGAAACCTAAAGATGGTCAACCTTAGTTCTATGAAGCCTAGGTGAATTTTTGGCATCAACAATCAGAACACATCAAGTTCTATGAAGCTGGTGCAAGCTCAACACTCTCAAACAGAAGTCTTGCACTTGTTGGTTTACAGATCATAATAAAAGATCTTATGCAATAATATGCACTCCATGGAAACAGCAGCTGTGCAAAGAAAAAGATCGTACCGAAAAGTAACCAACAATGTACTTCAAGTGTCCAGTGGAGTAAAGAACCGGAGCACAAATCATAAAATGTAAATTGAATACATGAGACCTTCACAGGAGCATATACAATGGCTTGAAATATGAGGATATTAGTCTCAGTATCAGCAAAAGAATTAAAAGTCTGAAATGAAGGTTCATGTGTGCAGTATAGTAAAAATGGTGGTTAGGAAGAGGAGTCATGCTTTAGCCTGTCTGGCAGTAACCGTGGTAAAAAATCTGGAAATTTAAACGCTTGTTTCATAGCGCTATCATGTATGGAGCAACTTCATAATGTGGCGACAGCTACTTCATATGGCAAGTGCATGTTGGATATTGGTCCCAAATCAGCTGTTTTTATACTTGAGCACTGCGACAGCTACTTCATAGAGCAACTCCAGGGGCTGGAGAGTAGACTCACATCTACCAATAGTGGTATGGTCGTAAAGCTAAAAATACCACAGAACAGATGAAGGTTTTAAATAACTAGTGAACATGCACATGCGACATGCACGTGTTTATAAATACCATATCATGTCATTAAAATGAGGAGATCGTGTTAGGTAGCATTACCAGAAATTTGAGATTGTTGGCATCGTACAGTTATACCAAAATACAAGACCATAATAATAAGTGAGTTTGAATGTTGCAGCCTAGGGGCACTCTAAAAAGTCACACTATCTACTACAAGTCCTTTACTCTGATAGCCAGATAACCTTTTTGCTCATGTATGTGAAAAATAGCCTGCAAAGGTCCAAACAGCTCAACCTGAAATTATAATTGATTAAACTCTGGAGTCCCAGAAAAGTTAATTTGGTAAATAAAACTGAGTGGAAATGATCTCTTACAATTATAAAGTGCTAAACCACATGTCATTTTACTAATTAATCAAAGCATTGCAATCTCAAAATATTTTGAAGAAAGAAACTAAATTTTACCAATTAAATCATGGAAGCAGTATTAGTTCCAGCGATATCAGGAATTCAGTATGCTTCAGTGTGATGATCCAAAAATATCAGGAACAAGTGAGATAAGCTTCAGTATGCTGTTTCGAAAATCAACACTGTAATGACTTAATCAAAGATTCTGCATGGGAACAGTGAAACAGTATGTGAAAATGAAAGAATTATTGGCACAGGGTTTCCTAAAACTGAATTGCTACATGATTATTTTTTTTTGAAAAGGGTAACCTCACTGTGCTGAAGAAAAAAACAATGGCAAATGGAGATGATAACTGAATAATGAGTGCACAGGACAGATAGGCAAGATCGCAATCAGAAAAATGGCTATTTTCATACTTTAGCTATGCATTCAGAATTAGACTGATGAGTCCTAAATATTGAGGACCGAAGTTGATACCTAACACTTATATTCAAATTATTTTTTGCATTTATGAAGTTCATTGCATGTGTAGTAACTTAAATTGCTGGATTGGAAATAGTAGCTGATTAAAAAGGAAGGCTACACAAACATCCATGATGTCCTGATCGACTTGTCAATTTGTATTTGCTTCTTGACCAGATAATTAATAACCACAATGTCTAGCATGAGACATGACTAAAAGCAAGCCAGTTTTAAACCAGTAATAGAAATGACATTTGCACAAATCATCTTGAAAAATGGAAACATGTTTATCTAGCATCATAGCATGCCAATGCCATTGTTCCTGCCAGAAGAGGTGCTGCTGCATCTCTACAAGAAGCACAAGTGGCACAGATGAAATTGTGAACTACCTATAAATCGATGAAGAATGGTGCAAAGGTGCACCTTCAAATAACTCTTGGATCTTGATGCCGGCGATCTCTCCAAAAAATAATGCTGTCATGAAGGGTACCTGAAAGCAAAACACTTGATAGGTGTAGGCAGTAGGATATACCTGGTGAAGGATGGGGAAGTTGACGCGGGTGCCATGCCCCAGCGATGATATTGGCTCCATCTCTCGCAATGGCACTGCCATGGCCGCATGATTTTCTTGTCACCAAGTATGTTCTGCAGTCCAGGCATCAAGCTCAAACATTGACATTAATTACCTCTTGACATAATCACCAAAGAGCTTCAATTATTGCACCAGCCATTGCAGTGATATAGAAATTTCTCTCCCACTGCTCCATTATCCATTCCTAACACAGTACAAGCAAGTTAAAAACTGTAACAGCATAAAACACCACTATGCAAATGACAATGAAACATCACTGAGGGTGTATAATCAGTAAAGTGTTGACGTACAATCATAAATAGTAAATCTTTGAAGTTTTCTCTCTCTCTCAAACAAGCAGGAGAGCTGCATATCATTATATTAAAAAGAAAAAAAAGGGGAATAACCCTTACAGATCATTGAAGTCAACAGAATTGATTGCTTACCTTGTGAAGAAAGTAATTAGAAAGTTTGTATACTTGAGATGTAAAACCAGTGCCAGCATCCATAATTAAAGCCCACGGATTTGAGCTGCAGGCAACAAGCCATCTTCGTTTCCCTTTTGAATATATGCTGCAATAATCTATCATCGGCTACATTGTAGTGGTACCAGCTGATAAACAAATGTGGTAAGACAATGCAAAATTCATTCCATTATGCAGATATATGCACCATGCAGACCTCTGTTTCATAGGTCAACGAGCATTGTAGACACTAATCCACTGAGTTGCCGGCATCACCATTCCAATACTTTTCTTAGGTTACTCATCATCATTTTCATCCACTATTAAGCGGCCTATCTTCTGGCCAACCTGATATATTAGCTGGCAGAAATCAGACCAAGAAGTTATTAGGCAGATAATTTTTGTTACATGAATGCAAAAGTATAAGATTTATAACAAAAAAGCGAAATTGAAAATGCGGGATAAACTATTGCACTTTTGACAATTCACTATCTTTCCCACTGCATGACATGGTAGGCACTTAAAGGGATTGCCCTTTACTCTAAAAGGCAAATGCCTTCATACGACCCATAATAGCAATACTGTATTTTCAATATCATGTAAGTCATAGACAGTATTTAGCACATCACACTATCAACATGAGAGCAAAATTTATTTTATATGTATGATATAGCAGATGCCCACTAAGGCCCTAAAGTTTAAGTCACAGGGTTATACCAATGTAGTGAACAGACAATAGGGATTCTTTGCGAATAATGACTTTTCACATATATTGGTCCATAGCAAATGGAATCGTGAATTACTCAGCAAAGACTAAAGGCATGGCTGCAAATCCTTAGAGGTAACGAAAATAGAGAGATCACAGCTCAGAGGATTAATGTACCTTTCGTGAAACAAACCCCCTGTTCGGCTGAGCTTATCAGCACGGCTTATCAGCCGTGAAACAGTGTTTTTCTCTCACAGCAAATCAGCCACAGCCGGCTTATAAGAAAAAAAAAACAGCCTGCCGAACAGGGCCATAGATGGGTCAAATTGGTGTTATGCAAGAGTAGGAAAACAAATCCAGCCGGGACTGTCTGGATCGGAAACTGATGTACAGAAGGAAAAAAAAAGATTAGAATTAGGCTTAGATTTGATCTTGAGTGACCCAAAGTAGATGGGGACAACTTACCGGCAAGTTGGGATGGATCTCCGCCCGGGGCTGTTTCTTTCCATCGACACCGAACGACTGGAGCATGTCCTCCAGCCTTCTGCTTGGCCGGTGCCCACCCCGAATGGAGGGGCAGTGCTGATGGGAAAGAGAGGCCGGTCTTTTGCTTCGCCGGTGAGGCCATGCCGTTGGACGTGGGCGAGGCTGGTGTCGGAGACAGTCGCGCGGAGTGCCGGGAGACGGCGAGGAAGGGATGGTGGTGGCGGGTGGGTGTGCGTGAGAAGGAGAATCAGATGGCGGTTTCGGGATGCCACGGATGTGGACATGCGGTTGGGCCCATGGGTACAACCGTACAAGGGTGGAGTCGCGGGAGGAGATCGTTAGTGGGTACAGGTGGGCGAGTAGGTTCGGCGCGCTTAAAAAAAACGGAGCGGAGAAGAGATGGGCAACGCAAAACACGCATGTTTCATATATTCCCAGCGTCTTTCTCTCGTGGGTCCACTTGTCAATTACAGTGAGTCGGAAGTTTTTTTTGAGTAACAGATGATTTCCAATTCCTTCGCTCCTTTATAGCATAGATAAGTAGGCCGGTGGAACAAATCTATTAACCCAAAAATTGGATACGTTATATGGCATGCATAAATATTAGAAGCGAAACAGAAAAGGATTATTTATTAATGAATTCGTTAAAATGAACACAGATCATTAGCAGGCTGGCGTTTCGCTGTGCACACATCTGAACCATGGACTGCAATTTTTTTTGTAGTTGTATTGTGCACACATTTGAGCCGTGGACTCCATATATTTTTTTGAAGTCGTAGTGCTACGGCAACACCAGCTGTAAAACTTTTCATGGCTGATCAAACCATTGTACCTGTGTTGCTCCAGATTTGCCATGGATCGATATTTTATTTGATCAGTTGGCTAAGGCGAAAGTGTTCTAAAAAATTAATTTGAGGTCAGACTACCATCAAATCAAAATTTGACGCGAAGATATCCCCAAGATAGCATTCTTGACATGTTATGGATTATATGAGTATCTGGTAATGTCTTTTGGTCTCACCAATGCACCTACTCACTTTATGTACTTGATGAACTCAGTGTTTATGCCTGAGTTGGAAAAGTTTGTAGTAGTGTTCATTGATGATATCCTGGTGTATTCATAGAATAAAGAAGATCATGCTAAACATCTGAGAATAGTTTTGACCGGATTTAGGGAACACCAGTTATATGATAAACTCTGCAAGTGTGAATTTTGGCTTCGTGAAGTTCAATTCCTTGGACATGTTTTATCAGAAAATGTATATCAGTGGACCCTGGCAAGGAACAAGAAGTAATGGATTGGAAGGCCCCAACTACAGTCACTGGGATTAGCCGGTTATTATCGGAGATTTATTCCAGATTTTTCCAAAATTTTCAAGCCAATGACTCGGTTATTGCAGAAAAATAAGAAGTTTGTTTGGACACCGGAGTGTGAAGCAGCTTTTTGTACTTTGAGGAAGTTGCTAACCACCGCTCCTATGTTGGCACAACCTGACATAACAAAGCCTTTCGATGTCTATTGCGACGCTTCAAGCATTGGTCTCGGCTGTGTCCTGATGCAGGAAGGTCGAGTCATTGCCCATGCCTCGTGACAGCTACGGAAGCATGAAGTTGTAACATCCTAAATTTTGCTTTGTTCAAAATAGTGGAAATTGATTTATTTATGTATTTAAGTTAGCATTCAAATGTAGGAGATAATAAATTTTTAGTGAAAATAAAATCAATCATAAGGTTAGAAAATGTTCATGCATGCATGCTGTTGCACAAATATTTTTGTGATGATTGGTTTGAGTCAAAGTTCAAAAGATATTCAAAAAAACATTTGAAAATTTGATTTGAAAAATCAAATTAGAAAAATAAAATTTCTTTTCCTTTCCCTCTCTCCTTCCGGCCCGAGCGGCCCGTTCGGCCTGCTGCTCTCCAGGCGAGACGGCCCGCGCGCGCGCACCTTCCTCCCCCTCCGTTTGCTGGGCCGGCCCGAATCAGCCCAGCAAGACAACCACCGCCGTGCCCCTTCCTCTGAGTCGCTGACTGCCCGGGCCCGCTTGTCGGCGCCCTCCCCTACCTCCGGCCGGTTTGCTCGGACGAGCTGCAACTGCCACTGCCGAGCCGCGCCCACGATCTCAGTACGTGGGAGCGTCCTTCCCCCCGCGCCCAGCCTTCAAAAAGGGAACCGGACCCCTTCACCGCCTCCCCTGCTACCTTTCCCGCTCCAATCCCCCTCACTTGAGCACCCGAAGCCCGCAGCGACGAACCGCCGGAGCGTCCCGTCCGCCACCGCGTCGGCCGACACCTCCGAGCCGCCTTCGCCCCGTGTTCTTCGCTCGATGAGCTTCACCTCTCTCTCCTCTTTCTTCCCGTCCATCTCCCGTGATGATAGGTGGCCTCTAGGGCCTTAGCCAGTTGCGCCGACGAGCTCCCCTTGCTGCCGGCCATGGTGGCTCCGTGCGGGATGTCCTCCGCCCGCGAGATGTGCCCCACCGAGTTTGCCATCATCTCCTCTTCACTCCGGAGCCTTCCTTTTTGAAAATAAGGCACTGTAGCGCCCGTACACGCATCACCGGTGAGCTTCTCGCCGTTGAACATGGCGGCGCCGCCGTCTCCTCCCCTAAATCCGGCGGCCACACCTTCTCTCTCCCTCCCATCATTTCTCCTCCGTCCGATCCGAGATGAACGGCCCTGATAGGCTGATACCCCTTCGCGGGTTTTCTTTCTAAAGAGCCCTCGGGTTTCTTCTGTATTCGCCCACAGTCCTTGGCCGGATTTTAAAATCCAATTTCCTTGATTTATTTTAAATCCGAAAATAGTTTGATTTATTTACAGAATTGCCACTATAGTAAAACGCTTATAAAATCGTCATTTTAGCTCCGAATCGACCCGTTCAACTTGCGTTAGTTTCGTAATTTCGTAATCTACGCATTAGTGCTACTGATAGACCTGTTAGAAGCTTTTGAGTTTCTCGATTAAGTCTAGTTTAATAGCTAGTTTTGGAACCTTGTTTAGCGCGTAACTTTTGCGTTGTAGCTCCGTTTTTCGTGCTTTTCACGTCGTTGTGATCGTAGCGAGACGTAGATGATTTTGGTAAACATTTTATTCAGATTTATTTATTGTTGGTGTACTATTCTAATTATAGTTATTTTTGCTTGTATGTCTGCTCCGAATTGCGTGTTGTACTTCGTGTCGTTCGAGTTCAGACGGTGAGGAGTACGTCGGGAATCCGGACACGTACGAGGAGCAGCAGGACCAGCAGCAGTTCGTGAACCAAGGCAAGTATAGCATGGGCCTACCTTGTTGTCCTATTCATTATATAACATACTCATTATGCATGTGTCTAATATTGCTCGACTATAAGGACTTCCTAGCAAATTGATGACCTGTACCTTGATTCCTATGGGGATTATTTGCATATGGGTAGAATGCTAGTGCTCTAATTAAACATGATCTACACTATGACTAATGGAACCAATGGATAAACATGATGATAATGGTGGAACTATAGGGTGATGGTGCAAATGATGTTGATCATGTTGCCCTAAACCCTCCGTAAGGACTTATCTGTAGGGCAAAAGCTGGGACTTACAGTGCAACCGTGAGAGTTAAATGGCTCTGACTTTAGCTCAGTAGTAGGATCTTTTCTAACTTGTTAGAGGTTACCCAAAAGGGCGCAAGAGGGGCTTGCCACGTTGGGTATAGAACTGCCTCTGTTCTAATGTGTATAGCCTGCGGGAATTGTGCCATCGAAAGGGGGGTTCTCTATATCTGTCTGCCGAGGAAACCTCGCGGCCCTAACTTGTTAGAAGAGGCCTATGGAAGGCTTCATAGTGTACCCTGTCTGCTCACCTTGGAAGTGTTAGGGGGTCGACGGGTCCCGGGCACATGGGTAACACGACTCACGGGTAAAGATGCACAACATTTGCAGAGTATTAAAACTGTTATAACAGCTGTGCTCACGGACACGAGCGGCCCGGAAAACTCACAGAATAAATGGTTACTTGATACGTGGATGAACTATGATGATGATGACGAGATCATATTGATGCTTTCTCTTCTTAATTCTAGTAGTGGATCATGTGGGTTAAATGGGAGCTTGAGCTTAACTTAATAATGATTAATAATGAAATGTTGATCTACTAAAAGTGCTAACTGCAGTCAACCGTGTCTATCCTTTTTGAGCCTCATGAATCCTCATACTATACTTGCGGAGTACAAGTGTACTCACACTTGTTGCTATTTTGTTTTTTGGATAAAAATCCCGGATAGGTAACAGATGACAGTTTCTACGAGGACTTCCCAGAAGATTTCTAGGTTTGGGTCAACCAGTCGTCCTTCCCTGTGGATCAGACACTACGCCTGAGAGTTGCTATTTACTTTTCCGCTTGTTATGTAAGAACTACGTGATGTAATAACATTATGTATGTACACAGTGATGATACTTCTGTTAATTTGTCAGCTTATGTGTGCGACTATTCCTGGAGCGCACATAAGATGTATGCACTCTATATTGTCCTTTAATTGGAGTGTGAAAAATTGGTATCAGAGCTGTGTCGACTGTAGGACGCAAACCTAGATAGAAATGGTCGTTTCTAGGAGTTTGACTTTATTTATTTACTTGCTACTACCTCAATCTTGATATTTTATTAAAATTTTATGCTCTATTCTTTATTCTATTGCATAAAATATTGACTCTGATAATATTTTATATCAAAACTATAGATGCCTCGCTTCAGTGCCGCTGCCTACGTCGCCCAGTTCACTCCAGCAGCACCTGCTCCACCAGCACCACTAGCAGTACCACCAGTGGTGCCAGAGGTCGTCCACATCACCGACGAGGAAGAAGAGGAACCCATGGAAGAGGAGGCATTTTCAGCTGCTGCATCTGATGGACCTGCATCGACCCCCGTGGCTGCACCCATCCCACATGTGGATGCACCAGTCCCCGCTGCTACACCTCCACCAGCTTCCCAGGCCGCTTCTGCACCAACACCAGTGCCCTCCCCAGCTGCATCAGAGGAGCCAGAAGAGATAGGTTGGACCACCAGAAACAAGTTTAAGGAAGCTCCCGAAGATGCCCATTACCACAACCTCCTCACCACCATGTTAGCCGAGTACTACCCAGATTTTGCTGCCTCGGTGAAGTATTACTATGCCGAGCACACGCATCCAGTAGAGGCGACATACTGGAAGACCAATGTGATCATCACTGCCTGGAACAACACCGACCAATTCCAAGATGTTGTGACTACCCATAGCCACCGAGCCAGGCGTGCCAGTGCCTATGACAGCATGGAAGATGTTGCGCAGGCGGCGTACCTGCATTACCATGGTCGGCATTTTGAGGACATGCAGAATAATCGCTACCGGTATCTTCCACGCTATGACCCGAAGGAGAAGACATGGGCGGTGTTGGCTCCTCCAGCTTCTGATCCCACCTTGGACACCACAGTGAGGCACCTCAGCGCCATGCAAGAGGCCAACGAAGCACTCAGGGAAGAGCTTCGTGCGGCGCAAAAATCTGAAAAACGCCTTCAGAATCAGATAGATGAGATGGCCGTTCAGCTAGGATAGCCTACCATTTACAAGAAGAAGGCCCGGGTGTTCACCATGGTGGATCGCGCTCCTTAGATACTTGCAGCCCCGTCATAATGGATGCGTTCTAGATCGAGAGTCGTGTCAAGTTTATGTGTGTTTTGTGAACCTTTAATTGTCTTGTTGGTTGTGTTGATGAACTTGAATGATTTGGAGTTTGTGTGATTGCTGGAACAGTGTGGGCTTGTCCACATGTTCTTTTTATCAAAGCCTTAAGTTAGTATTTGTTTAACTTAGTTGGGGTTTAAATTTCTGCATCACTGCTGTGCTGTTTTTCAGAGCAGTCTGCAATGTTTGTCTCATATCTCTAAATCTCTACGTCCAAAAATTATGAAATTTTTGTGGAAAGAACTAGACTTGCGTACCTCTCATTTCCCACTGGAATCACCTCATTATCAATTTTGGTTTGAGAGATATGCCTGCTACAACTTGGCAAGTCTGTGCAGTCTGTAACTTAGAACAGAAATTGTTTAGCTCAGTTTTTGATGATGTTGCCGTCTGTATCAGTGAAAACGTTCTATACAAAAGTTGTAGCAGACTCTTTAAGCTTTCCAACGATGTATGCCACGCTTATTTTGGATTTCTGAAACTCGAGTTACACTTCAGTTTCTGAACTGCTTCGGTAGACACTCGTCCAGAAATTTTTAGTTATGTTATTTACCTTTTGTAAATAATTTGTAAATTTTTGGGAGATCTCTAAAAATTTGCACATTTGCTTGGAAGCAGATGGCCGCCAGAGGAGGACGTGGCAGAGGCCGTGGACGTGGTCGTGGACACGGAGCTTTAGTGGATCCACCTCCGCCACCGCCGGTGACAATTGAGCAGTTGATGGCCATGCAAGCGCAGCTCATGCAGACAGTGATGGACCGTCTCGGTGAGCAACCAGCAGGAGCACCCCCACCTGTGCAGGTCCGTGACAAACGTGGTGAGTTTCTGAAAGGACGCCCACCTGTGTTCACACATGCCTCTGAACCTAAGGAGGCTGATGACTGGCTGAGAGCTGTGGAAAAGCAGCTAAACATTGCACAGTGCAACGACTTGGAGAAAGTCTTGTACGCCTCAGGTCAACTCCAAGGAGCTGCTCAGGATTGGTGGGAGTCATTCCAGTATGGACGTCCAGAGAATGCTCCAGAGATCACGTGGAAAGAGTTCACGGAGAACTTTAGGTCTTATCACATCCCTGAGGGACTTATTAAACTGAAGCAAGAGGAGTTCCAGGCTCTCAAGCAAGGGTCCATGTCTGTGGCGGAATATCGCGACAAGTTTGCACAACTGTCGCGATATGCCCCGGCTGAAGTGGCCAGGGATTCTGACAAACAGCGCCATTTTCTGAAAGGGCTGTATGATGGACTCCAACTGCAATTGATGTCCAACAAGTATGCCAGTTTCCAAGAGTTGGTGGATCGTGCCATTGTGATCGATAACAAGCGTAAGGAAATGGACCTCAAGAAGAGGAAGCTCCAGGGACAGGCGTCGGGTAGCAACACTCGCCCGTGAGCTTTCCCACCGCAAGGTTTTTCGCAGAGGAACCAAGGGCCACCCAACCAATGGAACAAAGGCCAGTACCCTCAGAGGAACCAGAACTAGCAGCGTCCCCAGTACCCACCGCAGTTTGATAACCAGAGTCAGCAGCGTCCCCAGCAACAGCAAGCTAGCAATCAGACGTCACGTCAGGGAGTACCCAATAATGCCCCAATCAAGAGTGGCACCCCAGGCAACCCCAATGCCTGTTACAACTGTAGAGAGATGGGACACTATTCGTACCAGTGCCCAAAGAAGCAGAACCGGCAGGCCCCGCAGAACCAGCAGAACAACCAGAGACCCAACGCTCGACCTCCGTTCACCGGCAAGGTGAATCATGTGTCGTCAGAATCAGCTCAGGAGGCGCCTGAGGTTATGCTGGGTACGTTTAGCGTCAACTCCATCTCCGCTACCGTACTTTTTGATTCCGGTGCCTCGCATTCTTTCATATCCCAAGCTTTTGTTAGAATGCATAGCATACCCCTGTGTGCCATGAAGGATCCCATGCTAGTAAATTCACCGGGGGTAGCATGCCAGCAAATTATTGGAGCCCTTCTACTAGTATATTTCTAAGGGGGGTAGCTTTCAAAGTAAATCCAATTGTTCTGAGAACCGCTAGAATTGACCTCATCCTGGGAATGGATTGGATGAAGCAGCATAGGGCAGTGATACAATGTCAGGATAAATCCGTTGTTGTGACATCTTCAAGCGGTGATAGAATTTGTGTCGAAGTGGAAGTGCAAGCTCAACCTACCGCCACCGTCAATCAGCTGAGCGATGTTGCTAACCAGGAGAACCAGGTGGTGGATGAATTCCCTGATGTGTTCCCCGATGAATTGCCAGGTATGCCACTCGATCGCGACATCGAATTCCTTATCGAGCTTTTACCTGGAACTGCACCCATAGCTAAGAGACCATATAGAATGGGGGTAGATGAATTAGAAGAACTAAAGAAACAAATTAAAGAATTGCAAGAGAAAGGTTTTATTCGTCCTAGTTCTTCACCTTGGGGAGCACCTGTTATATTTGTGGATAAGAAAGATGGCACACGAAGGATGTGTGTCGATTATAGGTCCCTTAATGAAGTCACCATCAAGAACAAGTACCCACTCCCTAGAATTGATGATTTATTTGATCAGCTGAAAGGTGCTTGTGTGTTCTCAAAAATTGACCTCCGTTCTGGATATCATCAATTAAAAATTCGTGCATTTGACATACCTCAGACAGTATTTACTACCAGATATGGCCTTTATGAGTATACAATGATGTCTTTTGGACTGACAAATGCACCTGCATACTTTATGTATCTGATGAACAAAGTATTCATGGAGTACTTGGATAAGTTTGTAGTGGTATTCATAGATGATATCCTAATATTCTCCAAAAATGAAGAGGAACATGCTGAACACTTAAGGTTAGTCTTACAAAAACTCAGGGAACATAAATTGTATGAAAAAAGGAGCAAATGTGAGTTTTGGCTGAAAGAAGTATCTTTTCTGGGACATGTGGTCTCTAACGGTGGAATAGCCGTAGATCCCAGTAAAGTGCAAGATGTGTTAAATTAGAAAGCCCCAGTCAATGTTAGTAAAATCCGTAGCTTTTTGGGTTTGGCTGGGTACTATAGAAGGTTTATTGAAGGGTTCTCTAAGCTAGCTAAGCCTATGACCGCCCTGTTAGAGAAGAATGCCAAATTTGTTTGGTCAGACAAATGCCAGGCTAACTTTGAGGAGCTAAAGAAAAGGTTGACAACAGCCCCAGTGTTGACCCTACCTGATTTAAGTAAGAGCTTCTCTATTTATTGTGATGCATCTCGCTTAGGCCTTGGATGTGTGCTTATGCAAGAAGGAAAGGTTGTGGCCTACGCATCCAGGCAGTTGAGAAAACATGAACTGAATTACCCAACCCATGACTTGGAATTAGCTGCAGTCGTCCATGCTCTGAAAATCTGGAGGCATTATTTGATCGGACATAAGTGTGACATCTATACTAACCACAAGAGTTTAAAATATATTTTTACTCAGTCAGAGTTGAACCTAAGGCAACGTCGTTGGCTGGAATTGATTAAAGATTTTGATCTGGAAGTGCATTATCATCCTGGAAAGGCAAATGTTGTTGCCGATGCACTTAGCCAGAAGAGCTATGCCAACGGACTTCAGTTGACATTTATACCAGCAGAGTTGCAAGCTGAAATAGAACATCTCAACTTGGGTTTTGTCAATAATGTAGTAGAATTGGCTATAGAACCTACATTGGAGCAAGAGATACGTAAAGGTCAGTTGGAGGATGAGAAATTAAAGGAGATTGCTGAGCATGTAGTGGTTGGAAAGGCACCAGGTTTCCGGTAGGATGAGAATGGTACTCTATGGTTTGGAAAAAGAATATGTGTACCTGAAGTGAAAGCTATCCGTGATGTGATTCTGCGTGAAGCACATGATTCTGCTTATTCTATACACCCTGGAAGCACCAAGATGTACTTGGACCTCAAAGAGAAGTATTGGTGGTATGGTTTGAAAAGGGATGTGGCTGAGTATGTGGCCATATGTGATACTTGTCAAAGAGTGAAGGCTGAACACCAAAGACCTGCAGGATTGCTGCAACCAATGAAAATACCAGAGTGGAAATGGGAAGAAGTTGGTATGGACTTCATTACTGGATTGCCCCGCACTCAACAAGGATATGATTCGATCTGGGTAATAGTGGATCGACTTACTAAGGTAGCCCACTTCTTGCCAGTCAAAACCACTTATAGTGGTGCAAAGCTAGCGGAGTTGTATATGGAGAGAATAGTGTGTCTACATGGGGTTCCAAAGAAGATCGTATCTCTAACACCCCGGGTGTTATAGTGCTAATTAATCTGCCATGTTATCATAATGCATTGCAAAGCATCCCTGTTAGGTTAACATTGTTATGCATCAACTAAAACAAGTTTACTTATCTAGGTTGAATGTTTTTCTCTGTGGTGTGATCCGAAACCAAAAACCTTAATTTCGAATGCCACCGCAAATACTTAGTCTATGCCCTGCGTAATTTGAGGTGTGCGACTGTGTTGCACACTAGTGTCAAGTGTAGGGTATGAGCTCAAGTACAACATCTAAAATGAAGCTCCAAATTTTAGTTTGAATTGGAGTCCCAAAACTTGTCACGAAGTTTTCGATTCAAATTTAAATTCAAATCTGGGGAGAAATGTAAAAGAATTTCAAAAGTAAATTGGTCAACCAAGAGTGGCATTTGGTCAACCATGTCATGTTGGTCCAAATGATGCCCTTGGGTGAGGTTTTTATCACTAAGTAATCACAAATCAAAGTAGCAACAAATTCCAATTTAAAATTCCTCCGAAAACCCTAAATTTCAAAACCCTGTTTTACCCCTTTTAAAATAATTCAAAATCTAAGCAAAATTTGGGAAAAAGTTCAAAACCAAGTTTGTAGAACATTTCAAGGGCTACAACTTTTGTGTTTTGAGTTTTCAAAGTTTTAGTGTAAAATGTGGAGTAATTTTGAAAATAAACAAATTTTAGTTTCAATTCATTTTTGTCCCCAAACTAGGATTTTAAAATGGAGGCAGAATTTGAAAAAGTTTTGAACAGAAAAGTTGTAGGTCTGGTCAAGATATACAACTTTGATGTTTGGAGATTTTGAAGTTTCAATATAAAATCAAAAGTAATTTCTAAATTACCAAATCTGAAAAATGTGTCCCTTTTTGAAATCAAAATCAAATTTCAAAATCCAGTGAGAATTTGAAAAAGTGTTCAATACAAAACTTGTAGAGCTTGAAATTCTGAAGATTTCATACATTGGAAGTTTTCAAGTTGCTATACAAATTTGAAAGTAATTTGAAAAAGCAGTTTGAATTTCAGAGTTTGGGGGGGAGCTACAGTGCTACGCCAATGACCGACGGCCACCGCGCGGCATGGGCGCCGGGCGATCGCCGCCGTGGCCGCTTCCACGGCCTTCTCGCGCGTGCCTGGATTGCCAACGCAACGACACAGCAGTGCCGCTCTGTAGCCGCGACCGCCTGCTATAAATACCGACGTTCACCGTGACCTTCTCCGTTTTCGCCACCGCAGCTCCGCCGCTCGCCGCTGCCGCCACCAAGCCGTCTCCGACCACGCCAACCACACCACTAGCTCTGCCTCGGCCTCGCGCATCTTATGGACCGCTTGCATTCACCGTTTTCGCACCAGAGCTCCCGCACCGCCTGTTCCCGTGCTCGCCTCCGGCGACCGATAGCCATCATCGCCTTCTCATGGCCAGGCCACTCCAGCCGCTCCCCGTCGCCACCGAGAGCTTCACTGCAACCGCGGTGAGCCACTGATGCTTCCCGACCCTTCAATTTAGTCTCTACCGCTTTGTAGTCGCCGGCGTGCTGCTCCCGTGACCACCGTGCCGCCATCGCTGTCGCTCGCGGGTCACTAGGGCCTGAACCATGGCGCTACCGAGCAAAATGAAATCGCGTGGAGATGTAGATGGTGCTGGTAGGGTTCAATTGTCGACCGAAGAGCGAGTGAGAGCGCGGGGGAGAGAGAGGGAGACGGAGGAAGGCGATGACAGGTGGGGTCGCGTCGTCAGCGAGAGAAAGAGGGAGGTAGGCCGCTGCTGGACCGTGGGGCTGGGCCGAGCGCGCGTGCGGGCGCGGGTGCGCGTAGGCGGGCCGTTTGGTTGGGCCGGACCGCGGGAAAAAGAAGAATCGGCCCGTTTTCGTTTTTGTTTTTCTTTTTCAAATAAATGAATAGTGCTATTATTTGTTTATTTCATTAAAAATTGTGTACAGTTCCAAAATTCATGAAAATTTTTGTGTAAGCTTCTCAATGTATGAACTATCTAGGAAAAATGTTAAATCATGAATTTGAATAATTTGGGCAATAGAATTAATTGGTTCCATTAAAGATTAAATGCAACTTCCAGGAATTTTAATAATTAATTTATTTATCCAAAAATTATGAAATTTATTATGACACTGTTATAAATCATTCTTAACCCATAGAAAAAGTTTGAGCTTGTTTAGATAAAGTTCGATCAACTTCTAATTATGCCACCTTGGCAGAAGCTATTGCCGCACTGGTTAATGCCACTATCTTGTTGGCTCAGAATCAGAATCAGAATGGTAACCAGGGTCGTCGAGGCCGTAACAATGGAGGGGAAACCACTTAAGTGGATTTTACCGATACCCGTCCACCAGTGTTCTCAAAGGCATATGAGCCGCTAGAGGCAGATGACTCGCTCCGTACCATGGAGCAGAAATTTGAACTTTTACAGTGCACGGAGCACCAGAAGCCCATGTTTGCAGCACAGCAGCTCAGAGGTGCCGCAGGGGCGTGGTGGGCGAATCTGGTCACCGCACGGCCTGCTGGCCACCGTGTCACTTGGCAGGAGTTTCGTGAAGCCTTCAGAGCACATTATATCCCAGATGGTGTCATGGCCATGAAATTAGATGAGTTTCTCTCGCTGAAGCAAGGGAACCAGACAGTTCTGCAGTACGTGGGTAAATTCAATCATCTGTTCTAGTATGCAGCGGAATATGTGAATACTGATGCGAAGAAGAAGAGTTGTTTCATGAGAGGTTTGAGTACCAGAATCCAGGAAGCATTGGTCACCTGTTATAATGCTACATACCATGAGATAGTCAATGTGGCTATTACGTCAGAAGAGAAGTCCCGACTGCACAAAGAGTCTAAGAAAAAGAAACAAGTGTTTTCTAGCCCGTCTGGCGGCATTAAGAAGCGCCAGAAGTTTGTTTACCACCTTCAGAACCATTTCCGCCCAACTTATCGTCCACCGCAATACCAAGCTCAGTCGCAGACGTTTTTCCGTCCTGCCGCAATCCCGCAATATCCACAGCAACCGAATGCCCCTGGTATTCGAAACCAGACTCCAGCCACCCATAACTTTCCCTGCTACAATTGTGGAAAGCCAGGCCACTTTTCCAAGGACTGCCCGTATCCAAGGCAGTACAATCCTAACTATCCCAGAGCTCCCGTGCCGCAACAACAACAACCTCAGAGCAAGAATAACAATTTGAATGTTCAGAAGGGTAAGGGTGAGAAGAAGAAGACCGGACGTGTGTTCTACACTCAAGCAAGTGCAATCCCAGAGGGAGAACCTATTATGATGGGTATGTTCCCTGTTGCTAATCATCCAGCAGTACTGTTATTTGATTCAGGTACATCGCATACATTCATAAATCACACCTTTATTGTTAAGCATGACATTCCAATTGTGGGAACACAAGAAGATTTCTTTATCCAGTCGCCCGTGGGACGACTGTGTACTAAAGAGATGGTACGTGACGTACCTATAGAGTTAGGTGGGCATATATTCCCTACCTCAATGATAATATTATAGAAACAGGATATAGATGTAATCCTAGGTATGAATTGGATGTACCAACGAGGAGCCCTTATAGATGCCCTGCACAGAACTATAAGGTTGAACCTGCCAGATAATAAATCTCATCTTCTTATCCAACTTCCTATCCCAAAGAGAACCGTTGAAAGGTTATGTGCAACTTCAGTACAGGAGATTTGTGATATACCGGTAGTCTGTGAATTTCCAGATGTGTTTCTAGATGATCTACCAGGTCTGCCACCGGACAGAGATGTAGAGTTTGTGATTGAGTTAAAACCGGGTACTGCCCCAATATCCCGGAGAGCTTACAGAATGCCACCCAATGAATTGGCAGAACTTAAGGATCAATTGCAAGAGTTACGTGACAAAGGTTTTATTAGACCCAGTTCCTCACCATGGGGATGTCCAGCTCTTTTTGTCAAGAAGAAAGATCAGACTTTAAGAATGTGTGTTGACTATCGACCGCTGAATGAAGTAACCATTAAGAACAAATATCTGTTGCCTCGCATTGATCTGCTCTTTGATCAGCTTGCGGGGGCAAAGGTATTTTCAAAGATCGATCTTCGATCAGGGTACCATCAAATTAAGATTCGACCTGAAGATATCCCAAAGACTGCATTCACCACCAGATATGGACTGTATGAATACCTAGTTATGTCTTTTGGTCTCACCAATGCACCGGCACATTTCATGTATCTGATGAACTCAATTTTCATGCCGGACCTTGACAAGTTTGTGGTTGTTTTTATTGATGATATTCTGGTATACTCCAAAAGTGAAGAAGAGCATGTTGAGCATCTCAGAGTTGTTCTGACTCGTCTGAGAGATCATCAACTGTATGCCAAGTTCAGTAAGTGTGAGTTTTGGTTAAGAGAAGTGCAATTCTTAGGACATGTATTGTCAGCAGAAGGAGTGGCAGTAGATCCTGGCAAGGTGGAAGATATTCTGAATTGGAAACCACCAATCTCAGTTCATGAAGTCCGAAGTTTTCTGGGAATGGCGGGTTATTACCGTCGATTCATACCTGACTTTTCAAAGGTAGCCAAGTCAATCACAGAGTTGTTGAAGAATCAAACTAAGCTCATATGGTCTCCAGAATGTGAGAAAGCTTTTAGAATTTTAAAGAAGTCATTGACAACTGCTCCAATTTTGGCACAGCCAGATATAGAAAAGCCATTTGATGTTTACTGTGATGCCTCGGGTATTGGCCTTGGTTGCGTATTGATGCAAGAAGGCAGAGTCATTGCTTATGCCTCGAGACAGTTGAAGCGCCATGAAGAACATTATCCGACACATGATCTTGAACTAGCAGCTGTGGTTCATGCATTGAAAATCAGGCGTCATTACCTGTTAGGTAATACTTGCCACATGTATACAGATCACAAAAGCCTGAAGTATATCTTTACTCAGTCAGAATTGAATATGAGGCAAAGAAGGTGGCTTGAGCTAATAAAGGATTATGATTTGGAAGTACACTATCACCCTGGAAAAGCAAATATTGTTGCTGATGCACTCAGTAGAAAGAATCATTGCAATTGTATGACTGTGAAGCCAATGGATTACAATTTGTGTTACGAATTGGAAAAGTTGAATATTGAAATAATTCAACAAGGTCAGTTAACTAATGTCACAGTGGAATCAACAATCAAAGTTCAGATTGTGTCTGCTCAGAGAAATAATTCCAGAATAGCTCACATCAAAGAAAAAGTTAGAACTGGTCAACAGATAGATTTCAGTATTGATGATGCAGATGTGCTGTGGTTTAAGAACCGGCTAGTGGTCCCAAAGGTTTTAGAGTTACGTCAGCTCATCCTTGATGAAGCACATAGTACAAGGTTTTCTATTCATCCAGGGAGTAATAAGATGTATCAAGATTTGAAACAGAGATTCTGGTGGACCAAAATGAAAATTGAGATCACCAAGTATGTTGCCAGATGTGATACTTGTCGCAAAGTGAAAGTTGAACATTTGAAGCCGGCAGGAATGTTACAACCCTTGCCCATTCCATCCTGGAAATGGGAAGATATCCGTATGGATTTCATTACTGGGTTACCCAAGACCTCAAGAGGCTTTGATTCAATTTGGGTCATTGTGGACCGTTTGACTAAGTCAGCTCACTTTGTACCTGTGAAGGTTGACTATAGAGCATCTAGATATGCAGAAATATATGTTGCTCGGATTATGAGTTTACATGGAATACCCAAAACAATTGTTACTGACAGGGGTACTCAGTTTGTTTCACAATTTTGGAGATAGTTTCAAAAGTTATTAGGTACTAAACTTCTTTACAGCACAGCCTATCATCCACAAACTGGGGGACAGACTGAAAGAGTAAATCAAATTTTGGAAGATATATTAAGATCTTGTGCTCTCACCTATCAAGATCAATGGGATGAATGTTTACCGTTAGCAGAGTTCTCATACAATAATAGTTATCAAGAGAGTATCAAAATGGCACCATTTGAAGCATTGTATGGCCGCAGGTGCAGAACTCCGTTGAACTGGTCAGAACTAGGAGAAAGATGGTTTTATGGAGTTGATCTGGTGAAGAAAACAGAAGAAAAGGTTAGGCAGATACAGAAGAATTTAAAAGTTACTCAGTCTCGACAGAAGAGTTATGCAGATAAAAGGCGTAGACCCTTGATGTTTAAAGTGGGAGATTATGTTTATCTGAAAGTGTCACCCATGAAAGGAGTTAATAGATTTGGAGTCAAGGGCAAGCTCGCACCACGTTATATTGGACCATACCAAATCATTGAAAAATGTGGGAAGGTGGCATATAGATTAAAGCTACCTAAACAACTGTCAGCCGTGCACAATGTATTTCATGTATCACAAATGAAGAAGTGTATGCAAGTGCCTGATCAAGTTGTTGATGTGGAGGGGGTTGAACTTGAGCCTGATTTGACATATTCTGAATATCCTGTCCGAGTTTTGGATCAAAAGGATTGTGTTACCCGGAGTAGAACAATTAAATGGTACAAGATACAATGGGATCAACATTTAGAAGAAGCCACATGGGAATCGGAGGATTACCTGTTGGAGAATTTCCCGGAGTTCTTTGCTTCTATCTAGGTTGCAATTTCTTCTTTAAACTGTAACCTATTCTTTTAAAATCTTTGTAATGCAGAAAACCCCTACCTATTTTGTAGACAAGTCTTGGACGTGTTTGCTTGACACGTTTCCTTTTCCATTACTTAACTCAAGGCTTTAAATCTCGGGACGAGATTTCTTTAAGGGGGGAAGGGTTGTAACACCCCGGGTGTTATAGTGCTAATTAATCTGCCATGTCATCATAATGCATTGCAAAGCATCCCTGTTAGGTTAACATTGTTATGCATCAACTAAAACAAGTTTACTTATCTAGGTTGAATGTGTTTCTCTGTGGTGTGATCCGAAACCAAAAACCCTAATTTCGAATGCCACCGCAAATACTTAGTCCATGCCCTGAAAATTTGAGGTGTGCGACTGTGTTGCACACTAGTGTCAAGTGTAGGGTATGAGCTCAAGTACAACATCTAAAATGAAGCTCCAAATTTGAGTTTGAATTGGAGTCCCAAAACTTGTCACGAGTTTTCCGATTCAAATTTAAATTCAAATCTGGGGAGAAATGTAAAAGAATTTCAAAAGTAAATTGGTCAACCAAGAGTGGCATTTGGTCAACCATGTCATGTTGGTCCAAATGATGCCCTTGGGTGAGGTTTTCATCACTAAGTAATCACAAATCAAAGTAGCAACAAATTCCAATTTAAAATTCCTCCGAAAACCCTAAATTTCAAAACCCTGTTTTACCCCTTTTGAAATAATTCAAAATCTAAGCAAAATTTGGGAAAAAGTTCAAAACCAAGTTTGTAGAACTTTTCAAGGGCTACAACTTTGGTGTTTTGAGTTTTCAAAGTTTTAGTGTAAAATGTGGAGTAATTTTGAAAATAAACAAATTTCAGTTTCAATTCATTTTTGTCCCCAAACTAGGATTTTAAAATGGAAGTAGAATTTGAAAAGGTTTTGAACAGAAAAGTTGTAGGTCTGGTCAAGATATACAACTTTGATGTTTGGAGATTTTGAAGTTTCAATATAAAATCAAAAGTAATTTCTAAATTACCAAATCTGAAAAATGTGTCCCTTTTTGAAATCAAAATCAAATTTCAAAATCCAGTGAGAATTTGAAAAAGTGTTCAATACAAAACTTGTAGAGCTTGAAATTCTGAAGATTTCATACATTGGAAGTTTTTCAAGTTGCTATACAAATTTGAAAGTAATTTGAAAAAGCAGTTTGAATTTCAGAGTTTGGGGGGGAGCTACAGTGCTACGCCAATGACCGACGGCCACCGCGCGGCATGGGCGCCGGGCGATCGCCGCCGTGGCCGCTTCCACGGCCTTCTCGCGCACACCTAGATCGCCAACACAACGACGCAGCAGTGCCGCTCTGTAGCCGCGACCGCCTGCTATAAATACCGACGTTCACCGTGACCTTCTCCGTTTTCGCCACCGTAGCTCCGCCGCTCGCCGCTGCCGCCACCAAGCCGTCTCCGGCCACGCCAACCGCACCACTAGCTCCGCCTCGGCCTCGCGCATCTTGTGGACCGCTTGCATTCACCGTTTTCGCACCAGAGCTCCCGCACCGCCTGTTCCCGTGCTCGCCTCCGGCGACCGACAGCCATCATCGCCTTCTCATGGCCAGGCCACTCCAGCCGCTCCCCGTCGCCACCGAGAGCTTCACTGCAACCGCGGTGAGCCACTGATGCTTCCCGACCCTTCAATTTAGTCTCTACCGCTTTGTAGTCGCCGGCGTGCTGCTCCCGTGACCACCGTGCCGCCATCGCTGTCGCTCGCGGGTCACTAGGGCCTGAACCATGGCGCTACCGAGCAAAATGAAATCGCGTGGAGATGTAGATGGTGCTGGTAGGGTTCAATTGTCGACCGAAGAGCGAGTGAGAGCGCGGGGGAGAGAGAGGGAGACGGAGGAAGGCGATGACAGGTGGGGTCGCGTCGTCAGCGAGAGAAAGAGGGAGGCAGGCAGCTGCTGGACCGCGCGGCTAGGCCGAGTGCGCGTGCGGGCGTAGGTGCGCGTAGGTGGGCCGTCTGGTTGGGCCGAACCGCGGGAAAAAGAAGAATCGGCCCGTTTTCGTTTTCGTTTTTCTTTTTCAAATAAATGAATAGTGCTATTATTTGTTTATTTCATTAAAAATTCTGTAGAGTTCCAAAATTCATGAAAATTTTTGTGTAAGCTTCTCAATGTATGAACTATCTAGGAAAAATGTTAAATCATGAATTTGAATACTTTGGGTAGTAGAATTAATTGGTTCCATTAAAGATTAAATGCAACTTCCAGGAATTTTAATAATTAATTTATTTATCCAAAAATTATGAAATTTATTATGAAACTGTTATAAATCATTCTTAACCCATAGAAAAAGTTTGAGCTTGTTTAGATAAAGTTCGATCAACTTCTAATTATGCCCTAATTATTTAAATAATAAATAAATGTTAATTTGAGAACTTTAAGTGTTGTGTGCCCTTTTGATTGAGTGATGTCCTTAGGTCACTACCCTTTGGGATCTTTGGCACCTTAATTCCATGTTTGAGCTCATTAGTATCTTGTTTAGGTTAAAACTGGTATCGCTGGAAATCGTCGCTACTAGTTAGTAGGTTTTCTGTTTGCGACTGTACCGTGAAGGGAAGTTGTACTCAAGTTGTATCTCGTAGCATGTCATCATCAAGCATCATGTTTATCATCGAGCATCATGTTAAAGCATGTTATGTATTCGTATAGTCTCCGCTTTCGAAGAAGCCGAAGTCACCGAGCAGGTCTCCGGAGAAGAGCGATCGTCGGTGGGTTCCGGACCAGACGGTGGAGTTCTCGAGTCTGAGTCAGTCGTCGTGTCCGAGCAAGGCAAGCCCTGGTGCATTTAAACCCTACCTGGAATTTTACAAATGTTTTATTATTTATATTATGGTTTATTGCATTAAGTAATTAGGAGTTGAGTGATAACCTAATTGCTCCATTATCATCCTTGATTATTGCGATATTAACCTTGATACCTGTTTTAGGGAAAATGCGTAGTATACTTCGCTATGCTTAGAAGTTAAGCTTTTAAATGAATGTTTACTCGGCCATGACGGCATCCTTAATGAATATTGAAATATGCGAATGAACTTGTAAGATCGGGCGGGTGGTTTGGCCACTACTAACGTGCATTGGGAGAGGAGTCCCAATGTATTGTTTTCGCCTTATCAGTTAAGGACCGTACGTTGTTGGCCCTCGCATCATGGAGTTTTTATTAGTACTAGCTGAAAGGATCAAGATGCCCAAGAGGGGGGTGAATTGGGCTTTTCTAAAAATTAATTGCAAGAATTAAATCCTACAAGCCGGAATTCACCCCTAGTGCCTACTTGTGTTCCTAGAGAGTCTAGCGACAAAAGTTTTGCACCCTAGTTTCTAATCCTAGTCTAGCATGGCAATTCTAGGAAAGTAAATCAAGCAATGAAAGTAAATACGAGAATGTAAATGCTTGAATGTAAAGGGCAAGGAACAAGGCGATGTTTTTCCGAGGTATCGGAGAGTCGCCACTCCCCACTAGTCCTCGTTGGAGCACCCGCGCAAGGGTGTCGCTCCCCCTTGATCCGCGCAAGGATCAAGTGCTCTCTACGGGTTGATTCTTCGACACTCCGTCGCGGTGAATCACCCACAACCGCTCACAACATGAGTTGGGTCATCCACAAGCTCCGCCGGATGATCACCAAACTCCCAATCACCACCAAGCCGTCTAGGTGATGTGATCACCAAGAGTAACAAGCTAGAACTCTCACTAGACCACAACGAGCCCAAATGAGGAGATGGATGCACACTTGCTACTCTCGAATCACTAGTGAGGAACTCTCAAACTTTGATTCTCAAATCTCTATCCTCACTAGAGCTCTTGCACTCCCTTGCACTCTAAAGGGTTTTCTCAGATGTTTGAATGAGCAAGAGACCTCTAAAAGAGGTGGAGGGGATGTATTTATACACCCCTCAAAGAAAACGAACCGTTATGTTCTGACACGGGCTGACCGGACGCGCCGGTCGAACTGACCGGACGCGCCGGTCGCCCGTAACGGTCAAAACCCGATTTTCAACTGAACGACCGGACGCGCCGGTCAGGGGTGACCGGACGCGTCCGATCGTGCAAAGGAGCTTACTGTACTGGCACCGGACGCGAGGCTGCGTCCGGTCGTTGATGACCGGACGCGTCCGGTCCTCTCTGGACCTTACTGGACTGTGACCGGACGCGCCGATCACACCCAGGTCGCGTCCGACGGGTGTTTCCCTCAAGTGACACGTGTCAACCACTGACCACCGTGTTCGGTCCTCGCGAGGACCGCGTCCGGTGGTCAGGGCCGAAACCCTAGCCGCGGTAACGTACTGACCGGACGCGTCCGGTCATGCCGAAGACCGCGTCCGGTCAGTGGGAAACAGCCCGAAACTTTCCGAAACGCGTCGCAACTTCAACCAAGTTGCTTCCAACTGAACTTTGAGCTATTCTAGGGTTGCCTAGCGCCAAGTTTAACAAGTGTGCACCACACCTAAACATAGGACTCGCCTAGGTCAAGCTACCCGTTCATGCCCCCCTTTATAGTACGGCCAAAAGAGAAAAACGAAGATCCTAACGACTATTCCGAATGTGTCTCAACACCTCGACATCCGGAACTAACCATCCTTAATCTTGACGTCACTCTTTTGAAAACTGAAACGATTTCCATCAAGGGACACGAATACCATGGTGCCCAAAGCAGTTATAACCTCCATGACCTAACTTATCAACGTTTCTGCAAAACACACGTTAGTCATGGTAATAAAGCGTTGTCATCAATTTCTGAAACCAAACCTTGGGGCCTAGATGCTTTCAATCTCCCCCTTTTTGGTGATTGATGACAACACTAAGGTTCAAAAGATTAGAGTTGAGGTTTTCGAGCATGCTTGGTTCACATAAGCAAAAAGCAATAAGCACAAAGGGTTAGGAATTGCTTATGTGCCCCAAGCCAAAAGAGTGTACTTCATAAGCTAAGACAAAAAAGCATTAGTACACACAAAGATATAGCTCATAAGAAAACGGAGTAAGGCACGGAAGCACAACCTTAGAGCTATAACTAAAACGGTGACATATATTAAAACTGAGACGAGATAACACATTAAGACTCAAAGTTTACGACTCGACGACAATGTCACACGAATGCAATGCTGAAAAGTAAACATGATATGCATGAATGTAGCACACAAAGAACAAAAACCCTCTAACAAAACTCCCCCTGAAACTACTCTCTCTCCCCCTTTGGCATCAAGCGCCAAAAACTAATCTAATGATCTGACGGGGGGACAGACGGAGTCGTGTCGGGTGCCGAGGTGCGCGGAGTAATCACGAAGTGTAGCGAATCGCCCTCGGAGTCTGAGCTATCTGGCTGACCCTCTGAAGAAGCACGTGGCTGTGAAGCGGTCTAGGTCTGAGCAGGAACAGGCACTGACTGAGTAGCAACAAGTGGATCTGTCTGAGTAACCTGAGCCTGCAGTGAGCCAATAGCTGGGGGATCTGTCGAGGCAACTGAAGAAGGGATGGTCTCTGTAGTCCCAGTCCCTGTCACTGGAGGAATGGCTGCCTCGGGAGCCGACAACCCTGACGAAGTGTGAAACGTAGTAGTGTGCGAGGGTGTCGGCTGACCAGTCAACTCGCTGTAGGAAGCACTGAAATCACCAATAGGTGTGCCTGTCAGGAGATGCGGGCGAGGCTGGTCTGACGGTGTAAACCCCGTATGAATAGGAGTGAAGCTCGGGGACTGAAAAGACTAGGGAACCTGCTGCTGTGGAGATGTAAACTGGAAGCTCAGCTGTCCCTGACTCGACGGACCACTGGAATGCAAAGCCTGAGTCATGACAGAAGCAGGCGGAGGAACCCCAACTGTGATAAGGTGGCGCAGGAGATCCATGTACTGCTGCTGACTCTGTCGCTGCATCTCAACCTGTTGCCTCTGGATCTCAAGCTGCTGTCGCTGAAACTCATCCTGACGAGCCTGAATCTGTGCAAGTGCTGCAGCTGTGTCCTGTGCCTGTCACTGTATCTGCTGCTGCTGCTGCTCCTGAGCCTGGGTCAACCTCTCAAGAATAGCCACCATGGCTGGGTCTGAGCGGGAGGTTGAGCCAGAGCCACCGGCCTCGTGGTCGTGAGACCGAGGAGACCGGTACCTGGGGATGGGCTGGTAGTCCTCATCTGTGCTGTCAGAAGTCACATCCTCAGGTATATCAGCAGTTTGAGTCTCAAGGTCCGCAAGCTCTGCCTCAGCAAGCTCGTCAACTCTGGCATCCTGCTCAGCTGCTGTCTCAGGAACCTCTAGGCGCTCACGCTGTCCTGGCGCTGGGGCCTGATCTCTAGTAACCGAGGCCCAAAGCTGACGGATATCATAATCAGGGAAAGCAGTAGTAGTGTTTGCTATCTCCGCCCTGATCTCTGGTGGCATCTGGATAGAAGATCTGATGATAAAGCAAATCCAGTGTGCATAGGGCAACTGACGATTACCCTTGAAGCCCTCAGCAATGGTGTCCTCCATCTCACTAAGGATAAGATCCCAGATGTCAAACTGTCTCTGTGAGAGGAGGTGGTGAACAACCCAAAGCTGCATACGTGTCAGTCCCTCTCTGTAGCCAAGTCTGGGAAGTAGAGTGCGTCTGAGAATAGCATCCAAGACCCTGGCAAGTGGCGTCAGGCTAGCAGGCGTACGACGAGACCCTTCGCCAAAAGGCTCGCGAAAGCAGGGTCAAACCAGGTCTGTAGGTGGCACTGCACCGCCGTGAGGGCGTCTGGATGGAGTCTGTCCATAACACAGCTGATGGATCCTCGTGTCAGAAGCTGGTAGTCTAAGGATCTCTCAAGCTCTGGAGTTGTAGAGTCTGTGATCGCGGCCTCTGAATGCAAAGTGAATGAACTCATGGGCAGGATCAATCCAAAGTGAAGCATGGAACTCCCTGACCCATGTGCCGCAGTATGCACCTGTCCGTCCAAGAAGATCTGACAAACCAGGCATATAGGACAGGTGTGGACGGAGCTGCTCTCCCACAACATCAACCAATGCCTCAAGTCGACATACCCTCTGAGGTCTGAAAGCAATACCACTGTCAACTAAGGCCCTGTAGAAATCCTCCTGAAGTGGGGTATAGAAACCCTCTGAAGCTCTGTGATCTCTGACAGGTGAAAACCAACGGCTGACCTCCACAAACCTCAAACCCTGCACCTGACGTGCTGAAGCACCCCTTAGGTCAAAGTGCTCGACCGGGGGTGAGGCTCTAGCTCTGGGAGGAGGACGTGCTCCATGACGCTGGCCCTCTGGCCTAGGTGTCACCTGAGTACGAGCACGTGTGGAGTGGCGACGTGGTGGAGACTGAGCTGGCTGCTCCTCTGTATCCTCTGTGGCCTGTGGAGCCTCGGTAGCCTGTGTAGCCTCTGTAGCCTCTGTCGGCTCTGTGGGTGGATCAACGGACATCTGCTCTGTAGCTCCAGTATCCTCAGTACCCTCAGTGGCCTCAGTGCCGAGCTGTCGACCTTCAAGGTGAAAGCGACGCTCGCCTATGTGTATGCCACTGCGTCTGCCACCTCTCTCTGCCTGCTCTGCAGCATCTGCCATGGCCTGAGCAACCTCTGCCTCTGAAGGTGTCCTCTTCTTCTTTCTGGCCATCATCTTGATGCGCTTTCCACGCGCAATCTCATCACGACGGGGAGGACTGTTGTCCCCGTCACCAGGAGCACCACCGGCGTTCTTGCAAGGCACCATGCTGATCAACTGACTGAGAACCTCTGAAAGATGGTGAACTGACACTCGAGAGGCTTGGCCTCAATCCGTATCCGCAGGCTTGGCCTCGGATTCAGCGAACAAATCTGACCCTGACACACCGACTGACTCGCTGCACCGATGGAATAGAAAGATATACTATAAGCACATATATAACTAAGAGGTGCGAAGCCCTAGAGATAGCAAGCATATTAGATACGAAGTGAAAACGTGACGCGAAGCTACCTCGGATCGACGAGACGTCGGTGAGAAGATACGGTGACCTAGGTCGCGAGAATCCCCGAATTCGACGATCGAGCTCTGAAAGGACCGAGCGAGATAGTCAATGGATGATAACGGTCAAGGTTAGCCCTAGCAACGACACGAAACGAAATTGAATCGAGAACGATCGATTTCGTTACCTGGAGAACGGTTTAGGGCAAACCCTAGAAACCCTAGGTTAGGGTTTGGGTGAAACCCTAGAAGTTCGAGCAAGGGTGGAGGATGCGAGGCTAGGACTGCACGGGGGATGAACTGAGGCTGCTGTGGTGATGCCTACGGTGGCAGAGGTCTTGCCGGCGGCGAGGTGGAGCGGCGGGCGCGCGGAGGCGAGCGGCTGTGAATGGCCGGCAGCGAGGAAACGCAGGCGCGCGCGGGCAGCAGTTGCGCGCGAGCAGTGAGGGCGAGCGGGCGAAGATGGCGCAGCGCGGCTGCGGTGAGGGGTCGCCGACGGTGAGGACGGCGAGGGCGCGGCGAGTCGGCGAGAAGATGAGCGGCGGCGGCGGATTGCGGTCGGATGAGGAAAAAAAACGGACGAGATCGAACAGTTATATGAGGGGCTCAGATCCGCTCAACGCGTGATGACCGGACGCGGTGGTCGTTATGACCGGACGCGGTGGTGCAGCGTCCGGTCACACTCCAGTAAGCTCCTGGAGTGACCGGACGCGTCCGGTGCGGACTGACCGGATGCGGTCAGAGTCCGATCGCTGGGAGCTCGGGAATTCATCGCGGATGACCGGACGCGGTGGTGGTAGCCGGGACCGGACGCGGTGGTCAACACAGGCGCGTCCGGTGCTGCGTCCGGTCACTAGGTTTGGAGTTGGTCTTCTGGATGACCGGACGCGCTGGTGGACGCCGGGACCGGACGCGGTGGTGAAGCATCACTGCGTCCGGTGCAGCGTCCGGTCCAGCGTCCGGTCGCTGTTCTTCACCCTTCTTCGTTCCACACTTCGACGCGACTTCTCCCAATCAAGTTCCAAATCAAAGAGACACAAATAAACACCAATTGGAACCTGATATGAGTGACCTCACTCAAACCCTCAAATTTTTCAAAATATTTTGCCTTAGGCTAGTATTATTTTTAGGAAAATAGGCAATAAACACCCGAAGAGCAACGTATGGCCATGCAATAGAGTTTTTGGATCTTTAGGAGCGTCAAAAAGCTCTCTCTATCCATGGACGAACACAGAGGTTGCTCAAAGCTAAACCGAAAAGAAACGACAAACAAACAACCATGCATATGCAATGCAATACAAGTAAGTAAAGCTAGGTTGCTTGTCAAGTTTGATCCACGGTTAGGCTTCTTCACTCCTCCAAAGGACGGTTATCGTAACCGTGTTAGCCAAGCCCTAAATGCATTGCGATAAAATAAACGTGACAAATAATACAATGCAATGCAAGGGACAACACACGCTTATCTTTTAAAGTTACTTGAATCAAGCACATTTAGTTCACTTCTTAGCCTACAAAAGGTAGCCTCATCCAAAGGTTTAGTGAAGATATCCGCTAATTGATTTTCACTTCGTACACCTTCTAGCGATATGTCATTTTTAGCAACGTGATCTCTTAGAAAGTGATGGCGGATATCAATGTGCTTGGTGCGAGAGTGTTGTACCGGATTGTTAGCAATTTTAACGGCACTTTCATTGTCACATAAAAGTGGCACCTTTTCAAGAACAACTCCATAGTCTAGGAGGGTTTGTTTCATATATAAGATTTGTGCACAACAAGCCCCCGCGGCAATGTATTCCGCCTCGGCGGTGGACAAAGCCACACTATTTTGCTTTTTAGATGACCAAGATACTAAGGATCTCCCAAGCAAATGGCACCCTCCGGATGTGCTTTTTCTATCAATTTTGCAACCGGCATAATCCGAGTCGGAATAGCCAACTAGTTGGAATCTAGCTCCTTTGGGATACCAAAGACCAATGCTTGGGGTGTGCTTAAGATATCTTAGGATTCTTTTTACGGCACTTAAATGAGGTTCTTTAGGGCACGCTTGAAAGCGAGCACACATGCACACACTAAACATGATATCGGGCCTAGATGCGGTAAGGTACAACAAGCTACCAATCATAGAGCGGTAGAGAGTTTGATCAACCGGTTTACCTCCCTCATCTAGGTCGAGATGTCCATTTGATGGCATTGGGGTCTTGATTGGTTTGCATTCTTCCATCTTGAATCTTTTGAGAAGATCCTTGGTATACTTTTCTTGAGAGATGAAAATCCCTTCTCTCATTTGCTTGACTTGAAAACCAAGGAAGAATGTGAGCTCACCAATCATTGACATCTCAAACTCCTTCGACATCAATTCACCAAATTCCTTGCAATAATCTTCATTTGTTGACCCGAAGATGATATCATCAACATACACTTGACAAATGAAGATCTCCCCATTAAGCTTCTTGGTGAATAGTGTGGTGTCGACCTTCCCAATGGTGAAGCCCTTCTCAATGAGGAAGTCTCGGAGGCGCTCATACCACGCTCTAGGGGCTTGCTTGAGCCCATATAGCGCCTTGGACAACCTATAAACATGATTAGGATATCTAGGGTCTTCAAACCTGGGAGGTTGATTGACATAGACTAGTTCATTTATAAAGCCATTTAAGAATGCACTTTTCACATCCATTTGATATAGTTTCATATCATGATGTGATGCATATGCAAGAAGGATACGAATGGCTTCAAGTCTTGCAACGGGTGCAAAGGTCTCTCCAAAATCAAGGCCTTCAACTTGAGAGAACCCCTTTGTAACTAGTCTTGCCTTGTTCCTCACTACTATGCCTTGGTCATCTTGCTTGTTTCAGAACACCCACTTGGTTCCAATGACTCTTGCACCTTTAGGATGCTCTTCAAGTGTCCATACTTGATTGCGGGTGAAGTTGTTCAATTCTTCATGCATAGCATTCACCCAATCCGGATCTTGAAGAGCTTCTTCTACATTCTTAGGTTCAACACAAGAGACAAAAGAGTGATGTTCAACAAAAGAAGCAAGCTTTTGAGATCGAGTCATCACTCCCTTAGTAGGACTCCCTATGATGAGTTCTTGTGGATGTGCTTGAAGTAGAGGTGAATTTCTTCTATCAACCACTTGAGGAGGTGGAGGGGGAGCATCAACATCTTGAGCTTGTGCCTCGGCTTGTTCATGAGAGATATAGGTGTCTTCATTTTCAACTCTCTCATTCTTGTCATCATCTTGAGGCACACGTGATGAAGATGGTGGATCAATGATTTGCACATCGTCATCATCATCTTTTGGCTTGATGTCTCCCACGGGCATGTTCTTCATGGCCTCCCTCAAGGGTTCATCACCTACATCATCACAATTCTCAATTGCTCCTTGGGAGCCGTTAGATTCATCAAATTCCATATCATATATTTCTTCAACCAAACCGGTGGTATGGTTAAATACTCTATATGCTTTGGACTTTGATGAGTAACCAACAAGAAAACCAATATCACAACGTCTTTGAAACTTCCCTAGGTGTTGACGCTTCTTGTAGATGTAGCATTTGCAACCAAACACCCGGAAGAATGAGACGTCCGGCTTCTTCCCATTAAGCAACTCATAAGGGGTCTTGCCAAGAAACTTTTGGAGGAAGAGGCGATTTAAAGCATAGCATGCGGTGTTGATTGCCTCGGCCCAAAACTTTTTCGGAGTGTTGTTCTTGCAAGGGTGATCAAAGTCCGGTTCTTTCTCTCAACTACACCATTTTGTTGAGGAGTATAGGTTGAAGAGACCTCATGCTTGATTCCAATTTCATGACAATAAGCTTCAATGTTGGTGTTGTCAAACTCTTTTCCATTGTCACTTCTAATTTTCTTTATCTTGACTTCAAATTCATTTTGAGCTCTCTTTGCAAACTTCTTGAAGCAACTTGCCACTTCGGATTTGTCATGAAGGAAGAAAGTCCATGTGTATCTTGAGTAGTCATCCACTATCACAAGACAATAGAGATTACCACCCAAGCTCTTGTAAGTTGTAGGCCCAAACAAATCCATGTGTAGAAGTTCTAGCACTCTTGAGGTTGACATGAAAGCCTTGGTTGGATGAGTGTTTGCAACTTGTTTGCCCGCTTGACATGCACTACAAGGTTTGTCCTTTTCAAACTTCACATCCTTCAATCCTCTCACTAGTTCTTTCTTCAATAGCTTGTTGAGAGTGCTCATTCCAACATGTGCAAGCCTCCTATGCCAAAGCCAACCAAGTGAGGTCTTGGTGAACAAACATGTCATCAAATTTGCATCTTCGGAGGTGAAGTCAACAAGATAAAGATTGTTGTATCTAAAGCCTTTGAATATCACTTGCTTGTCATCTATCTTTGAAACTTCCACTTCATTTGGTGTGAACAAGCATTGGAAACCAAGGTCACAAAGTTGCCCGACGGATAATAAGTTGAAACTCAATGAAGCAACATAGAGCACATTTGAGAGTGAGTGATTATTTTATATTGCAATCTTGCCTATACCCTTGACTTTGCTCTTTGAATTATCCCCAAATGTGATCTTCTCTTGACATATCCCATTCTCTTCAATGGAGGTGAACATACGAGGATCCCCGGTCATATGTTGAGTGCAACCACTATCAATAACCCAATGAGATCCACCGGTCTTGTAGTTCACCTACACACAAGAGATCAAGCTTTTTGTTTAGGGACCCAAACTTGAGAGGGACCCTTGACTTTCTCAACTAGTGACTTGGCAACCCATATTTTCTTTGGCCTATTCTTGTTTGGGGGACCCAAGAACATGACTTTCATCTTTCCATTTGAATCTTTTCTTAGCATGTAATGAGCATTGAAGGCAAAGGGTCTAGCATGCTTGGGCAAGGGTTGTGGTGGTGGAGTTTTGCATTCATGAGCAAAGTGACCTTCTTGACCACACTCAACACATCTCTTTGGCTTGGGCTTTGACTTGCTTTGTTGCTGAGCTTTTGCCTTCTTCTCTTGATTTGCCAAGTACCCAATACCACTTCTATCCATCTTCATTACGGTGTTCATGAGGAGCTCACTTTGCAAATATTGGCCTCTTGTGAACTTGCTTAGACCGGTCTTGAGATGCTCTTTTTCTTGCTTGAGCTTCTTGTTCTCTTCTATGAGTGACTCATTTGTTGTTTGCTTCTCAAGAGCCATCAAACCTTTAAGCTTCTTGTTCTCATTTGCAAGCTTCTCATTCTCACTCTTGATCTTGGCATAATCATCATAGTTGTTTGACTCAACCACACTCTTGCCTTTGCTACTAGAACCTTGCTCAATGCTTTCAATGATCAAATCATCACATGATGTAGCTATATCACACTTAACAACATTGTTAGTAGCATCATGTGTCTCAAGAACAAGTTCATTAGCAACCACAAGACTATCATAGTCAATTTTTAATGTGGTGTATTTGTCTTTCAAGGAGTTATGTCTAGTGATGAGCTCATCATGCTTCTTCTCAAGTTTATCATGTTGATCTTTAAGCTCTTTGTTTGAGGTTTTGAGCTCCTTGAGAGTGGAAGACATAATTTCATTTTGATCTCTAAGCTCACCACTAGTCTTTTGAGCATTTTCAAGTTTTGATGAGAGTGATTCATTTTCATTTTGAAGCTCATCATTTTCATTTCTTGTCCTTCTTATGATTTTAGTGTATTTATTTAGCAATTTTACAAGTTCATCATAAGAAGGTGCGTCATATTCATCATCACTATCACTATCATCATCATCATCACTATCATGGTTTTGTACCTTTCGTTCACCCTTGGCCATAAGGCATAGGTGAGTAGTGGACGATGATGGTGAAGAAGGCGGTGAAGGTGGTGGTGAAGATGTCGGTGAAGATGATGGCCCCATCACAAACGCGGCAACCTTCTCTTTCTCATCATTGCTCTCATCTTCGGAGGAATCACAAGATGATTCAATGTCGCTGAGCCAATCACCAACAATGTATGCCTTTCCTCCCTTCTTCTTCTTGTAGAACTCCTTCTTCTTGCCATCCATCTTCTTGTATGGCTTGTTCTTCTTCTTCTCATCTTCTTCATCACTTGAATCATTTTTCTTGCCCTTGTTCTTGAACTTGTCTTTTGGTGGTCTAGGGCATTGATGAGCTAGGTGGCCAAGTTCACCACAATTGTAGCAATCCATCTCCGAGATGGGCTTTCTCTTGCTACTTGTGAAGAATTTCTTTTTCTTGCCATCGAACTTGATGCCACTCTTGTTGAGCTTCTTTAGCATTTTGGTGGTCTTTCTCACCATGAGTGCAAGTGATTCATCATCGACATCACTTTCACTTGAGCTTTCTTGCACCATCATGGCTTGGCCCTTCTTCTTCTTCTTGTCATAGCTAGCTTTGAAGGCCAAGTCTTTCTTCTTGGAAGATGATGAGCCCTCTTCCGGAGTGATGTGCATGTACATCTCATGAGCATTGATCTTCCCCAATACTTGTGTCGGTGTTGCGGTGGAGAGATCACTTTGATGAAGCACGGTGACAATGTGACCATACTTCTCAACAGGAAGAACACTCAAGATCCTCCTTGCAACATCCGATTGGCTCATTTGAGTGAGCCCAAGAGCATTGAGGTCCTCTACAAGAACATTCAAGCGAGTGTACATGTCATTAGCACTTTCTTTGGGAAGCATCTCAAAAGAATTAATTTTCTTTAAAGCAATATGATAGTGTTCCTCACGCTCACTCTTAGTTCCCTCATGGAGAGCACAAAGATTTTCCCACAAATCATGAGCGTTCTTTGCATTACGCACACGATTGAAGATATCTTTGCCTAAGCCCCGGTAGAGTGCATTTTTGGCCTTTGCATTCCACCGGTCGTACTTCTCCTCGTTACCAATGGGGTTTGCGGGATCCTTGATAGCGGGAAGCCCTTGGGTTGCGGCTCTAAGGCACCCGACATCTATGGCTTCGAGATACGCCTCCATGCGGATTTTCCAATATGGAAAATCATCCCCCTCAAAGGTGGGAGGTGGTCCTTCCCCGTTAGACATCTTGCTCTAGGCGGTAAAGCCTAAATTAGGAGCAACACGGATCCGATACCAATTGAAAGGATCAAGATGCCCAAGAGGGGGGGTGAATTGGGCTTTTCTAAAAATTAATTGCAAGAATTAAATCCTACAAGCCGGAATTCACCCCTAGTGCCTACTTGTGTTCCTAGAGAGTCTACCGACAAAAGTTTTGCACCCTAGTTTCCAATCCTAGTCTAGCATGGCAATTCTAGGAAAGTAAATCAAGCAATGAAAGTAAATACGAGAATGTAAATGCTTGAATGTAAAGGGCAAGGAACAAGGCGATGTTTTTCCGAGGTATCGGAGAGTCGCCACTCCCCACTAGTCCTCGTTGGAGCACCCGCGCAAGGGTGTCGCTCCCCCTTGATCCGCGCAAGGATCAAGTGCTCTCTACGGGTTGATTCTTCGACACTCCGTCGCGGTGAATCACCCACAACCGCTCACAACATGAGTTGGGTCATCCACAAGCTCCGCCGGATGATCACCAAACTCCCAATCACCACCAAGCCGTCTAGGTGATGGCGATCACCAAGAGTAACAAGCTAGAACTCTCACTAGACCACAACGAGCCCAAATGAGGAGATGGATGCACACTTGCTACTCTCGAATCACTAGTGAGGAACTCTCAAACTTTGATTCTCAAATCTCTATCCTCACTAGAGCTCTTGCACTCCCTTGCACTCTAAAGAGTTTTCTCAGATGTTTGAATGAGCAAGAGACCTCTAAAAGAGGTGGAGGGGATGTATTTATACACCCCTCAAAGAAAACGAACCGTTATGTTCTGACACGGGCTGACCGGACGCGCCGGTCGAACTGACCAGACGTGCCGGTCGCCCGTAACGGTCAAAACCCGATTTTCAACTGAACGACCGGACGCACCGGTCAGGGGTGACCGGACGCGTCCGATCGGGCAAAGGAGCTTACTGTACTGGCACCAGACGCGAGGCCGCGTCCGGTCGTTGATGACCGGACGCGTCCGGTCCTCTCTGGACCTTACTGGACTGTGACCGGACGCGCCGATCACACCCAGGTCGCGTCCGACGGGTGTTTCCCTCAAGTGACACGTGTCAGCCACTGACCACCACGTCCGGTCCTCGCGAGGACCGCGTCCGGTGGTCAGGGCCGAAACCCTAGCCGCGGTAACGTACTGACCGGACGCGTCCGGTCATGCCGAAGACCGCGTCCGGTCAGTGGGAAACAGCCCGAAACTTTCCGAAACGCGTCGCAACTTCAACCAAGTTGCTTCCAACTGAACTTTGAGCTATTCTAGGGTTGCCTAGCGCCAAGTTTAACAAGTGTGCACCACACCTAAACATAGGACTCGCCTAGGTCAAGCTACCCGTTCATGCCCCCCTTTATAGTACGGCCAAAAGAGAAAAACGAAGATCCTAACGACTATTCCGAATGTGTCTCAACACCTCGACATCCGGAACTAACCGTCCTTAATCTTGACGTCACTCTTTTGAAAACTGAAACGATTTCCATCAAGGGACACGAATACCATGGTGCCCAAAGCAGTTATAACCTCCATGACCTAACTTATCAACGTTTCTGCAAAACACACGTTAGTCATGGTAATAAAGCGTTGTCATCAATTTCCGAAACCAAACCTTGGGGCCTAGATGCTTTCACTAGCCATGTACCCGTGTCGGGTAAAGCCTTACTTTGGCTAGTCCATTACGAGAACGTCTAACCTCGCACTGGGAGTGGAGAGATGGCGAGAGTAGTGTGTACCCTCGGGGCTAGAATTGGGCCGGGTTCGAGGAGTACTGTGCTCTCGGGTGGCGATGGACACGTTCTGGTTTTGGGTTATTCGGGTAAGAGTTGATATATGCTAGATTCGGTTCTACATATGTCGTGTGGTTAGGAATCCCCAGCTAGGTAAATGAAGCGGTTCGAATCGTCGTTGCTCCACGAGAAAGGAGTCTTGGCCTTGCACCAACATCGTAGTTAAGAACTGGAATTGAAAGAAAGAATGAGAAAGGTTTTGATGATAATTACTTTGATCTAGATTAGGATCACTTAGAATTGGTTAATGAACCATCAATGGTAAAAGTAAAATATTAAAGGTAAGGACTTACTTTAGTAAGCTTTTCTGCAAAAGAAATTTTGATTCTTGAATACCCGTACCTTGATTCCCTAAAGCTAGCATGCCCTTGGAGTCTTTGTCTTAGTCGGGTAAGTCTTGTTGAGTACTCTTGTACTCAGGGTTTGTTGAACCCCTTGTTGCAGGTGCGGTTCATGAACAAGTTTGCTTCGAGCCTTGTTGCATGACCGTCGTGGTTGAAGAAAGCGACGACGAGTAGACTGTGTGGCCTTTGGGCAAGGCATCTCGTTTGGGTGTTGTAATAAAGTTACTACCGATACTTCTCTACTAATGGTTTGTAATAATGTTACATAAGGTTTGAGATTTAAAAAACTGGTTTGTAACCTAAGTTATTGTAAGACTTCCGCTACTTTACTCTGTTGAATATTTTGAATAAACTGTTGTAATATTACAATACTCCTGTGATTGGATCTTGTTCGGAGAAAAGCATGCCTTTTAAGTTATGGTGAACATAAGTACGACTGTCAGAGGTCATTATGGCAATGACGTGTACTTGTGGGCCATCATAATTAGGAGGTTCTGTGACAGTATCTGACCAAGGAACTCAGTTTACATCACATTTTTAGCGTAAGGTACACAGTGCTTTGGGAACCAAGTTAAATTTCAGTTCGGCATATCATCCCCAAACCGATGGACAGACCGAAAGGACCAATCAAATCTTGGAAGATATGTTGAGAGCTTGTGCCTTATAGTATGATACTAGTTGGGATAAGAGTTTGTCATACGTTGAGTTTTCATATAACAACAGTCACCAGAAAAGTCTCAAAATGGCGTCATTCGAAGCTTTGTATGGACGAAAGTGTAGAACACCTCTATTCTAGAATCAGACAGGTGAAACCCAAGTGTTTGGGCCTGATGTCCTACGCAATGCAGAAGAACAAGTGAGGATGATTAGGGATAATTTGAGAGTAGCACAGTCTAGATAGAAAAGCTATGCTGATATCCAAAGGAGAGAGTTGAGTTTCAAAGTAGGTGACTATGTGTATTTGAAAGTGTCACCAATGAGAAATGTGAGAAGATTCAATATGAAGGGCAAGTTAGCACCGAGATATGTGGGACCTTTCAAGATTCTGGAGAGACGTGGAGAAGTGGCTTATCAATTGGAATTGCCAGAAAGTTTATCAGGTGTGCATGATGTGTTCCACGTTTCTCAGTTGAAAAAGTGTTTGCGGGTACCAGAGGAGCAGATTCCCTTGGAGGAGCTTACTGTTAAAGAAGATCTCACGTATGAGGAGTATCCGGTAAAGATTCTTGAAACTGCAGAAAGAGTTACCAGGAGCCGCACTATAAAGATGTGCAGAGTACAATGTAATCGATATTCAGAAGATGAGTCTACTTGGGAAAGAGAAGAAGATCTGAGAAAATCTTACCCGCAGCTTTTTGAGTAAGCATCACCCAATCTCGAGGACAAGATTCTCTTAAGGGGGGTAGAATTGTAACATCCTAAATTTTGCTTTGTTCAAAATAGTGGAAATTGATTTATTTATGTATTTAAGTGAGCATTCAAATGTAGGAGATAATAAATTTTTGGTGAAAATAAAATCAATCATAAGGTTAGAAAATGTTCATGCATGTATGCTGTTGCACAAATATTTTTGTGATGATTGGTTTGAGTCAAAGTTCAAAAGATATTCAAAAAAACATTTGAAAATTTGATTTGAAAAATCAAATTAGAAAAATAAAATTTCTTTTCCTTTCCCTCTCTCCTTCCGGCCCGAGCTGCCCGTTCGGCCTGCTGCTCTCCAGGCGAGACGGCCCGCGCGCACGCACCTTCCTCCCCCTCCGTTTGCTGGGCCGGCCCGAATCAGCCTAGCAAGACAACCACCGCCGCGTCCCTTCCTCTGAGTCGCTGACTGCCCGGGCCCGCTTGTCGGCGCCCTCCCCTACCTCCGGCCGGTTTGCTCGGACGAGCTGCAACCGCCGCTGCCGAGCCGCGCCCATGATCTCAGTACGTGGGAGCGTCCTCCCCCCCGCGTGCCCGGCCTTCAAAAAGGGAACCGGACCCCTTCACCGCCTCCCCTGCTACCTTTCCCGCTCCAATCCCCCTCACTTGAGCACCCGAAGCCCGTAGCGACGAACCGCCGGAGCGTCCCGTCCGCCACCGCGTCGGCCGACACCTCCGAGCCGCCTCCGCCCCGTGTTCTTCGCTCGGTGAGCTTCGCCTCTCTCTCCTCTTTCTTCCCGTCCATCTCCCGTGATGATTGGTGGCCTCTAGGGCCTTAGCCAGTTGCGCCGACGAGCTCCCCTTGCTGCCGGCCATGGCGGCTCCGTGCGGGATGTCCTCCGCCCGCGAGATGTGCCCCACCGAGTTCGCCATCATCTCCTCTTCACTCCGGAGCCTTCCTTTTTGAAAATAAGGCACTGTAGCGCCCGTACATGCATCACCGGCGAGCTTCTGGCTGTTGAACATGGCGGCGCCGCCGTCTCCTCCCCTAAATCCGGCGGCCACACCTTCTCTCTCCCTCCCATCATTTCTCCTCCGTCCGATCCGAGATGAACGGCCCTGATAGGCTGATACCCCTTCACGGGTTTTCTTTCTAAAGAGCCCTCGGGTTTCTTCTGTATTCGCCCGCAGTCCTTGGCCGGATTTCAAAATCCAATTTCCTTGATTTATTTTAAATCCGAAAATAGTTTGATTTATTTACAGAATTGCCACTGTAGTAAAACGCTTATAAAATCGTCATTTTAGCTCCGAATCGACCCGTTCAACTTGCGTTAGTTTCGTAATTTCATAATCTACGCATTAGTGCTACTGATAGACCTGTTAGAAGCTTTTGAGTTTCTCGATTAAGTCTAGTTTAATAGCTAGTTTTGGAACCTTGTTTAGCGCGTAACTTTTGCGTTGTAGCTCCGTTTTTCGTGCTTTTCGTGTCGTTGTGATCGTAGCGAGACGTAGATGATTTTGGTAAACATTTTATTCATATTTATTTATTGTTGGTATATTGTTCTAATCGTATTTATGTTTTTGCTTGTATGTCTGCTCCGAATTGCGTGTTGTACTTCATGTCGTTCGAGTTCAGACGGTGAGGAGTACGTCGGGAATCTGGATGCGTACGAGGAGCAGCAGGACCAGCAGCAGTTCGTGAACCAAGGCAAGTATAGCATGAGCCTACCTTGTTGTCCTATTCATTATATAACATACTCATTATGCATTTGTCTAATATTGCTCGACTATAAGGACTTCCTAGCAAATTGATGACCTGTACCTTGATTCCTATGGGGATTATTTGCATATGGGTAGAATGCTAGTGCTCTAATTAAACATGATCTACACTATGACTAATGGAACCAACGGATAAACATGATGATAGTGGTGGAACTATAGGGTGATGGTGCAAATGATGTTGATCATGTTGCCCTAAACCCTCCGTAAGGACTTATCTGTAGGGCAAAAGCTGGGACTTACAGTGCAACCATGGGAGTTAAATGGCTCTGACTTTAGCTCAGTAGTAGGATCTTTTCTAACTTGTTAGAGGTTACCCGAAAGGGCGCAAGAGGGGCTTGCCACGTTGGGTATAGAACTACCTCTGTTCTGATGTGTATAGCCTGCGGGAATTGTGCCATCGAAAGGGGGGTTCTCTATATCTGCCTGCCGAGGAAACCTCGCGGCCCTAACTTGTTAGAAGAGGCCTATGGAAGGCTTCATAGTGTACCCTGCCTGCTCACCTTGGAAGTGTTAGGGGGTCGACGGGCCCCGGGCATATGGGTAACACGACTCACGGGTAAAGATGCACAACATTTGTAGAGTATTAAAACTGTTATAACAGCCGTGCTCACGGACACGAGCGGCCCGGAAAACTCACAGAATAAATGGTTACTTGATACGTGGATAAACTATGATGATGATGACGAGATCATATTGATGCTTTCTCTTCTTAATTCTAGTAGTGGATCATGTGGGTTAAATGGGAGCTTGAGCATAACTTAATAATGATTAATAATGAAATGTTGATCTACTAAAAGTGCTAACTGCAGTCAACCGTGTCTATCCTTTTTGAGCCTCATGAATCCTCATACTATACTTGCGGAGTACAAGTGTACTCACACTTGTTGCTATTTTGTTTTTTGGATAAAAATCCCGGATGGGTAACAGATGACAGTTTCTACGAGGACTTCCTGGAAGATTTCTAGGTTTGGGTCAACCAGTTGTCCTTCCCTGTGGATCATACACTATGCCTGAGAGTTGCTATTTACTTTTCCGCTTGTTATGTAAGAACTACGTGATGTAATAACGTTATGTATGTACACAGTGATGATACTTCTGTTAATTTGTCGGCTTATGTGTGCGACTATTCCTGGGGCGCACATAAGATGTATGCACTCTATATTGTCCTTTAATTGGAGTGTGACAGAAGTCAACTATCCTACCCATGATTTGGAGCTAGCTGCTGTAGTACATGCCTTGCGAATGTGGAGGCATTACTTGTTGGGAAATCTGTATCATGTTTATGCATATCACAAGAGTCTTAAATATTCACCCAACCGGAGTTGAATATGAGACAAAGGAGATAGTTGGAGCTAATCAAACACTATAATCTAGAAGTACATTATCACCCTAGAAAAGCTAATGTAGTAGCAGATGCTGTCAGTAGAAAGGTCCATTGTAGTTACATAGAAACATTCTTGGGAGAGAATTTTGACCTTATGCATCCTGCGGTGGTGCATAATATAGTTGTCAGTTGTAATCTTGAGAGTCAAATTATAGAGGGTCAAAAGGCTGATGTTGGTATCTGTCACATTAAGAGAAAAATGCAAGAGGAAGAAACCGAGCATTTCCGGATAGATGAAAACGGAGTGCTACGGTTCAAGGATCACTTAGTAGTTCCTAAAGATGAGAAGCTAAGGGATCAAATCTTGTCTGAAGCTCACTCTTCTAACTTGTCAATTCACCCTGGTAGTAGTAAAATGTATCAAGATTTGAAACTAAGATATTGGTGGACCAAGATGAAGAAGGAAATAGCACGGTATGTTGCTCACTGTGATGTTTGTGGGAGAGTAAAAGCCGATCATCTATGACCCGCAGGACAACTCCAACCTTTACCTATTCCCGGATGGAAGTGGGAGGAAATAAGTATGGATTTTATAACTAGCTTTCCCCAAACCAAAAAAGGATATGACTATATATGGGTAATTGTAGATTGCCTCACCAAGTCTCCACACTTTATACATGTCAAGACTGACTATAGAGCAGATCAGTATGTTGACTTATATGTTTCACAAATCATGTGTTTATATGGTGTTCCAAGATCAATTATATCAGATAGAGGACCTCAATTTATCGCCCATTTTTGGGAACATCTACACTCTTATTTAGGCACCAGGCTAATTAAAAGTTCAGCGTATCATCCCCAGACTTCTGGTCAAACTGAGCGGGGAAACCAAATTTTAGAAGACCTATTGTGGGCATGTGTACTCTCATCGTCTGGTTCATGGGAGGAATGGTTGCCTTTAGCAGAGTTTTCTATAACAACAGTTATCAAGAAAGCATCAAGATGACTCCATTTGAAGCACTTTATGGTAGAAAGTGTAGGACCTCCTTAAACTGGGTGGAACCCAGAGAGAGGAGGTACTATGGTATTGACTTTGTGAGACAAGCAGAAGAATGGGTCCGAAAAATACAAGGTCATCTTAAGGCTGCTCAATCTCGACAAAAGAGCTATTTTGATAAGAGGAGACCCCTGCAATTTACCGTAGGTGATTATGTGTATTTGAAAGTTTCACCTATTAAGGGTGTACATTGATTTGGAGTTCAAGGAAAACTTGCCCCTCGCTATGTAGGACCTTTCAAAATTCTAGAAAAGAAAGGAGAAGTTGCATATGCACTACAACTTCCACCAAGGATGAGTGCAATATTTAATGTCTTTCATGTCTTTCAATGAAAGAGATGCTTACAAGCACCAACTAACGTCGTTGATCTAAGGGATATTGATTTGGAGTCAGACTTGACCTATAAAGAAAAACCTATACGAGTTTTGGAAGAGAGTGAGAGAGTAACTCGGAGTAAGGTAGTGAAATTCTACAAAGTAGCATGGAGTAATCATACTGAAGATGAAGCTACATGGGAGCGAGAAGATTATCTTCGTACCGCCTACCCTTCTTGTTATGAAAAATGATAGGCCCTGTAAATCTCAGGACAAGATTTCTGTAAGGGGAGAGGAGCTGTAACACCCTAGGTGTTAAGCTTGCAATTAACACTTGCATTTCATAAGCATAAGCATCATTCGTGCGTTCATGATCACATGCATATGTTGATGTCTATAATTGGTTTTATAAATGCCTTACATGATGCTTTACTTTTATATGTGTGATTTCAATTGTTCATGTGGATAACTCAAGTGCTTGATGTTTGATCATCTAAGTAACTTAGATCAACATAGGATCACAAATGAGTTAGGGTTTGTGTTTATCATTTGGTCAAAATATGCTTCTAAGTATCTAAAATATGTTTTAAGCCCTTTTCATGATGCTATGTTGACCAAAATGTAATTATAGTTTTTATACCCTTTTTAAGTTTGGCCCAAAATAAAAGTTGGAGTGTTGGTTGTGTACTACAAACTTTGTTTAAGGATCAAAAGTCAAATCAATCTCTAACTTGTCCAAACAGTGGCTTCAAGTTTGAATCTAATGCTGTTTTGAACTTCTAAAAATTTTCGTAAGTCTGAAATTTGCAGTTAGCAAATTCAATGGTTGAGCAATTATATAATCAATTTTTATAAATAAAACTTGTCCAACAATGGCACTATTTCCTAATGTAAAGTTTGAACTTTGATAATGCACCTTTGATTTTGATGTTAGCATAGTAATTAATTAACTTCTAATTAAATACTCAAAGTAGCTAATCAAATCTGTTGTAACACTCTTAACTGAATGTGAGTTTTCAGTTTCAATGTAGGTGTTTTCAAAATTCAACATCTTCTTAACTATTGAGTTTTAGTCTTTGATCCTTAAAGCAATATTGTAGACCTCACTTAGCTCTACAACTTTTGGTTTTGGACCTTGGGCTATGGTTGAATGGATCGAGAGATGAAAGGGAGGAAGAAGCTCCGTCAATCGGGTACAGTGCCATGCGAGCAGCCTGTCTGCTTGGCTGCCTCGCCACCATCGTGGGTCTTCTCTGCGCTTCGCCGTTGAGCCACGCAGCCACCGTGAACAGGGCCGAGCCGCGCTGTCAAACTTGGAGAAGCATCGCCGCGCCCATTCAAATGCTCAGCGCCGACTGATTTCTCCTTTTCCTCCCCTTGCTGTGCCGCCCGCCATCTCTACATGCCGGCCGTTTTCGCCGCCACCACTTGATCCCCATCCAATTCATTGTGCCCGTAGCTTCGTCGTGCACTGCTCTCCCTTCCCAACCTAGCTGCGCCGTTGTTCGAACTGAGGTGAGGGCTCAGATGACGCTGCCGCCATGGGCGCCATGGCCACCGAGCTCGTGCTTGCCATGGCCAGCACGTCCTCGTCTCCCTCTCCTGCCTTTCTTTCTCGTTTTAGCATTGCCATGTGACGTAGAAGCTCAGGCCGTAGTCAATTTTGACGCTACCACTGATCCCTCGCCGAAACAAGGCTTGCCACCGCCGCGCTCTCGGCACCGTGCCACCGTGCACGCAGCCATGCCTTGCTGCTGCCCTGGCAAGTCCGCTTTCTGCAGCCTTAGAGTCGCCTCGGGTCACTGGAGCTGTCGCGGTGCCGCACCGGCCGCCTCCTTGCCGGAGCCGGCAAGCACGCCGCTAGGCAGCACCGCCGTGCCGCCGGCCATGTCGCCGCCCCGCAAGCCGTGCAACCGGTATAGGTCGACGCGGGAGCTCGAGGCGAACCTGCCAATGCCGGTCTCGCCGCCGGTGAACTCTGGCCGGTCAAAGCCGCGCCCCTGCCTCTGTGCAGCTGACGGGTGGGTTCGGGTTGACCAGGGGACCTGCGTGTCAGCCACTCTGGGTACATAGGCCAGGTACACTTAGCAGTAGATAGGGTGGTTTTCTTTTGTTTTTCTGTTTTATTTTGATTCAAACTTCAAAAATTTATATCTTAAGATAGGAAAGTCCAAAAATGGTAAACTCAGTTTGTATCTTAAACTTCTGCTGTGAACTCTATGTATTATAGTGTGTGATGTATCCCTTAATCATGTACGATCTTGGTTGTGAAGTTGATTTATTGAGACCCTTCGTGGTACTCAACGCACTACCAGGTTTATATAAGTGATAGTATGCGCGTGTCAACGTGATTAACGTGGACCGTCAATCCGTCATACTTAATCTTATATGAATTGGGCGATTATGTCACATATGAGGGTCCACGTGACTCATGGTTATGGCCAAAAGAATTTGCTATTGCAACAGTACATGTACGAAAGATCGACAACCTTTGAGTTCGTGGACTGTTTTATTCTGTTGCAAACCATGGAAGGCAAAAGGCAGTATCGGACTGAAATGAAAAATAGGAAACAAAAAGATAGGAGCAAAGTACCCAAAATTCTTAAGAAATCCAACTGCTAGAGTCAATGCTTTTAGATGCGAGAAATCTGACTATACCTCAACGTGAAGACTACTGGGACAATTGAGAGTGAGTGTGAGAAATCTGACTATACCTCGGCCTAAAGACTACTGGGACAATTAGCGTATCAGAGGGTAGGTGCAGCTTGCAGCCACGTCAGCTTGCATCGTCCAATAGCCAGAGAACTTTGGCTTCCCACTTAGTCAGAAAGTACTCTCTCCGCCTCTAAATATCTGTCGTCGTGGTGTGCATGTCACAAGTTTGACTCGATTTATATAAAATGCGTGCAACATTTGTATCTTCAAATAAATTTATTAAAAAACTAGATTGAAAGATCTTTTCAATAATACTAATTATGTACCATAAATATTAATATTTTTAATATATATTTAGTCAAAGTTGTTTCTCGGGAAGCGAAAACGACAGATATTTAGGGAGATAGAGTAAGGAAGAAATAAAGCCCAATAAAACTAAGGAACAAATAAAACCCCATCAAATTGACGAGGTCCTGTGCTGCCTTCATTCGAACATGACATGGGTGTCAGCGCTGGACAAGTAGGGGCAGGTTCTACCGTGCAAGAGGGAGGCAGGCACACCCTAGGTGTGCACGCGTTGTTGATATATTATGGGCTTGCCCATATAATCTATACCTAATCTATACCTAATAATAAAAAGGCAAAATTTCAGGTCCTTTTTTTTCGTCCAGCCCATTCAATTTGGTCCAACTGTCTGGTCCACTCTCTCGCGTTCGACCCACTCACGGCCCACTCCAGCTTCACGTCACGCGGCCCATAGCTTTACCTCAGGTGGTCACGTGACTCATGTCGGAAAAACCTTCGTCTCCCCGCGCCGCCGCTCCTACCGTCCGTCGCAGCGCCGCTGCTCCTCCGTCTGCGTGTGCGCAGTGCGCCAGTGCCGCTGTTCTTCCCGTCCACGCGCGCGCAGCGCCGTCATTCTTCCCGTCCGCTCGCTGTGCCCCGCTTCTTCCGTCTCGTGTCGCCGTTCTTCCCATCTGCGTGCAGCCCTGCTGCTTCTCCCATCTCACGGGAAGTGCCGCTTAGATGCAGCAGTCAGCGCCGCCTCCTCCCAAGACAAGTTGGAATCGAAACGAAGAACCATCTAGGATCAGAAAATTCTATGGTACTTTTCGGAACGAACTCCTTTTGTGGCCGTGGCCGTCTCGGATCAAAAAATTATGTGGTATTTTTCAGCACCAACTCTTTTTCTTTGTTGAAGCTAAAATTGATAGTTTTCAATCAAGGTCCTGATTTCACAGAAGCCATCGTTATGCCGATAGTCTCCACCAGGAGAGCTGAGGCGTGCTGGCCACCATCGGCGCGTGCTGCTGCAGAAGGCGAATGGGAAGAAGTCAAACGGGTTGCTGGTCCGCCCTTCGAAGGACCGATCTGCCCTGTTCTCACCAACCTGCAGAAAATCTTCCTCAGCACCAAGCTCATCGTACTCTTCCCCATCGTGCCCCTCAGCCCAATGCGTGCACATAGGCCAGGTATATACCCATGCACTCCCACAGACCTCGGTTGTTGCGATCCATGTGAGTGCAAAAATCTCTAATTTTCACCATGTGAGTGCATCTGTTTTAGAGACTCTTGCCTGTTTGATGTTGTCAGGAGATTGATGGTGTTGGTAGAGAAGCGCTGAGTTCTTATTATATTGTTGAAGGGGCTATATACTGCTTGTCAACAGTGGGTAGGAGAAACATGTTTGCGTACGACTTTGAGTAGCAGTGATTTTTCTAATTGCATACAAGAGTAGTACAGGGAAGAAATTTTCTGATTGCATACAAGAGTAGTACAGGGAAGAAACATCCTCACAAGCTGATGCTTGTCATGACCCTTTTCAGAACATTTTACCTTATTAGAAGGGAAATATTTTCTCATTCTTAGTATTTATTTTTAATGTATTTTTTTCTTGGTTTAGCAGTTCCTATTCTCATGCTTACCGATGTGCCAAATTAATTTTGTTATGTGCAATGGTTTTGCATTTTGCAGTTTCTTTACCATTCCATTCCAAACGTTGAGATCCAAGATCACTCATCAGTGTTTTATGCCCTTGTTTGCAGTTGACTATTAGCCTTGCAAACATAAACAAGATTATTTCCTTTGATAATGTTAGTTAAATTTCTTTTGCTTGAATTTGGTACCTTGCCTGGGATTGAAGTCCAGGAAGGCAATCTGGTGTAGTTCAACTAAGCCTGCCACCGCGCAAACGGTTATTTCGTCCATAGGTGGGGGGAATGATAATGCCAGTGTTTAGTGCATTCACTGAAAACATATTACGGTTTCAGATTGATTCCAGTTTGGGCCGGTGACACGGTTACAAGCTTCACTCTTGAATTGTTTTCCACGTTATTCTGGAGTGTAGATATCATCTAGGTGCACTCTGCTAATTACTCAAGGCTCCAAGTTAATATCCTTTGGTACATAATACATCTATATGCTCCTGAATGATGTGTAAATTCTTAGATTTTGACAGTGCAATGTGGTCATATTTCAGAATCTGCCGAGAACACATGCTATTCACAGCGGATGCAAATAATTTACTCAATAGTTTGTATCTGCAGGCACAGTTTGGGATAGATACATGATGGTGACCACTTGGTCAGCCATTGGTGGAAGCTGCCGGTGGGAGAAGACATGGCTATGGTTGTCCTAGCTTATTCGTGCTATTGGTAATTTCCTAAACAGTTTCCAGCAAGAAACAAAAAATAATTAATATACCTGTGTTGTGCAGTCTCAGCCTACTAAATTTTGTGTTCTTGTAGTCCTACAGATGCAGCAATCAGCCGTGTGGATTTAGCCAAAATAATGGTTTGTGGCCATGGCCGCGGCTGCATGGGTAGGATACTAGATACCTAGAGTGCTTTTGTTGCACTAGCATGCTGCGTCGAAGTTAGCGAGTTATGTATTGGTGAATTAATTTTTAAAGAATTCTGCAAGTGCCAAGGCAGTTCTTGGGCTTAGAGGATATGTGAATCAATCAAGTGTTTTAGTTAAGTGGTAGGAGGTAAAGGGTATGGAGGGATTGCAGCAGCGGAGGATGGTCAATCTATGTGATTGGTTATACTTGCCATGCCATGATGTCGTCGAGATCATGTCCAGCAACACCATGGCTAAGCACATGTTAAGTCCCTGTGACTTCACATTCTGGTAATAGTGACAAGATGTCAAAAAAAAAACAAGAATGATGGTTGATGGACTTATTATCATTATCACACAAGAATGATGCTTGTATTTGCCAGGTACCTGTATCATGACACCATCTTCTTTTATACTACAACATAGGAGACTTAATATCATTTTTGGTCTGGCTATGGAGAATCATGTATAGAATTTCTACATTGAAAAATAAGACAAATTTGTTGTTTGAGCAAAGCAACCGCTATGTGAAATTATTTGTAGTTTCAGTTTCATTTAGAATTTTAGTCTGGTATTTTTAGATGTTTAATTTACATATTTAATTTTCTTTGTACTCTTAAATTTTAGTTATCCTAGAGGAATCTGGGTTTGTAAATCTTAACCTATAGTAGACAGTGTGACATCTCTTTAATTCCCCTAGGTTGCAACATTCACACTTAACTAGATTTATGTCTAGCCGTTGCAATAGCCCCAAAATAGATGTTCCATACATAAATGACTCAGCGAGACAAATATACAAAATGTCATGTTGTCTAAGCCATTTGTTGTTTTAGTTAAATAATCTAAGACAGTTGTTTTTTAAGTGAAATAATCTGAACCACTCTCTCTCAATTACAATTTAAGTCTATTCAGAGTTCATTTCAGGCAAGTTTCATATGGAAATTAAATAGTCTGAACAACCTTCGGTATAACTTTTGTAAGAGTTTGTGAGGAAACATATATTATTTTACATCTCAATTGGACTCATGAGAAGAAATTTCATAACATCAGCCCTACATGTCAATATCACATGCTCAATGTACTCGGGGGTAGGAGGTATGCAAATCAATCGGCAGATGGTAGCAAGGTGACGGGGAGACGGGCAGAGCTTAAGATGCAAATAGAGGATTATTATGTTTTGATGAAGAAAGAAATTGTCATAGGCTTAAGAGCCGTGGTGTTGACATAAATTCGACTTACATACATTTGAATAAATTAAAATATGTCAGCATGACATTTTCTATGTTTATTTTATTTCACTGAGAAATTTGTTGCTATGAAATCATCTATTTGAGACCCGTTGCAACGCACGGGCACTTTTGCTAGTAATAATAAAGAGGTAAAATTTCAGGCTCTTTTTTTCGTCCACCCATTTGTTTGGTCCGTCTTCCTTTAACTACCGGACGATGCATGAGATAGAGTCCGATTCCAAAATATATTGGGTCCATGCTCATATGTGTTAGAACAACTCGTGTCCAACGATGATACGGAGTCAAATTATAATATATACCAGTCTTAAGATAATTTATGAATAGTTAGAACTCCTAATCCAAATAAATATCTCCTATTCCTAAATCTGAAATAGGAATTCTAATCAAATAGAAAAGGAATATAATATAATTTATACCTCTCTATACTGAATACCAAATAGACAAAAATTTTTGCCACATTTTTTCCATCCAACCCAGTCATCAATGTTCATCCGCATGCAGCCTGGTTACAACGTTTGGTCCGGGTCTCTTGCGCCGTTTTTTTGGTTTCGTCTAGCCCTCCCGCAATCATTGTGTAACGCTAACGTAGTCTCCTACTCTCCTTCGACTCCATCGAGAAGAGAAGTCGTAATCGACGAGAACAAGGATCCCTCAACCCTCTGCAATTCAAACGCATCAAACAAAAACCATAAAGGAAAAGGAAACATGAGATGGATAAAATATATATATCACCTTTTCTACATATTTAACAAATAGCAAACAAACACAAACGATTCGACAAAAAACAAGCCTCCACATCAGCTGCAAGTGCATCGGCGTCCTCCTCAAGGACCAAGGGCACAGTGAACCTGTATGACGCGGCGCTCTGTGTCCTGATTGCATCTCGTCGTGGAAGCAAAACTAGGAAGGGGAGAAGAGTTGGTGGCGGCGGCAAGGAAGAGGACCGCTGGAGCGCGGGCCACCAGAGCACGTCATTGCTAGGGCGCCGTGGCCACGTGGTGCTGTTGTGTTGTCGTCGGGACGCGCAACCCCGGGGCACTGTTGCCGTTGCGCCAAGGATGCGAGGCCACCGGACGAGGAGGCTGGCAGGCAGGGGCGCGGAGGCCAGCGCGGGGGAAGGAGTGGAGACAGGCTGAACGAACGCCGACGCATCCGCAGCGATCGTCGCGGCCGAGAGCCCGCTTCGGCGGCAGGACAAACGGACACCAACACGACCGCGGCGATAGTTGCGGCAGTCCGAACGTAGAGAGTACGAGCGGCGCACGATAGGAGCGCGCAATATATACACAATATAAGCGTGATCCACATGTACCGGATGAACGCGGCCAGGATGACGAGGAACAACAGTAGCAGGTAAGGCGGGAGCACCAGCGTGCTGGACAGCGCGGCCACGGCTTCGCCGAAGACCTGCAAGAAGCGCCATGGGTATTCAGCTACCGACGATGACATCTCTGTTGGGCTCTTGACTTCGAGTACGTTTTGGTTTACCTTCTGATCGAGACATTTTTCACCCAGCTCCAAATATCTTCTGTTTTTTTTTCTTGTTATTTTCTATAGATTACGTTCCAATTTTTTCTGTGACTTTTTTCTACTCGGCTTCGAGTATGTTACGATTTTTCCTCGTGACTGATGTGTTTTATGGTTTTCAGTTCACCAACTATTTTTTTATGCTCTAATATAAATATAATAAGTATAATAAAAACAAAGAATAAATAGAAGACCATAGCCGTTTGAATCTTACCCAAGAAAAAAGTTTTTTATCACTAAATTAATTTGATTACATGATCCATATGTAACTCGGACTCATGACCTGTGCTAATATGAGTTGAACAACTACTTATGTCTAGCAATGATACAATGTCTAATTCCAATACATATTAGATCATGTTGCAACGCACAGGCATATTTCTTAGTATTTAATAAATCAAATAAAACTCTATGGTCCGTAATATTAAGTGTTGTATGGTTTAATACCACGCAGGATTTTGACTGAACGTTGACTCAGCTTATTTGGTTAAAAATTATTCATCTTAATTGAGAAGCCGAGAAAAGGCCACAGGAGTGCCACACGCGCGCGCGCCGCCGACCGAGGGCGTGGGCGTGGCGGGGCAGGCGGCGGGCATGGCTAGGTTTTGCCACTTAATCCACATAATTACGGGAGTTTCTCTTTTTTATGGTGGAGGCAAGTTGATTGCGCCAGTTACTGTCTCTTCGTGTCTTCGTTTCCTGAGTTCCTCGGCTGGCTTTCTCCTTCCCCGCCATAGGTGTAAAAGTAGATGTCCTTCGTCAGTCCAACCTACCCTTCGCTTCCGAGAGAACACATATCAGTTGCCCTTTGGTTTTCCCCATCCCGTATCTCTGCACGCACGGAGCAACGGGAGAGTAGGTGCCTCCGGAACCCTCGTCCGCCTACGAACCTTGCACGGGGTGTGCGCCGATTAGGTTTTTGGGGAGCGACTTCGCGACTGCTCGTTCACGCCGCTGACGTCTTCTTCCTTGGGGAGCGACTTCATGACTGCTCGTCCACGCCGCCGACGTCTTCTTCCTGGTGATCACTCGCAGAACAGCAATGTGTCTTCTTCCTGGTGACCGTTCGTGGGACTACACGGCGAACATCTTCCTGTAACGACTGTAGTCCACGACTTCGAGCAACGCACTATGTCTGGTGCGAATGGAGCCTCCGATGCCCTCGGCATGAGACCCTCCGCTGGGTACACTCTTAACTCTCTGATTACCGTACTTTGCGTACTTACTGTATCGATCGGTATGTCATACTTGCATATTGTAGCATTTGTTAGTGATATACACATGCACATATATGTCATCACGAACCTGCTGATGTTTTATTTCTGGATTAATTTGACCATGAAAATGCCTAATTTTCTAACAATCCAAAAACCTAATGTTGGACAATTTTCTGTCAGTGGTTTTGCTGCTGCTTTGAAGCCGAATATCTTTGAGGGCAAAAATTTCATGCTATGGCGTGCCAAGATGGAGTTGTGGTTAACTGCTATGCACTGCTATCATGCCGCACAGGGGAAGCCTGAACAATATACTTCTGAGGAGGAGCGTAAGTTCTTAGTTGTCGATAACATGTTTCGAGGCGCCGTGATTAGTGCACTTTATAGCAAGTATGAGAAAAACTACATATCTTGCACATTTGGCAAAGAATTATGGGATGCTCTTGAGGCAAGTTTGGAGTTTTTGATGCTGGTAGTGAGCTTTACCTTATGGAGCAGCTGTATGACTATAAAATAGTTGAAAACCGTTCTGTAGTGGAATAGGCTCATGAGATACGGGCGCTAGCAACGGAACTAGAACATTTTTCATGTTTGTTGCCCGACAAGTTTGTGGTCAGCGGTATAATCGCTAAGCTGCCACCTTTTTGGAGGGATTTTGCTACTTCTCTAAAACATAAGAGATAAGAGTTTAACGTGGCTAAGCTTATTGAGTCTCTTGATGTTGAGGAGGGGGGCGAGAGCAAAAGACAACTGTGGAAAAGGAGTTGAGTCTTCCGCTGCCAATATGGTGCAGAAGAAAAACTCATTTGCATCCTATAATAAAAAAGAAGAAGAATAAGCAAGAGAACAACAATACAAAGACAAAGCAGATTGCTGAGTTTAAGAAGAAAAACAAAAAGAAAGGTGGAGGTTGCTTTGTTTGCGGGAGTGATGAGCATTGGGCAAGTACCGCAAATATAAGCAAGAAAAAAAATCAGCAAACATGGTAATTAGTGAAACTGGAGGAAGAACATCTGGGTATGGTAATTCTTTACTTTTTGTTCTTTCAGTTTGTCTTTCACCTGAGTGGTGGATGGATAGTAGTGCTAATATTCATGTGTGTGCTGATGTTTCTTTATTTACTTCCTATTAGGTCGGCAGGATTGGAGCCTTGCTGATGGGAACGGTTCGCATGTGCGTGTTCTTAGTGTTGATACAGTCGTTCTGAAGTTTACTTTGGGAAAGACAGTGCTATTAAAGAACGTGCAGCATGTCCCCTCTATCAAGATAAATCTAGTTAGCGGTTCTCAAATGTATCGCGATGGTTTTAAAATTGTGCTTGAGTCCAATAAATATGTTGTGTCGAGACATGGAACATTTGTTGGAAAAGGTTATGATTGCGATGGCTTGTTCCGCTTATCTTTGCTTGATGATGTGTGTAATAAAGTAGTGAACAATGTTAATGTTTCGGATGAGACGAATATATGGCATTCATGACTTTGTCACATTAATTTTGGCCGTCTCACGCGGCTTGCAAAACTAAATTTCATCCCGAAATTTAACTTAGTCAAAGATTCTGAGTGCCAGATGTATGTGCAATCGAAGCTACCGCACAAGCCTCACAAGGCTATTGAGGTGAGGAACTTGGCACCATTAGAACTCGTTCATTCTGATTTATGCGAAATGAACGGCGAATTGACTAAAGGTGGTAAACAATACTTCATGATATTTATAGATGATTATACTAGATTTTGCTATGTGTATTTATTGAAAACTAAAGATGAAGCGTTACATTATTTTAAAGTCTATAAAGCTAAGGTAGAAAATCAAATTGAGAAGAAAATCAAACGTTTAGGGTCCGATCGCGGGGAGAATATTTCTCAAATGAATTTTCTGAGTTTTACGCGGTGCATAGAATTATTCATGAGAGGACACCACATAAAATTCTTGATCATCGCAATTTAATATGTTATTTTATTATAGTATTTTTTTATGAATTACACAATACAATATGAACGCATGCACACTCATTTATATGAACGCACGCACATAAACCTACCCCTATGAGGTTACTGGGGCCTATTATTTTAGAGGTACGTTACTGTCCGGTTCCTCCCAAGCAAAAAAAAAAAATCAATTAATTATAATCTCTTATACCTAAGGGCACTTTACTTTTCTTAAGAGACTTATCCAATCGACTCAGAATCCCCAAAAGTGGTGTTCGTTGCCGGCGTCGCCGTCGCCCGCCTCCTCGGTCGCCGTTTTCCCACGGTCGCCAGGAGCTTGCCTACCAGACTCTCTTAATACTGTTTAGATGGATGAACTGCTGGCAGCAATTAGCCTACGCTTCACTAAACTAAAACCGGCTCCCGGCCCATACCTAAACTGTGATAATGGAACCGTGATTTTAGGCAAATAGGTCCTTGTCATGAACAGATAACAAGCAATTGTTACATCTTGTTCCGGTAAGACCCCAAAGGAATCATTGACTTCTTGATCTTGACTGCATGGTGGAATTTTGCCACTCACTGACAGCAGAAAAGCACGAAGCAGCTACAAATCCACTGATACTGTTATGCGACGAATGGGCATGATGTTTCTCTTACGTTTTCCCAACAGTTTGCTTGTTTGCATCTTGTTTTTCCTGTTTTTCTGTATCTACCCTACGGAATGTAATTGGATTTGAGTTCCAAAATAATAATTATCGGCTGACTGAAGCACACAGCATATGCAACCATGCACACGGCAAAACCGGGCTGGATCGGATAAGGTTGGCGGCGCAGGGGCGAGTTGCCTTGTGTTCGTGGGATGTCCTCTGAGATCGTGTGAGATCCCATGTCTTCATTTGAGATGGGGGGTGTTGCTAGTTGCTCCTTCATCTCAAGACACATACACACGTGTTATATCTTATATCCATTCCCAGATTCCCTGATGAGTCTTTCCGTGCGATGACATCAGGCTACGTAAGCAAATCATCAGTGGCAAATTCGTGTGCGCCAGCTAGGGTTTGGTCAGTGCCGAGCAGCGTCATGGTCATGGACTTCCAGAGTACACGAAATCGACTGATTTACGCTGTGTTCGCTTGAGATCACTGATTTAGCTATGCATGTACACTTTTCATTCTCAAGATGTGCTGTGTTTTCCATTGAAATCGCTTTTCCAGCGCCGTGTCCGTGTGCGTTTTCGGGTGCCGTGGCCAAACTACGCCCAAATTGTTTTAGTACAGAATCCTCCACACTCACATGTGTCTACTTCACGCTACCAACAAGACAGGTCATTTCTGAATCACGCTTATCCGAGCAGCGACGAGCATCAACAAAACACGTCAAACAGCAGACCGAAAAAAACTAAATGATGCCCCATGCTTTTAATATATATTAGATTAGATTAGAGTAAAATTGACCGATCATCCTTAAAATTGTTTGTAGCCCAGTGCCATCAAGATTCTCAAAGTCCAAAAATATATTTTTGGGTCTTTAAAGTTGTAATGGGTCCCATTACTAGTCCCAACGGGCGCTTGCCCGCCCGCCTGCTATCCCACATGGCATGCTATTCAACATTTACATGAAACTGACAAAAGGGGCCCACATGTTAGACCCACCTCCCCTTTCCCTTTGTCTTCCTCTCCTTCGCCTCTCAGCACCGACACCGCCAGCCCACGTGTGGCTCGTCGTTGGTGTCCCCGCCCGTTGTCCACCTCCGGCGTGTCCACCTCCCTAGCGCGTGTGTCAGCCCGTGTGCCCCAAGACTCCTCCTTGAAGGCTTCAACTCGGTTGCCTGCCCTGTGGACGACGTCGTTGCTCGACGTGCGGCCCATGTCGCAACGTTCGATTGCCTGGACTGAACCCCATCCTCATTCCACGCCGCGGATCTCTAGCAGCATCACTCGTAGGAGCGGAGCAAGGCAGTCAGGACGAAGCAGCTGCGTGTGGAGCAGGCACACCGCCGTGGCGTGGAGGAGGCTCAACGGGGTGGAGTGGAGGTAACCTGACTATAGTGGATTCTCGCCAACGATGATGGAGTATGGATGGTTGTTGGAGCCTCACCAGACTCGGTGCATATGATGCTAACCTTGGCGCGCTAGAGGTGGCCCATGGAGGGCTCGCTACCTGTGCCGACGGCTGCGTAGGCGGCAACATCACTAAGGGCAGGCAGAAAGCTACTGTGAGCTATGTGTCGTGAAAAAATTGTAATTTGTTTGGATAAAAACAAGTATAAAAGCTACGTACCCCTTTTCTCTATCTCCTTTAAAACAACTGCAAAATAACTCTATTTTCACCTATTTTGAAGAGTAGAAAGCCAAAAGCCAAAAACAGCGTTCGAAGTGCTTAAAAAATTTCACCATGTGAAAGTAGTTGCTTCTAAAAAAACAGCTTCAGATTTCACCCCTGTTTGGCTGACTTTCTTTTTTTTTGGTTCTTGGTAGAAAAAGTATTTTCCAAAAGTTCAACCACACACAGCTTCAGCCATGAGTGCAGTGCACTTTTCGTTCTCAAGACACATACATACCGGTATGTTGTGTTTTCCATTGAGATCGCTTGAGTTGAGGTGACATGCCTCGTGTTTCAGTGACATCCCTTGAGTTCTACTGAGATGTCCTGTGTTTCCGTGAGATCAGTGGTGCGGCCGCCTGCCGGCTAGCTGCTGCGTGCCATTTGGAATTTTTTTTTATTTTTAGCCCAAATTTGAAACAAATTTTAAATTTAACCCGTCTTAAAAAAAAATTTTAAATCTAACCCGTTTGGCCCCGCCACCATGCATGGCGGGGCAAATGCACTGTACCCCGCCATGCATGGTGGCGGGGTGCACGTCCGCGTGGCAGGGGTGACGTGGCGGGCACCCGGGGCGTACCCCGCCATGATGGGTGGCGGGGTATGCCTAACCCGCCATGGATCATGGCGGGGTATACCCCGCCACCGGTCACGGCGGGGCGCGGCTTAAATATAAGCCGCGCCCCGGCCTCGCCCCCGCCCGCTGCCTCTTGCCTGCCCGCGCGTCCCCGCCGCCTCCGCCCTCCCCCGCGCCTCCCCGCCGCCTCCGGCCTCCCCGCGCCGTGTCCGTGCCGCCGTGACCGCGCCCCACCGTCCCCGGACTCCCCCGGCCGCGGCCCACCGGCCTCCGGGCGCCCCGGCCTCGCCCCGGCGTCCCCCGTCGTCCCCGCGCCGTTCCCGCGCCGCCGGAGGACCTCCGCCGCGCCCCGGCCGCCCCGGCCGCGCCACACCGCCCCCCGGCTGCCCCGGGGGCCGCGCCACCGCGTCGTCCGCGCCACCGCGTCGTCTCCCGCGTCCCCGGCGACCGCGCCCTCGGCCGCGTCTTCGGCATTCGTTCCCGCGCCGCGACCCCGAAAATTTTTTACGGTAATTTTGTTTACTTTGTCGTTTAAATTGTATATTTGTAGTAAATATTAATAAGCTTTTATTATTTATTTAGTTATTTATTTATTTGTCATTGTATTATTTAGTTATTGAATTATTACGATTATTACTTGTTTAGTTATTAGTTGTTTAGTGATTGAATTATTAGCGGTTTAGATATTTATTTGTTTTTATTAGTTGTTTAGATATTGAATTATTAGTTTTTACGATTATTAGTTGTTTAGGTATTAGTTAATTAGTTAACGATTATTAGTTATTCGGAATTTATTAGAGACTTTTAGTTATTTAGTTACGTACCTATTAGTTATTTAGTTATTCGGTAATATTAGTTATTAAGTTATTTAGTTTGGTAATGATGATTTGTTATTGACGACACAGTTGACTTATTAGGTAATATTAGTTATTTAGTTAGTTATGTAGTAATTAGTAGTACCATAATGGTCATTTAATAATGAGATGTCAAATCGTTTTGTAGATGGATTACGGTGTAAGAGTTTTTTACGGAGGAAGTGTTAGGAGAGAGGATTGCCAGTTTGAGGATATGTATGAAGAATTGGAATGGTTTGATGGCACCCCTAGTTTCCGCGATCTATGTGACCGTTTGAGTTTGAAGTTTGGCGAGGCTTTCACACTAAAGGGTAGGTTCGATGTTGGAAAGAATAGGGCACACTATGTCATGATGGACTTGTGCAACCAAGCAGAGTGGTCCCGATACAATAGGGTCATCCAAGGTTCGAATGTCGGCATGGCTGAGTTGGTGCTGGAGATTGTTGAGAATGAGGAGCCGTCCTTGGACAGTGATACTTTAGGAGATTGTGGTGTGCAGATGCAACAAACTATGGAGAGTATGGACTTGGATGGTAATTTGACGCAGGAGCGGGTTCATTCTCCTCCAGTTGGTCATATAAGCAATGATTTTGATGTAGACGAGTTTGAACAGGAGGAGGAGGAGGCGGCAGCGGAGGGAATGATTGGTGATGATGTTAGCACAGATTCGGACGATTCAGGAAATGAGGAAGGAGGTCCCCATGTCATGCGAGCATCGGTTGAAGCCATGCCCTGTGGAGGTGCACCTGCCATGTGTACACCAGTTCGTGGCATGCCCTCAGGAGTATCGCTTGAGGTACTTCATGCCATGCAGAGTCAGGGCACCTTAGCCACCGGTTATCCAGATGATGGAGTGCAATATGAAGGATGGAGCAGGGTTAGGGAGGCACAACAATACGTTGCACCACCCTCTTATACATCTGCAGAGCTTACACAGCTGAGGGAGGCTGGCTTGCCTTTTACCGGTGTGCCAAATTATATCGATGTAAGTATGTCGCATATGGCAGTTTGTGACACGGGTTTGCAGATGTGTAAGGAATCATTGTACAACCATAGAAATTTAATACTGAGGAAGGGAATGCTCTTTAATACGATGTCGGAGATGAAGTTGTTCCTTCAGGACTATGCTGTGTATCATCATAGGCCTTACACGGTTCGGCATTCCGACAAGGAGGTAAAATTCCACATATTATGTAAGGCTGGATTCCCGTGCTCGTGGAAGTTAAATGCACGAAAGAGGCGAAGTGATGGTAAGTGGAAGGTAACTTCGGTGGAACAGCCGCACAGATGCCAGACTAATGAGGGTAAAAGGTACCATCCCCAGTTAACGGCTCGGTATCTAGCCCGCCGTATATTGGGTCTTGTAGATAAGGACAACGACGTATCAGTGCCGTTCTTGCAAGAGACCATAGCCACATTTGTTCCTCTTCAGCCTTCCGTGCCTGGTACTCCTCTACATCCTTCTTCTTTTGCTCGTACCACTTCTTCCACGCAATACTCTCCGGGTTACGAACACGTAGCTCTTGGGCCCGTCGTAGCATTTTCTTCTTGTGGCTCTTAACGAAATCTGTGACGTAGCTTGCAGGATATCCTCTGCTATTGCGAACTGCTACCATTGTCTTATACTCATTCTTGAAATTATACACATCATAATATGATTCCCACTTGCATTTCTGAGTGCTCTGTTGCAATAAATAGATGAATACAAAGTTAGCGTACCAGAGTTAACAAAATAAACCATTACCGCCAACTGTCAAAAGTATTAGCAAACCTCGTCATAATCGATCATGTGGCCACAGAAGTGCCCTATACCAAGGCCTGAAGGGACAAGGCCGTAGCTAGCTTCAACACCACATTTGCACATCACAGGAGGGGCAATAGACCTCCTCTTCTTCTTCCAGTCTGGCACCTCCACAATCTTCTCCGGCTCCGGCCAATGGCTCTTTGGACCATAGATCCATTCCTTGAAACGGCACTTTGGCATATCATGATCCTACAAAATCAAAACAGTAAAACACACATATAGAACGTGACATTCCAAGGTACACACAAACCTTACCTCATGTCGTAGAGGACAAATGAACTCTTGTTCATTGCGTGGGTTTATCACGGCTTGCTCTCCGCAAAGGCACTTTGGAGGATCCTCGAGCCGCCGTGCCGATGCTACGGCCTTCTCTTCGTCCGTCATAGGAGGAGGGTTTGGAGGGGGCGGAACCCAGCGAGTAAACACCTCACGCTTGCAATGATCAATGCCGGGGTAGAAAAGGAGAATCCTTGGATCAAACTTGTCCGGGCCATCGATCCATTGGAAAAAAAAGCACCGGAAGTAGGGCTATACAAAAGTTTCAATTATCTCATCGCGAATACAACATCAGCAACCAATAAAAACAACAAAGGGAACAATTACTTACGCTACAACTATAACATGTGTAGAAGCAACGAGCCGCAGTATCGGGATGCCTCGACTGGCCCACGTGTGCCGGATGACCACAATCACAGTTAGGTATAGGTTCCTCGGGAGGAACGGGCGCATCCTTACAAGACACGTCGGGGTACATCTCTCTAGGACGACCCTTTTTCCTCCAAATCGACTCACGATACGAGTCCTCCATCTAAAAAAACGAAACGATTTCAACACAAAACGATACACACAAAGAAGGGGTGGCCGGAACAAGGAGCGATGATGGGCCGATACCTGACGGGGACGACGGAGGGACGCCGGAGAAATGGAATGGGTGAGGGAGCTCGGTTCTAGAGCGCTGCGGGAAATGGAATGGGTGAATGACCAAAAACAAGAAGTGCCCGGGCTTTTATATGGCCGGGGGTGTACCCCGCCATGCATCATGGCGGGTTAGGGCAACCCCGCCATGGATCATGGCGGGGTACACCCCTGCCACGCTGGCGAGGTGGTCTTCCACCCCTGCCACGTCGGATCTGTACCCCGCCACCATGCATGGCGGGGTACAGTGCATTTGCCCCGCCATGCATGGTGGCGGGGCCAAACGGGTTAGATTTAAAATTTTTTTGAAAGACGGGTTAAATTTAAAATTTGTTTCAAATTTGGGCTAAAAATAAAAAAAAATTCGCCATTTGATGGATTGCATAGCGTAAGGGCCTGTTTAGTTGCACCCCAAAATGCGAAATTTTTTAAGATTTTTCGTCACATCGAATCTTTGGACGCATGCATGAAGCATTAAATATAGATAAAAAATAAAACTAATTACACAGTTTAGACGAAATGGACGTACGAGACGAATCTTTTAATCCTAATTAGACCATGATTGGACAATATTTGTCAAATAACAACGAAAACGCTACAGTAGCGTTTTGCCAAAAATTTTGGCATCCAAACGGTGCCTAACTAGCCTGATGACATCTGGCTACGTAAGCAACAAATCAGTGGCGAATTGCATGTGAAATCAGGCTAGGTACGTGGAAATCGACTCATATACGCTGTCTTCGCTTGAGATCAGTGCACTTTTCATTCTCAGCAAAGACACATGCTCTCAGGTCTCGACCGATGGACCGGTGTGCTCTGTTTTCCATTGAGATCGCTTGAGTTGCGGTGACATGCGCCGTGTTCCAGTGACATGTCCGGTATCGGCCGCTCATGACCCGTGTGTTTCCTTGAGTTCTATTGAGATGCACTGAGTTTCCGTGAGATCTCTCAGTGGCGCGACCGCCGGCTATAGCTAGCTGCCGCCGATTGCCGATGCATGGCCTATAAATATATTTGCACGGTGTACGTACTACTAGGCAACCGGAAACACAAACTCGATCGAGCATTGTGTAGTAACAACACAGCCAACAACAGCTCCATATAGTTTGTTCTGTGCGTTTATTTTTGTTCAGAGCTAGCTAATTAAGATATGTGATTTGTTATTTCTTGCATCGACCTTACCCTAGTTTCTCTCTCCTTCTCATCTCTTTCAGTTCACGACGACGACGGATCCAAAGGTATGACCATGGCCGTGTGGGAGAACGTGCTGGGCCTGGGCGTCGTTGCCTCCATTCTCCAGATCTTGGGCGTCGACGTCACGACTCTTGTCAACTTCACCGCCGCGGCGCTCAGCCTGCGCTCCTGCAGCCTCGAGTGTACCAAGCTCAAGCAGCGTGCGTCGGAGCTCCAGGCCCTCGCACGCTTGCCTACCGGGCATCGTGCTGAGGCGGCGATGAGGGCGACGGGCCTGTGGGAGGAGGCCGTGCTGGCAATCCAGCGAGCAAACGAGCTCGTGGAGGCCTACGACAAAAGCTCCGTCTTCCACGTCCTCTGCAACAGCAGGCGCATGGAAAGGGAGATGAACGAGATGCGCCGCCGCGTCAGCAACTGCTACAAGCTCGCCGTCGGCATACACGCCGGCGTCGCCGTCAAATCATCATCATCGTCTTGTGTGTAACAACGAGCTAGCACGACGTGCTGTACTCTTTTTTCCCTTGTCCGGGGAGCGAGGGTTTTTTTAATGAGGCAAGCACGATCAAATGTGAATAATAAAGTTTGTATTTTTATCTCCCCCAAAAATAAAACTGTATCAGCAAAATGGTTGACGTTTGGGAATTTTCGTTCACACAACAAACATGTTGTCTTTCGTTATACATATACAGCCTTGGGTTCCTGGGTCGGGCTGCAAAAGGCCCACTTTGCACGGACCCACCAACCAGGTTGGGAAAGCAGCGCTTCCTCTCCGCCTTCGCCTTCGCCGCCGCCGCCGCCGCCTCTGCTCTGTCCCTCCATCCCTCCCTCGCTCCTCCTCCGTCGTTTAACGAACGGTATTCTCGTGCGCCATGCAAAGGTTGGCTTCCACTTCTCAACTTCTCAGATCTGGGCAAAAGAGGGGATGAGATCTAGGAGGGCGGGGCTCCCGGGATGGGGACGGACGCACAATAGGAGCTGGACGAAGGTGACTCCAGGAAGGTGTAGGTATGGCCACCAACATCCTCTTCTGTAGCTAGCTACCTCAAATTGTCTGGTGAGTGATACAGGTCGATGTCGATTGGTTTTTCTTCCTCGTTGACCCTGCTGTTCTGTTCTGCGTTGGTTTTGGTTTTATGCAAATTAATTTCGTGGATCTCGTTAGCACTCCTTTTATTTAACAGAATCGATTGATTTGGGCGTGGTATGAATGATGTGTTCATGTGTACACATGTACGTAATCCACGTGGATTTTGTCTATATTTTGGTTCAATGGACTCCCCGTCCCAGATGCTGCTTTGCTTTCAGCTAGCACTTTCTCCCATGGAGTTTTTGGGTGGTTCATGTCAATCAGAAAGCTCCCAACATTCTGATAGATGCTTGTACACTATAAGATCAAAGAAGAAAATGATTCTTGGTCTTTACAAAATTACTTGTTACTCACGTGTACGTACTAATGCTTGTTTTTCACATATCTATCTGTTTTCTTGTTACTCACGTGTACTAACTCATGTTATCCATAATTACTTAATTGGCATTGTTGGTTTGTTTTCTGTTTTCTTGCTTTTTTCCCCCTTGCTATAAGTGGTTCAGCCTGAGTTGAGAACTTGAGATTCATGTTATCCTTCGTCATTGAAAGGACAGCCGGTAGCTCGTGACCTTTCACATTGAATTGCTGGTGACATTCCAGTCTTTGGTCACCTTGAACCCCAACATTGCTAATCAAGCATGTAGCACGACTCGGAACTTGAAAAAGAAATAATACTATAGAAGAACCACACTTGTTCAAAACTTCAAATATGAGTAGGACCACTATGGATTTCATCATTATTAAGAGGGCGAGGATAATTCTACCCAGCCAGGTGGATACCATTTTGGTGTTTGTAACCAGATGTTCTGCCTCGTCAAAAAGGAAACATAGGCGTATTCGAGAAAAGAAGGAAACATAGATAATACATAAGGTATGCCTTTGTTCAAAGGATGTTATTTTACTATCCAGTGCTAAGGCTTAAAAGAAAACAAAGAATCATCCATATATGAACAGACTAAGTAACTTAATACGGTCAATCAAATAAAAACATACTCACCTCATGTGTGTTTTCAAGGCAGGTCTGGACCTTGATCTTCCAGAAAGTAAAACTTTGTGCAGTAAGGGCTCCAGATTCTGCTAGTCATTTCTATGGCTGGTGGTGTTGTACTTTAACAAGTGTTCCAGAGGAGATGCGCAAAGACTTGACTCGCTGACCATCCTTGTTGCTTGGGAGATCTGGAAGCACAGGAACACTTGTGTTTTTATGAACCTTGACCAGATGTTCAAACCCTCTTATACTTTGTGGCTGAGGAGGGCAGTTTGTGGTGCATGGCTGGTGCTACGGCCCTCAAGGAGCTCATAAGGTCGCTCTCCCCTGACCTTTAGGGTCTAGGTAGGTTCTGAAGGTCACAGTCGTCTCTGTAGTTCAAAGGCTAGTAAGACAGGGCGTGTTGGGTTTTTGTAGGGGGAGACCTTTAGACGCCTCCCCTCTTTTTTCCGTACAGGCGTACACTTTGTATGGTCCCCTCTTTCTTACTGAAATGACACGCAGTTCGCCTACGTTGTTCAAGAAAAAAAAACATGCATGCACTTCAATCATACAGCTTGTCATAATGTGTGAGTACCACCACCAAAAGGATAATTAGAAAAATGATGAAAGCAGCAGTGCGGAACTCAAAAGGGGCGATTAGATCTGGCTACATCTCGGGTCTTGGTGCAAGGAGCAGTGTGGAAGGCACAAGGGAGTGTGGAACACAGAACGGCGATGGATGATGGGATGCAGGATGTATACTTTTGAAGTAGGAGAGGTACTGAACTACTGAAGGCACTGCCAAAACCCTGTTTGAGTTCTCTATAGTGAGATGCTTCACAAGCTGATGTTCAGCAATTACTCTACTAAAATCACTGTGAAAGTACCTTGCTCTCACTGATATGTTCAGTTAGAGCATGTAGCCTTGAAAACAGAAATCTCTTGACACTAGACTGCAAAGCTGAAAGCGGAAAGGAATGATGTTTTCTCGATGTTGCTGTGGCAAGTAAAAGCGCAATGGTGAACTGTCATAATGGCATGCCAGTTATTTCTAATTCAAGGTGTTTTCTTTGTTGTTTATAGTTCAATCTAATGAATTTTCATTGATTCTATCCAGCCCTGTTGTATTTTCTCTACTCAAGCACTCAATTACTTTTCTTCTTAATATAATTATGTGCAGCTCTCCTTCCCATTCAATTAAAAAAAATACTTGATTGCTATGTTCTCAAAACTGTTGCTACTTTTGGAGTTTAATTATACAACGAAAAGTTTCCAGTGTGGACTTCCATGACTCCATGAGTGACTAGTTTCTTTTCTTTTTTTTTTCTATAACTAGAGCCCTTAACTAGCCCTAGGCTTGTTGAAGGCAATTTGGGAACCACCAGGATGGTGGCCTGACTCAAAACAATCTAGCCAGTGCCTTTCGTTTAATGTCAATGGTACCTTTCCTTAAGGTTGTTTGTGCTTTGGCTTTAGTGCATTTACATCTTCTAACAAACAAATGCTTTGAATTTCAGGCCTTCTCATTGGATTTTAACTTATGGTCATACCTGTAAAGTGTAAACACATGCATCGGAGTGTTCTATGCCTTTCGCAGCATGTGGCAAAAGATTTACAAGCGGCTCCAAACTAAGAGCCCATGCCAAGTCATATGAAAAGGTACTGCTATTATGCTTAAACTTCTGTAATCATCATTCTGGGTGCACTTGGCCTTGTGGTTGATTATTGCAGTGTTTACCGTTCTTTTTATACCTAAGTTACATTCTCAGTAAAAATAATCAGTAAAAGATTCTCTTAACCAACTATTTTTCTACACTAGTGCTAGCATGCCAGACTAATAGGCTATATTGCAGTATTGCTCATTGCTGCTGCTCGTTTTTTGCCCTTCTATTCTGTGTTGTGCTTATTGTCAAGGGCCTCGAACCCCTGACTGGCCGGACCTCGGCTACGCAGCTCGTAGCCGCCATCCGTCACGCCGGCGAGGTTATGCCCCTCGGCCGTCGGCTTAGGTGAGAGAGAGGGATTAGGGATAACTTCTTTGTTGATCTCAATTGTCCCAGCGTACATGCATATATGGCCCGTGGCCTTACAGATGGAGAAGGCTCACCTTGATTGTAGGACTAATCTAAGAAGGAAGCAACTAATCAGCTAATCTAAGAAGGAAGCAACTAATCAGCTAGCTAACTTTTCTCCTAGCCACTCGCCTGCCCTGCGCCCTGGCTGCTTGCTCGGTCAGCTAGCTATCTTTCCTCCTAGCCACTCGCCAGCCCTTCCTGCGCCCTGGCTGCTTGCTCGGTCGCTGCTCGCTCAGCCGCCCGGCGCACGTCACGGGCTCTCCGGCGCCTGGTGTATGTGCGACTGTACATGACATCTCTCCCGCCGTCGAAGACCAGCTCGTCCTCGAGCTGAAAAGCTGGAAAGCGAGCACGGAAATCGTCGAAGTCCTCCCAACTCGCAGACGCCGCCGGCTCATCTTTCCACTGGACCAGCACCTGTCGCACTCCGCGTGCCATCCGGGCAGCGATGATCTTGTCAGGCGCCGGCACCACTGCGCCGTTGTGGATTGGTGGCAGTGCCGGGGGCGTGGCTGGGGGCGTGTCGACGAACTTCTTGAGCACCCCAACGTGGAACACATCATGGAGGCGGGCCCCCTGGGGAAGCTGCAGCCGGACAGCCACGGCGTTGATGACCTCCTCGACGCGGTACGGCCCGACGAACCGTGGCTTGAGCTTGCCGGCGGTGGTACGTGGCAGGGATGCCGCTGGGCGCTGCCGGAGACGAAGGAGTACCCAGTCACCGACTTGGTAAGCCACCGGGCGATGATGCTGGTCGTAGACACGCTTCTGGACCGCCTGTGCCTGTTCGAGGCGATAGCGGACGTCGTCGAGGAAGGCTGCGCGGTCCTCCATCTCCTGGGCAACAGCAGCCACGCGCGTCTCGCCGGGCTCATAAGAGCGGATGGTCGGCGGGTCGCGGCCATAGACCACGCGGAACGGCGTCTCCCAGAGCGACGATTGGAAGGCGGTGTTGTAGGTGTACTCGGCCCACGGGAGCCAACGGAGCCACTGCCGAGGACGGTCGCCGGTGAAGCAGCGGAGGTACATGACGATCACCCGGTTGGCAGCCTCCGTCTGTCCATCCGTTTGTGGATGAAATGCCGACGACATGAAGAGCTTGGTGCCGGTGAGGCGCATGAGCTCGGTCCAGAACGCGGACGTGAACACCGGGTTGCGGTCCGAGACGATGGACTGCGGAACGCCATGTAGGCGGATGATGTCGGCGAAGAAAGCTTGGGCGACGGACTCGGCGGTGTAGGGGTGTGCCAGCGGGATGAAGTGGCAGTACTTGCTGAAGCGGTCGACGATGGAGAGGATGACTGTCTTGCCCTGCACCCGTGGCAGCGCCTCAATGAAGTCGATGCCGATGTCGGCCCAAACACTGGAAGGGATTGGCAGCGGCTGGAGCAGATCGGCCGGCCTCAAGTGGTCCGACTTGTACTTCTGGCATGTGGCGCATGCCTTCACAAATTCCTGCACCAAACGACGCATGTTTGGGAAATGAAAGTCGCGCCGGAGACGGTGCAGCGTGCGGTGGACGCCTTCATGGCCGTCGTCGTGGACCGTGGCCAGGATCTCCTGAAGGAGTGGCGATGCGGCTGGGATGTAGAGGCGGCCCTCCACGGCGACCATGGTGCGGTGCGGGTGCCCGCACGGAGCTCATCATGGATGGCGACTAGCGCTGGATCAGTGGCCTGGGCGTGGCGGAGGCGCTCGATGAAATCGAACCGGGGTGCCGAGATGGCCAGCAGCTCGCCCTCCTCGCTGTCGCGGCGGGAGAGAGCGTCGGCGACGGTGTTCGTGGCGCCCGAGCGGTACTCCACCGTGAAGTCGAAGCCGAGGAGCTTGCCGACCCAGTGGTGCTGCGGTATCGTGGCGAGGCGCTGGTCGAGGAGGTATTTCAAACTGTAGTGGTCCGTCTTGACGAGGAAGCGGCGCCCCCACAGGTAGGGCCTCCAGTGCCGGACCGCCTGAGTGAGGCCAATGAGCTCGCGCTCGTAGGCGGCCAGGGCGCGGTGACGTGGTGCCACTGGCCGGCTGAAGTAGGCCACCGGGTGTCCCTCCTGGACGAGGACGGCCCCAAAGCCGAACGTCGACGCGCCGCACTCCACGACGAACTGCTTGGCGAAGTCAGGCATGGCGAGGACGGGGGCCGACGTGACCGCCGCCTTGAGTGTTGAGAACGCCGCGACAGCTGCGTCGGTCCACGAGAAGCCATCCTTCTTGAGAAGCGCAGTCAGGGGCGCGGCCACCGTGCCATAGTTATGTACGAACTTGCGGTAGTACCCCGCGAGCCCAAGGAAGCCACGAACAGCACGGGCGGAGCGAGGAGCCGGCCAGTCACGAATGGCCTGCACCTTGGCCGGATCCATGGCGACGCCCGCAGCGGAGATGATGTGGCCGAGGTAGGCGACGGCGGGGGCACCAAAGGAGCATTTGGTGCGCTTGACGAAGAGCTGATGGCGGCGGAGCTCGTCGAGGACAGCACGAAGGTGGCGCAGATGATCCGCCCATGTCTTGCTGTAAATTAAAATATCGTCAAAAAATACCAAGACTAAGTGGCGGAGGAACGGCCGGAGTACGTCGTTCATCAAAGCTTGGAATGTGGCCGGCGCGTTGCAGAGTCCGAACGCCATGACCAAGAACTCGTATAGGCCGTCATGCGTGTGGAACGCCGTTTTGTGGACGTCCTTGGACCGCATGCGGACCTAGTGGTACCCCGACCGCAGATCCAGCTTGGAGAAGAATTTGGCGCCGTTGAGCTCGTCCAGCAACTCATCCACCACCGGGATCGGGAAGGCGTCCTTGACCGTCATCGCGTTCAGGGCCCGGTAGTCGACGCAGAAGCGCCATGAACCGTTGGGCTTCTTGACGAGGAGGACCGGCGACGAGAACGGCGAGTCGCTGCGGCGGACGATCCCTTGTGCAATCATGGCGGCACATTGTCGCTCCAATTCGTCCTTGTGGGCAGCCGGGTACCGGTAGGGGCGTACGGCTACCGGCTGCGCGTCGGGCTTCAGGAAGATGCGGTGATCGTGGGCGCGCTTGGGGGGCAGGCCGGTCGGCGTGGCGAAGACCCCCGCAAACGCGTCGAGGAGGGCCTCCAGAAGGGGCTCGCCGGCTGCCAGGGCGCTCAAGGCCGGGCCAGCAGCGGTGGACACGCTAGCCCAGGAGACGGTGCGGCCCTCGCGCTGGAATGACATGCGCCGGTTGGCCAAGTCCCAGACAATGGGCCCCAGCGCACCGAGCCACTTGGTGCCGAGGACGATGTCGTACCCGGCCAGGGGGCATGACGAAGAGGTCCGCCGGGAACGGGTCACCGACGATGAGCAGTGGTGCGTCGCGGATGACGCCGGCGCAGGTGATCCGCTCGCCATTGGCGACCATGGCCGTGAGGCGGGGCCGCTGACGGAGAGGCAGTCCGGACCGCCGCGCGGCCTCCTCGGAGATGAAATTGTGGGTGCTGCCGGAGTCGAGGAGGGCGACGAGCGAGGCGGCCCCCAGTGCCACCGCGAGCTGCATGGTGTCCGCCATGGACACGCCAGCCATGGCCTACAGCGAGAAGCAGGGAGCCTCCGTGTCCCCCGGTTCAGCGGCGTCGTCGGTGTTGTCGATCTCCACACCGTCGATGAAGAAAATCTGCTTGCAAAACCTGTTATGGCCACAAGAGTACTTTTCATCACAGTTAAAACATAGGCCAAGGCGACGACGTTCCGCCTGCTCTGCCGTGGAGAGGCGCCGCTGGTTGCCCTCGCGGCGTCCCTGGTCGGCGCCCGCCGGTGGTGCGGGCAGCGCCAGCTGCTGGGGCGGCGCGGGAAGACCCGGGCGAGGCGGCGGCGACGGCAGCAGACCGCGCGCGGCGGGCCGAGCCGGGGCCTGGGCCTGCCTGTCAATCTCCATGAGCTCCACCTGGCGCGCCAAACTCATCGCAGTGGCGAGCGTCTCGGGGTTGTGGATGCGCACCGCGTGACTCAGAGGCGGAAGGAGGCCGCCGGTGTAGAGCTGGACCCGTTGGATCTCGTCAAGCCGGCTGACGCGGGGAAGGAGTGCTTGGAACCGATTGGAGTACTCCACCGTCCCGGTACGCCGGCACTCCGAGAGCTCGAACAGGGGAGCCGATCGGAGCGGAGGGCCAAACCGCAAATGGAGGAGTTCCTTGAACCGACCCCAGCGCTGCGTGCCTTCATCCTCCTGGAGCTGGATGTACCACAGCTGGGCCACGTCTTCGAGATTGTACGAGGCCATCCAGACCTTCTCTTCCGGCATGGTTCTCTGTTGGTGAAAGTAGGACTCACATCGATTGATGAAGATCAGCGGATCGGATTTGCCGTCGAAGCGCGGGAAGTTCATCTTCTGGAACCGCGGCGGCCGATCGTTGTGATGGCTGCCGTCGGTGGCCCCGGCACCCGCCGAGGAAGAGCTCGACTTGTCCTTCAGGGACGCCATGTCGGCCTTCATGGTCGCCATGTCCGCGGACAGGGCCTGGATCATCTTGGTGAGGTCGGCGATGGCGTGTTCCGCCATGATCGGCTGGGCAGCGGTGGATGCGGTGGAGGAAGACAGGGATGGTGGTGCGGCGTCTGTGGATAGGCTGGTGGAGCGGGAGCGGGGCGGCGAGGATCGCCGGACTCATGATACCAGGTTGTCAAGGGCCTCGAACCCCTGACTGGCCGGACCTCGGCTACGCAGCTCGTAGCCGCCGTCCGTCACGCCGGCGAGGTTATGCCCCTCGGCCGTCGGCTTAGGTGAGAGAGAGGGATTAGGGATAACTTCTTTGTTGATCTCAATTGTCCCAGCGTACATGCATATATGGCCCGTGGCCTTACAGATGGAGAAGGCTCACCTTGATTGTAGGACTAATCTAAGAAGGAAGCAACTAATCAGCTAATCTAAGAAGGAAGCAACTAATCAGCTAGCTAACTTTTCTCCTAGCCACTCGCCTGCCCTGCGCCCTGGCTGCTTGCTCGGTCAGCTAGCTAACTCCTGCGCCCTGGCTGCTTGCTCGGTCAGCTAGCTATCTTTCCTCCTAGCCACTCGCCAGCCCTTCCTGCGCCCTGGCTGCTTGCTCGGTCGCTGCTCGTTCAGCCACCCGGCGCACGTCACGGGCTCTCCGGCGCCTGGTGTATGTGCGACCGTACATGACACTTATGCTATAATTCTATGTTATCAGCCTATGAGCCTCCGTGTAGATGTCTTCTTTCATTCTATGTTACTTGTGGAATTATAAAGATCTCTAAGGATGAAGGTTACATCGATAAACAAGTCCTCCCTATGCATTTATTTTCTATATCAGGTGAAGAGTATCTCAAAACTCTGGTTATTTGTTATCTGTGGGTGAACATAGGACTATAGAAACAGCTTTGCCCCTGACATCCAGGGTCTTTTGAGACATTTTTGGACTATTCAGCAAGCATAACTGATTAACTGCATATAGCAGTTATACACATAGGAAAACTCTGGTTGTAATGTGTTGCAGTACATTTAGTTTGCCAGATTAATCTCATATCAATTTATAATATACCTAAAACTGATTAAATAATTATCTTCTTAAATTCTACGGTGATACTTTGTAAATTCATGTTTGCTAATATGAATATTGTTTACTCTTTCTATGTGTCAGTGCAAAGTTTGCATATACCCATGGTCTTTGGAAAGATTTCGTGACTTTTCTGCAAGTTTAACTGATTAATTGTATATTACAATTGCATAAGTAAAAGAAATATCTCGGGTTGCAATACATTGCACAGATTCATGCCATATTGATTTAATATAACTAAATCAACTAAACAATCATTCTTTAAAAGTTCCAATAATTGTTCTTTAAAAGTTCCATAGAATGTTTTTGTAAATTTTAAAATTATTAATACAACCTTTGCATACTCTTCCCATGCTAATTGATTGTGTCCATTGGTGGTCTTGATACAGACTGGTACACCTTTTGCAGTGCAACATACACCGTCAGCAGAGAAACCGCAAAGGGCCCTGAAGCCTTCAACTCCAGCAACAGCTACAAGCTTTGCTGATCGTCCATACGTCTGCCCCTATGAAGGCTGTGACAAAGCATACATCCACAGTTACAAATTGAACCTTCATAGCTTCATCTAAAAACTCAGCGTCCTGAACATGGTCAAGAGGAAAATGGCAAGGTCGGTGCTTCTGCTGGTCAGCATGCTGTAAATGAACAGACCTACCGAAATAACTATGCTGAGGTTGGTGAGATTGCACCAAACCCCAAAAGGAGCAAGACGAATCCTGGGCATAAGGTTCACTCATCCAAAGCCTACGATGCCAAGATTTCGAGAGCCATGCCTTCTGACATCAGTTGTGTGAGGAACCAGTGGCCAGGTAAAGCTACCTAGGAAGATGATAGTGAAGAGACCGAAGAAGACGGGGGCAACAACATTGAAGATGTCTGGAGATATGGCAACAACACTGATGATGATGAAACGCCAGATGAAGATTGATCTTTATTTAGGTTTGGACATGATGAGGTGTCCCTTTAGTTTCTGCAAACTCTAAATCAATGCAATCATGGGGAATTTCAAGCTTTAACCTTAGGTAGTAGTCCATTCAGATGGTGCATCGATATATTGTACTCAGTTATCTGCTCCTAAATGTTCACTCTCCTATGTTCCATAGTAACTAATTGCCACATCTATATGAGATAGTTTGGATATGATTTCTTTGGAATAAATTTTCATTTGAACTGTTACTCACTTCATTATTTTTATTAGACGTGGAGTTTAGCCGTAAACATGTTTTATTTACTACAATCTACTTATTTTTCTGGCAAATCACTCGAGTATCAAACAGTTTAGCCATAAATCTTATTTTTCTGGCAAATAACTCGATTATCAAACAGTTTAGCCGTAAATGCAGTTGCCTGATAAGAGTATACGAGTGAAAAAGAAGGCCTTGCTCTAATACATATATCCAGCCTCTTGTATACGTGCTAAATACATTACTAAAGCTGATATTTTTTTCCTCGACACGATGGATCTGTACGTCACATACTCTCTCCGTCCCTAAAAAAAGTTTCACTATAGGGTTCGCACTAGTCAAGTTTTTTTTAAATTTAATTATATTTGTATAAAATATTAACAATATTTGTATCTCTAAATAAGTTTATTATGAAAATACATTCAGTGATGTATCTAATGACACTAATTATGCATCATAAATATTAATAATTTTTATATATAGTTGGTCAAAGTTGAAAGGATTTGACTTCTCAGGAAGTGCACTTTTTATGGGAGGGAGAGAGTATGCTTGAATCTAGAATTAAATTTACTCTTCGTAATGTCAAACATGGTCTTCAAATAATACCATGAAAAAAAATCAAAATCAAAATACATAATTTTTTTATGGTAAAAATACATAAATTTTATTGGACATACTTCAATGTAGATAGATGGACTTACACATCCTAAGGTAGCCAATGTAGACGGACTTGCACATCCTAAGGTAGCCTCCCAGCAATTGTTACTGCAGGTTCTATCCAATATGTTTAATGCACAACTACCACCGGAGATGAAATGTCCACCGGGGATCAAGAGGTTTGCATGATTAATTCACTGAAACACAATAATATTCCGTGTATCTTTATAATTCATAATCTAACAGTTATGCATGTTCATTAATACATATTTTGTTTCTGACTTTCTATGACAACCTAAGCAGTTAGCCACCTTCAAGTTGATGCTATACAAGATATTAAACAAAAATAGGTCACTGGGTTCATTATGGAAGAGGAGAAATTGGTGACTTCTACCTTATCTCGAGATAGCTCGATTTGTTCTTTTCAAACTTGAGTCTATGGATCTTTTATCTAATTTTATGCATTGATATATAACTTGTGATAACTTATACTCTCTTTGTTCCAAATTATAAAGGTGTTTTTGTTTTTCTAGATGCATTACTTTTCATATGTATCTAGGTATAGTGTATATTTAAGTGTATATAAAAGCTAAATATCTAAAAAAGTCAAAACGTCTTATAATTTAAAACCGTGGGAGTAACATATATACTAGTGTATGTAATATATATATATATATATATATATATATATATATATATATATATATATATATATATATATATATATGTGTGTGTGTGTGTGTGTGTGTGTGTGTGTTTATCATGTGGACGTTGTTACTGTTAGTGTGCAGTCCTGATGATGCATATGAAAGAAATGTTCGAAGAATGTATCAATGGGCAAGTCAAATCAAAACAGTGAAAAAGATATGAAATAGTGCACCAGATGATTCCAGTGGTCAGAAAGTTCAATGCACCAGGTTACTGCACAGTACAGTACTAATTAGTGTCAAGGCTGAAAAAAAATGTATAGATAGAATGGTCCATTGGCCAGCAAATTCAATGCAGGGGACATAAAGCTCGAAGGAAAATGTACCGGTGAGTAAAGAAATGAACGGACTATGCAACCCTACCGTGAAGAAGTGATAGCGGACTATAATGTGGTGCAGAGCAATCACAAGAACCGACACTGATATCAACATTACCATTGCTGGCGGGTACACTAACCCGGCAGTGGATAATAGGGCTATCACTATCGAATCGTGACACAACACAGTGATCATATAAAGACTTTGGTGTCCATTTCTGTCGTGAACCGGCAATGTTAATTATTTCTATCAGTGCTGCTTCTTGTTGCTAGCACATTGCCAGATCCAATTCCGATAGTGATGATTAGTTCGGATCCGAATGTACTGTCCGGCCATTTTTTTGTAGCATTCTAAAAAGCTTAAATTTAGTTTTACGAAAAAGATGCATATGTTCTTGCAAGGATTGTATATAGACCAAAAACTTTCAGTCCCTGCAACAATTTTATGTAGCCGCACATAAAACCAACATAAAACCCTATTGAAATAAGGTTTTATGTAGCCGCGCGCACATAAACTCCTGCTGTAGGCTAACAATAATAACCGTCGTTCTATTCGCAGCACAAGAAATAGGATGAAGAGGTTTACATAATATTTCATTGCATAGCAATTCATCAGTCCATATATATGTACAGCTGAATTATTATGTGGGGATCGGAGTATGCACACACGCAACGCACAATGATATAGCACACCAACTGAAAAGTGATGATTGTTTTCAGATGGGGACTTTATAATAATGAAAAACGGATAGTCCAATTCGACGCTAACTCACAGTCCCACAGCTGCTGCTCTCCATTCCGGCGCGCATGCTGGATGAGCGAGCTTAGTGGCATGCTAGATGAGCGATGAATAGGCAGCTTGTTCTCGTCGTTACCGTACCTCTCCACAAAGGGTTTTCTGAGGTTGATTTGACGCTTGGAGTAGTCAAGGATTGGCAATTCCTTGTGCTCGCACTCCTGCATGGTTGCATCAACATATTCCGATTGTAATAGTGACCAGACTTTGGCGGTTTAAGCCACTATGCCATGCTTATATCGCACAACCATAAAGTAGATCTTAATCAGAGATGTTCTGCAAACTCAATTTGCAATGTAATTAACCAGTCATGCTCAACACACTTGAGGAATCAGCAAATTACATAATTATCTACAAGTCAGACCTCTTAAACGTGGCACAAAAGATGAAAGGAGGCAAAAGTGTTTGAGTTATGCATTTTGTAATTTTGTACTCACAAGATTAATAAAATATATGGTTCCTCATCTATATGTGCATGTGTCCTCAATGCATCATTGTTGTTTTTCTGTGCCTTCGTTCTGTTTTTACCGGGAACACAAGTATAACAACAAAATTTCTTTTCAAGTATATTTAAAGGCAACTAAACACAACCAAAAAGAATCACGTGTGTTGCAACAGAAACCAAAAAGAAATTCACAAGATGTCTGGTATTGTTCGAGGATTAGTGCACGTGCATTGCTATTGCACACTATTTTGGTTATACACCCCTGGTCAAATGTTCCAAAGAATTTTCTTCAAATAATCACCGTCATCATATCTACATCTCTGACACATCCACCGTTATTGGCGCCACCTCCATCATCATCCCCAACACATTCACCATCACCAGCACCAACCTTATTCATGGCCACCCATTTCAGCACTAAAATCAGCCATACATGTGTATCCATACTCATCATTCATGTAATGATTTTTTTTGTGGCTCAGCATCATCGACCGTGTCGTCGTGATGGGTCCAAAATGTGTTTCTCCGCGCTTCAATGAATCCATCCACTTCAAAGTGGAAAGGTGGCTCACGCCTTAACAACGAATTGTGCATCCATGAGGTCATGTCCATCTTTTTAGACATCAAAGAAAAACAGTTAGTTAATATAAATGGCAATAATTAGTATATAATAACAACAATTAGTATATAAAAATTATGCAAGGTCATTCTTGTTTCAAGGACAAATAAAACTGATCAATTTTACTTTAATCATATCATTGTACATTACAAACAGTAAATCCCTACATAGCTACCTACGTATGTAGGTATGATTAGCCCCTAATCAAACAATTAATTATTTTCACATTATAGTTACAATTAATAAATTTAAAGTAAATAATTGACAACAATTAACATTGAACCCATTAATTGTTGATGCAAATTTAATCCCCTTTCAAAAATAAATTAACAGATATTGACTAACAAAATAATTCTAGACCTAGATCTAGATCTAGTCAATAGATCCAAAACTTTTAATCTTTATTCAAAAACTAACTAATAGAACATAAAAAATCAACACATGGCCACTAAATAAGGGTAGAATCTTGTTCCCTTACTAAATTTAACCTAAGACCTTTAAATATTTTATTGAATTACACTTATATATAGTTGCCTCAACCATGCAAAGAGCCAGAAAAATCAATAACCTAATTAATCATCAGGTAATCCCCCACTAAACCTTTAAATTTTTAGAAGTTGTGCTTTCTCCTCAGACTATAACTTTGTCCCAAGGAGAAAGAAAGAGACTGCTTTATATACTGGGCCACATTAGTTTTTAGAGGCACGTATAAAAATGGCTCTTATTTATTTATAGAGACGTATGAGTTGGAAATGTTTCTTTTCATACGCAGCTGGGATACCTAGTCGTCTCAAAAATAGTGATTATTTCAAATACGTAATTACAGACTCTTATAGTTGTCAGAAAACTATCTCTCTCTTTTTTTTTTTTGAGATAGTCGGAAAACTAAGTCTTTGACATGTAGCACAATCACCTGCGCACTAGTGAGATCATCAGTCGTAGCAGCAGTCGTAATGTGGCCCTGTGAATTGGTGTGGAGGTTATTTGACAATGGAGTACTGGGTTGACCTTGGTCACCACCTGTATCATTATTTCCTGCAAGTGGACAGGAAGTCTTTATTTATAATCTGGTGAGAGCGGAGATCAATCACTAGTGTTCACTACGGATTACTATATCATTGGCGCTGTCTGACAGTCTAAGGATCAAATATCGGACAATTGCCTCCGTACGGGATGTAGTTGTTTATAGCCATTACCAGGTTGTCTTGCCTGAGTGCTGGTCAGCTGCGGAAGATAAGTCGCAAGTTCCAACCCTGAATGTGAAACAAGAATCTATTAAGTAATAGCACATAGTAAAATAAAACCGCACGAACCTTTAGAATAGCTAAGGCTGGGCATTCGGATTACCCGAAATTTTCGGATCGGGTATTTCGGGTTTTGAGAAATTTGGGTTTCAGAAATTGTTACCCGATATTTGTTCTGAAAAAGAATTACCCGAGATATTGGGTACCCGAAAATTCGGGTTCAGGTTCGGGTATTCCCGAATTACCCAATCAAAAAAAATCAGCAGAAGAGGAAGAACTATGTGAGGACGACTCTATCAAGAAGACTACCATCGAGTTGCAGCATCCGCACAGCAACCATGTCCAGTCTCCTTGAGCGCGGAGCACCACACCGCCGAACTCGCCTCAAGGAACTCACCTGCTGCACCGACGACGTCGCCTTCTGCACTGACATCGATGTCTCACGCGTACCTGCCTTTGGTCTAGCGAGTGTCACCTGCTAGATGTGGCCATCTGCCCATGCCCCAAGTCCCGTGCATCAAGCGGTGGATCAAAAATGAGCAAGAACAGATTTGGATTGGAGATGAGGATTAAGGAGAGAGAAATAGAGAGATTTGGGGCTGCGGGAGGCATCTGGTGCCTGGCGGCTGAGGTGCTGTGCAGGCGTGCGGTCCCATGTGGTGTGGGTTAGAGCATCTTAAGTGTTTGCCAAAATTCACTTGACAAATATCGTGATTTGATAACTCGTTAAAATATATGGCAAGTGAAAAAATAGACTCTCCAATAGTTTACCATTTGGACTTGGTAAAATAAGAAGAGGCCCGTTAAGCGAACGAAGAGCCCCGTTAAGAAACGAAGAGCCCGCTAAGAAACGAAGAGCCCCGCTTAAATTTGCACGTGAAGCCGGATGCGCGCTCACGCTCAGCGCGCAAATATGCGTGTGGAGGGGGAGATTTGCCAAGTTGCTAAAATTTGCCAAGTTGGATGCCAAACTGTTGGAGCACAATTTTTTCTGTTTTGACAAAAATAGATGGATGCCAAGTTGATTTGGCAAACTATTAGATATGCTCTTAGGAAGGGATGGTAGTGGGAGTTGGTTGTTGGGCTGGGCCATAAATGTTTCTTTTGATGGGCTTTTATTTAAATCGGGTTGTTTGGGTAATTCGGGTACCGGAGGTGTATACCCGAATTTTCTAGTACAGGTTCGGGTATTCAGACTTGCTACCCGAAGTAGGACCCGAAATTTCGGGTATCGGGTATCGGGTATTTTGGGTTCGGGTCTGAGTATTTCGGGTTCGGATATCGGATTTTTTGCGCACTCTTAAGAATAGCTCCTTGCCTTGAGCACAACTAAGTATTTCCAAATCACTAGTTACTTTCCTTATGCTTGCAAGGAGGATGTCTGGAACGCCAAGGACTTCCAATGGATGATGCCCTGAATAAAAATTAATTATTAGATGAACACACGGACAAGATGAACACTAGGCCGGTGAGCTGAAAACAGTTGACATTGAAATTAAAAGTTGACACATAAAAATGTACATGCATACACGGACAAGATGAACACTAGGCGCGTGCATGTTAATCTTGCGTTCATGCACACTACACTATCCCAGAAAACATCTAATCATTGTGAGGCTTTTACCTGTGTACCCTTAAAAAAGATGCCACACTCCTGCGTACCCTTCAAAAGTTGGTCGTCACCTACATGCCCTCGCTCGAACTTTTCTTTTCCCTTATGCCATTCCGTCGGCATTTGCTCCTAACGGTGGGTAACGGCTCTGGAGAATGACTCAGTTGCCCTTGGGCTTGTATGAGCGTCTAAACTTTTTCGTTTCCCCTGCGCCATTGTCAGGCCAATTGGCTTTGGTGCCAAGGTTTCCACACTTGGAGCAAAACACCGGTTTAACCAGGTGTTCGATGTTATTGGCATCGTTTATTGCTTGTTCGATTCCATTGGGATCGTCTCCAGAAGGGGGATTAGTGCTTATTGCTTACATTGCCCATGGATCGTCCACCTATTAGAGAGAGCAACCAGAAGAGAGAGGAAGGAGAGGGTGATACGAGACAATCTGCATATGCAACCCAATAAAAAGCTACGAGACAATCTGCATTCTCTATCCCTGCATATGCAACCCAATAAAAAAAACACCCTCTGTTCGATCAGCAGTTGCAAGCCATGGATAGCGAGAGACGCATGAGCCCGGCGTTGTACAAGGCGGCGACGCAGGGGAAAGTGTCGAGCCTGAAGCAGCTGGTGGATCCGGAGGAGCCCAGTGTCCTCAGCGCCACGACGCCCCAGCTGAACACGGCGCTCCACCTCGCCGCGTTGCACGGCCACGCCGAGTTCGCCGGCGAGGTCCTGGAGATCAACGAGGAGCTGCTCGTCACCCAGAACAACAACGGCGACACCCCGCTGCACCTGGCGGCCAAGGCGGGCAAGCTGGAGGTGGCCAAGCTGCTCGTCAACCGCGCCCTGGCGTGGCCGCAGGACAAGAAGAGCCCTCTGATCATGATCAACAAGGCCGGCGACACCGCGCTGCACGAGGCGGTGCAGTACCGCAGGGGCGCCGTGGCGGTGGTTCTGCTGGACGCCGACCCCAACCGCGGCCATGACCTCAACGAGCGGATGGAGTCCCCGCTGGACTTGGCCGCCCGCGAGGGCCTCGTCCAAGTCGTCCAGAAGATCGTCAACCCCCCTGGGTCGCCCAGGAGTTCTTGCCCTCCATCTCCCTCAGCGGCACGGCTCTGCATCAGGCCGTGCTGGGCACCCATCACCGTAAGCACTGGCAAAACTTTCAAATACACAGCACTGCTACATATTTCTCTCTTCTCCGGTTCTCCCGTACAGTCGTGCCCGCATCAATAATTGTCCCCGCTGCACGTCGCCGCGCGGTACGGCTCGACGGATGCCATCAAGGCGCTGCTCCGGCTCTGCCCGGACGTGTCCGAGATGGCGGACATCTATGGCCGCAACGCCTTCCACGCCTCCGTCGTCTACGGCAAGGTGGACGCGCTCAGGTGCTTGCTCCGCCGCGTCCGTCCCGCGGAGCTGCTCAACCACGCCGACAACAACGGCGACACGCCTCTGCACCTCGCCGCCAAGATGAGCCACGTGCACTCCGCGCTGATGCTTCTCAATGACAGCCGCGTCGACCCCGGCATCCGCGACAAAGACGACCAGACGGCGCGCAGCCTCGTCGAGAAGAAGCAGCACACCAGCGAGACGGATGCCCACGAGATGTACCTCTGGAAGCAGCTCAAGCACCAGGAGTCCAAGAGGTGCCGCAAGCAGCAGCTGCCGCCGTGTCCTCCCGCGCTCGGGTGAGAGAGTGAGGAACGAGAATGGGGGAGAGACTGAGAGAGAGGCTCGGGTAAGACTGAAGGAGATGCGCCTAATATGTCAGTGCACCGGAGGGTAAGGAGGACATTTTTCCAGCCCGGTCCTACATGTCAGAGCCACCAAACGGCCAAAACCTAACGGAATGCCGACGGAATGGCATAAGGGAAAAGAAAAGTTCGAGCGAGGGCATGTAGGTGAGGACCAACTTTTGAAGGGTACGCAGGAGTGTGGCATCTTTTTTAAGGGTACACAGGTAAAAGCCTCAATCATTGTCGGGTCAGAACCACCGTAAGTGCTGGTTCTAGACTTGACGGTGATAGGTGATGACAAGGTAGAAAATATGTGTTTCTAGAATTTGAATATGGCCTTTCAATGTTCAGGTTCTCTCAATCGTCCATACAACTGAGTATTATTTTAACTACACAATTTGAAATCTTATATTCTATATTTGACACTAAATAATCTCAGATGAAAAAGTTGTTAACTGCAAAGTTGTAGATCTCGTCTAGTACTACAACTTTGGTGTTGACTTTGTCTTTATCCAACACTGTTAACCATCTCAAATTTGGTCTGAAGACTTATATTGAATATTTGGACATGTAAACATCTCAGCCATGGGTCTCACAAAAAAAATTATCAGCCGCAAAGTTTTAGATCTCTTTAAACTCTACAATTTTGATATAAAACCTAGATCTGACCTCATATGAAAAGTTATGTTTTTTTTTTCAAAATAGGCTATCACTGGTGGTTCATGGCCATGAACCGGCAGCGATAGGTGGACCTATCACCGCTAGTTCGTGGCTTCAATCGACAGTAATAGTACCATGTCTATCACTACCAGTTAAAGCCACGAATCGGCAATTATCAATAGTCCACCTATTAATGCTGGTTGTGCTATCACCGCCAGTTAATAAAGCCATGAACCAGTAGTGATAATCCGACAACGATTGTCTATTCTAACGTAGTGCTACCATATGGGAATGGTTCAAGCCTAGTGAACAAAAATTTTGTATTGTCTTGACGGTTTAAAATACACAAAATTTCATTGGAAACTTGAATTATTGCCGTAGTATAGAAATCAACCAAGAACATTCATTTTTCAAAGCGATTTTAACCTTAAGTTATAAAAATCAAGTTGAGTTCTATGGTTGTTTAGTGCTGATGTGGAGCGGTTTTGACCTAGCCCAAATTTGTCTACTTATAGTGTATCATTTGGCCTATAAATCTTTGAAATCTATAAAGGGCCGACCAAATTATAGATTTTACTTTGAACATCAAACTGATGATGAGAATGATTTAGAGATTAGCAATTTTACTCTCGCTCTATACAAGCTATATTTTGATAGACCGGCTTGAAAAAGTGGTAAGGCCTTGGTGTTGTGTGATTATCTGTCCTGATGGAGTTGTTTTCTAAAGACATGTAGCCAGTTAGAGAATTTTTACCCCAATAATACGAAACCTTGTTAGGTTTATATATTTTCAAATTATGGATGTGAGACATGTGGAAACTTTTGGCAATTCAGTGCTAGTGGTGCAGCAAGTTCCGAGGTGTTTCAACATTTAGATGTGAAAGCATCTAGGCCCCTAGAGTGGGTTTCGATGATTGATGACAACGGTTAATTATCATGACTAATGTGTGTTTTGCAAAGACGATAGAATGTTAGGTCATGGTAATGGAGATCATGGGCAATATGGTTATCATGCCCCTTATCGATGAAAATTGTTTCGGTTTTCAAAGGATGGACGACAAGGTTAAGGACGGTTAGTTCCAGACGTCGAAGGTGTTGAGTGACGTTCGGATTAGTCGTTAGTACTTTTTTTCTCCTTTGGCCATGCTATTAAGGGGGCATGGATGGGTAGCTTGACCTAGATGAATCTAGTGGTTAGGTGTGGTGCACACTTGTCAAACTTAGCACTAGGTAGCCCCAAGATAGCTGAAAGGTCTTGATGGCTAGAGGGGGGGTGAATAGCCTTTTAAAATTTTCTACAATGACAAACTAAACAAGTTTATCAATACAACAAATAGCGAGATGCGAGTTTTGCTTAGCCTACGGGGTGTTTGCAAGCCACCTATCCAATTCACAATTCTAGTATAATGACACTCAACCGCACAAGTCAAACTGAGAAGGAAACTACAACTAGCAAGCTACACAAAAGTGCTACTCTAGCAAAGTAACTAAGAAATTAATACAAGAGAGAGTTAGAAGGGTATCACCGAGGGGCGAAGTATTGAGCCAACCAAACAATATGATCAAGAGATGAATTCCACAATATACAACCACCGGGATCGATCAATCACAATAAGAATGATGACACAAGGATTTATCCCGAGGTTCACGTGCTTGCCAACACGCTAGTCCCCGTTGTGTCCCTCTTTACCACGTGGTTCGGTGGCTAATCGGTCTCACACCGAGCCTCTCAAAAGGCGCCACAAGAACCTACCAAATGGCAAAAGGTTGCAATGACACGAGCAATTTACTAATGTTGCCTTTGGCGCTTCGCCGAGGTAGGCACAAACCCCTCACAATCACCGGAGGTGGCCAAGAACAATCACCAACTCTTGCCAACGCCTCCAAGCTGCTCCAAGCCGTCTAGGTGGCGGCAACCACCAAGAGAAACAAGAATCCCGCAGCAAATCAACCACCAAGTGCCAACTAGACAATCTCACAATGCAAATGCACTTGGATCACTCAATCTCACTTCGAATATGCAAAGAAGCAAGAGAGATGAGTGGGTGGGGAGTTGCTTAGCTCAAAGTGCTCACAAGTATGTCAAAATGTCCAAGAAATGGAGCCTTGAGCCGGCCAACGAGTATTTATAGACGTACCCCTTCGAATATAGCCGTTAGAAACTGAAATCAGCAGCAGTCGCGCTGACCGGACGCGCTGGTCCAACTGACCGGACGCGCCGGTCACGCAACGGCTATTTTTCGAAACACTGACCGGACGCGCCGGTCGCAACGACCGGACGCGCTGGTCACGACCGGACGCTCCGGTCCCGTGACCGACCGGACGCGCCGGTCAACACTGAGTCGCGCAAAACGAACCAGCGACCGGACGCGCTGAAGAACTGACCGGACGCCACAGTGCCCCGCGTCCGGTGGGAGTCCAGTAAGCTCCCTGGACGACCGGACGCGTCCGGTCGCTTGTGACCGGACGCGCTGCGCGTCCGATCAACCAACCGAAACACGCGCAGACACTGGACACTGACCGGACGCGTCCGGTCAAACAATGACCGCGTCCGGTGCAGCGTCCGGTGCAGCGTCCGATCACCACTGTGACCTCCGTTCGCTTCCGTTTGATTTCCGACTTCCGGCGTAGTGGAAAATAGGCATTTCATTTCCCCGAAATCGCCTGAATCCCGCGCTCGCACGCTCGGCGGGAGGGAGAGAGGACCCCCAAACCCTCTCTACCGCTCAAACTCCAACGCCGTCGCAAACGTGCTAACACCACCAAGTGATCATCACCATGTGTATGTGTGTTAGCATTTTCACAATCATTTTTCGAGGCGTTATTAGTTCTATCCAAATGCATATGATCATGAAATGCACACCTAGAGGCACTTAGGAGTTCAATAGCCACGTCATTCCCCTCTTTATAGTACGGCTATCTATCCTATAATGTAACCACACCCACTAGGTGTCTTGGTTACTAAAACACAACCCTTAAGCATATACCTTTGCCTTGATCACGTAGAGTTGCATCCAAATCCAAGTGTGGCCAACATGATCACCATGTCCATCTTGCCACCAAACTTGGAATGTACTAATCCTCATATGCTACATACAACTTAGGCATAGGATTAGTACTTAGGCATTGTCACTAATTACCAACACCAAACATAGGACTTTCAATCTCCCCCTTGTTGGTAATTGGTGACAACCCTTTCACAAAGATATTATGATAAAATTTTTATTGAACCCATGCCACATTGTCCAAGTATATTACCATGTGTAAGAAGTATGGACAAATGATCATGAATTCAAATTGATAGCAATGGCTCCCCCTACATGTATGCTATATGTTTGGATTTAGGAAGCATACATGTTTAGATAGGAAAATATAGGAGCATTAACTATCAATTGGTGCTAAGTGTTTTAGATTATAGACCTTTGAAGCGTGATACCATCGGAGTAGCGATAAACATCATCTTAGCACCCTGTGTAGTTAGATATCACTTGGAAAAGCACAAACAAAACTAGAAACCTTGTGAGATCAACATTATAAGCAAGGCTCTAGTACCACTTTGAAAAACATGAAGCAAGAGAAATCTAACTACTTCCTATTCATGCTAGTACTTCAATACACCATTCAATTGTATACTAGCAAAACACCACACAAGCAATGTATCGGAGAAAAAGAAATGCATAACTATGCATCATACATATGAAGTGCACATGGAAATGCAACATTCATGTTTAAGAGCTTGCTCCCCCTACTTGTGTGCTCAAAATTTTAGTTGATCCCCTTCTTTTATCAATTTCTCCTCTTTTAGAATCTATCTTTGTGAACAACATTTTCTCCCCCTTTGTGCTTCTCCCCCTTTGAGTTCTATCTTTGTGAACAATATTTTCTCCCCCTTTGGCACCAATGACCACTAGGGACCAATTTTAGATAGATTATCATGTTGAATTATGGGGTGAGGATCAAGTTTGTGATTCAACCTAGATTGCTTGCATAAATAAAATGCTTCGGTTTGATCCAAGGGCAAGCTTCTTCACACCTCACTAGAAGGGTTATCATGCACCATGTTGAAGCAAATATTTAGACAAGTGATCTAGATTAAACACTTAGGATCACAAGCTACTCAAACAAGTTATATGCTACCACTAGATCATACAAGTCATGGAAACAATAGTGGCACCATATAAACTTCAAATTCATTTGATTTTCATGAATGAGCCTATAACATGTAAATTATGACTAGATGCACTAAACAAGTCCTTAGCATAGAATGTATGATATGTCAACCAATTGTACCTTGGGGCTCGAAGGAGAGGCATGCCATATCATGGAGGTGCATCAACTCATGTTGGAGAAGTCAAGTATGTTCAACTCATTCTTTAGCTTGTGAAATCTCTTCTCATCAAGTGGCTTGGTGAATAGATCGGCTAATTGATCTTCGGTGCCCACACTCTCAATAGCAATGTCACCTTTTTGTTGATGATCTCTAATGAAATGATGACGAACATCAATATGCTTTGTTCTTTGATGTTGAATCGGATTGTTGGTTAGCTTCACGGCACTTTCATTGTCACATAGCAATGGCACATTCTTAAAGTTGATTCCAAAATCCTTCAATGTTGCCTTCATCCACAAGATTTGTGCACAACAACTACCCACGGCGATGTATTCGGCCTCGGCGGTAGATAGTGCAATACTATTTTGCTTCTTGGATGACCATGAGACAAGTGATCTTCCCAACAATTGACAAGTCCCGGAAGTGCTCTTTCTCTCCACTTTGTCACCGGCATAGTCGGAATCCGAATATCCAACTAGCTCAAAGCTTGCACCTTTGGGATACCACAATCCAACATCTTGTGTATGCTTTAAGTACCTCAATATTCTCTTTGTTGCCTTCAAATGACTTTCTCTTGGTGAGGCTTGAAATCTTGCACACATACATACACTAAACATCACATCGGGTCTTGATGCCGTCACATAGAGTAGGCTACCAATCATTGATCTATAAAGCTTTTGATCCACCATGTTGCCACTCTTGTCACTATCCAAACTTCCACTAGTGCCCATTGGGGTTGTAATGCCCTTTGCATCTTCCATGCCAAACTTCTTGAGCATATCTTTGATGTACTTGGTTTGGCTCACAAATGTTCCTTCCTTCATTTGTTTGATTTGAAGTCCAAGAAAGAAACTAAGTTCACTGATCATTGACATTTCAAATTCCTTTGCCATCATTTTTCCAAACTCATCACAATAATCTTGATTGGTTGAACCGAAGATGATATCATCAACATATATTTGCAATACAAACAAGTCTTTCCCAATCTTCTTAGTGAATAGTGTTGTATCAACTTTGCCCATGACAAATCCTTTGGATAGCAAGAAGTCCCTCAATCTTTCATACCATGCTCTAGGTGCTTGCTTCAATCCATACAAAGCTTTCCTTAACTTATATACATGGTTGGATTTCTTGTCATCTTCAAAACCGGGAGGTTGCTCCACATACACCTCTTCTTGAATGTACCCATTGAGAAATGCACTCTTTACATCCATTTGATATAGCTTGATATTATGAGCACAAGCATAGGCAAGTAAGATCCTAATTGCTTCCAATCTTGCAACCGGGGCATAAGTTTCACCAAAGTCAAGACCCTCTATTTGTGTGTAACCTTGAGCCACTAGTCTTGCTTTGTTCCTTACTACTATTCCATCTTGATCTTGCTTGTTGCGAAAGACCCATCTTGTTCCAATGACATTATGATCCTTAGGCCTCTCAACTAGTTCCCATACTTCATTTCTCTTGAAGTTGTTGAGCTCTTCATGCATTGCATTTACCCAATCCGGATCTCTCAATGCTTTATCAATGTCCTTGGGTTCTTCCATTGACACAAAAGAAGAGTGAGCACAAAATGATGTCAATCTTGATCTAGTTTGAACTCCCCTTTGTTTGTCACCAATGATGGAATCTAATGGATGGTCTCTAGCAATGTTGGTTGGTTGAAGCACTTGTACTTGATTGCTTGGATGTTGATGTTGATCATGAGTTGGAGATGATGAACTAGCCACTTGTTGATCTTGTTGCACTTGAGATGATGTACTAGCTTGATTTTGCATTAGAGAACCACTAGCTTGTGTAATTGGACTTTGGAGCACTTGATCTTTGTTATCATCCACATCAATCACTTGCTTTGGCCTAATATCACCAATATCCATTTCTTTCATAGCATTGGTCAATTGAGTTCCTCTCACATCATCCAAGTTATTTTCCTCATCTTGAGAGCCATTTGTTTCATCAAACTCAACATCATGAACTTCCTCAAGTAAGCCACTAGCCAAATTCCAAACTCTATAAGCTTTGCTAGTAGTGGAGTAACCAAGTAAGAATCCTTCATCACATTTCTTCTCAAACTTGCTCAATCTAGTGCCCTTCTTCAAGATGTAGCATTTGCAACCAAATACCCGAAAGTATGCAATGTTGGGCTTTCTTCCATTTAAGATCTCATATGGTGTCTTATCTAGAAACTTATGGCAATAGAGGCGGTTGCTATAGAAGCAAGCCGTGTTGATTGCTTCGGCCCAAAATGAATGACTCACATTATACTCATTTAACATTGATCTTGCCATATCAATCAAAGTTCTATTCTTTCTCTCAACTAGGCCATTAGATTGAGGTGTATACTTGGCCGAGAATTGATGCTTGATTCCAAGCTCCTCACATAGCTCATCAACTCTTGTGTTTCTAAACTCACTTCCATTGTCACTTCTTACTTTCTTGATTGTGGTCTCAAACTCATTTTGCACTCTCTTGATGAACTTCTTGAATATGTCAAATACATCACTCTTGTCCCCAAGAAAGAATACCCATGTATATCTAGTGAAATCATCCACAATCACAAAGCCATACTTGTTGCCACCAATGCTTGTATATGTAGTTGGCCCAAATAAATCCATGTGCAACAACTCAAATGCCTTGGAAGTACTCATAATGCTTTTCAATGGATGAGTGTTGCCTACTTGCTTTCCGGCTTGACATGCACTACATAGCTTATCTTTCTCAAATGTGACATCCTTCAAGCCTCTAACTAAGTCATGCTTTACTAACTTGTTCAATTGCTTCATGCCAACATGACCAAGTCTTCTATGCCATAACCAACCCATACTTGATTTGGTGAGCAAGCATGTTGAAAGTTGAGTGTCACTAGCATTGAAATCAACCAAGTATAGATTCTCATATCTAAAGCCCTTGAAGATCAAGTTAGAGCCATCAACACTAACTATCTCCACATCATCAACACCAAATATGCACTTGAAACCAAGATCACACAATTGAGCAACCGAGAGAAGATTGAAGTTCAACTTTTCAACTAGGAGCACATTGGAAATGCTATGATCATTTGAGATTGCAATCCTTCCAAGAGCCTTCACATCACCTTTGCTATTGTCACCAAATGTGATACTATCAATGCCACTATCATTTGATTTGAGAGAGTTGAACATTCTTGAATCACCGGTCATATGTTGAGAGCACCCACTATCAAGCACCCAATGCCTTCCTCCGGCCTTGTAATTTACCTACAAAATAAATTAATGTTTCTTAGGTACCCATACTTGTTTGGGTCCTTGGAGGTTAGTAACTAAGCTCTTTGGTACCCAAATGGCCTTCTTCTTTGGACCCACAATTGGTGTACCAACAAACCTAGCATGCACACCTTTCTCACCCTTGGTAAGCACATAACAAGAATCAAAAGGAATGTAATCCATTTTAGCATGAAACTTGTTGTTGTTCTTGTTCATTTTATTACAATTAATCTCTAGATGCCCAACTTGCTTGCATCTATTGCAATAACGACCATTGCTCTTCACAAAGCGAGGCTTTGGAGTAGCAAAGGCCGCCTTGCCCTTCTTGGGAGTATAGCCCAAACCCTCTTTGTTAAGAGAGAACCTTTGGCTACCCAAGCATTTTAGCAAGCGGGCATCCCCACCATAGGCATTGCCTAATGCGCGGGTGAGATCATCCACCTCTCTCTTGAGAGTCTTATTCTCAACCACAAGTGATGACTCACTAGTAGTAGAGGTAGAGTTGGTTGTGGTGGATGATGATGAGCTACATGAAGCATTAGTAGGACCAACAAATAAAGAATCATCAATAATATCACATGTTAGTCCAATATCACAAGTGACAATCACTTGCTCCTCCTTAGCTTCCTTCATGAGTTTCTCCAACTTGAGGTCCTTCTCCTTGATGAGCTCAAATAGAGAGGAGTGGGCTTCCTTAAGCCTAGTGTGAGCAACTTCAAGGTCCTCGTGGTCCTCCTTTAGACACTCACGAGAGGCCTCTAGCTCATCAAAGGATTTCCTAAGAGCTTTAAGCTCTTGTTCAATTCCTTTGCACTCCTTACTTTTTTTGAGAGCAACAAGCTCTTCCATCAAGGCATCATTTTCATTGCTCTTGGCAATGAGCTCTTGCTCCAAGATTTTGCACTTCTTGGTTGTCCTCTTGTAGCCCTTGCTCATTTGATCTATTATGCCCAATAGATCATCCTTGGAGTAGTCCTCATCCTCCTCATCATCACTCCTACAATCATCACTAGCACAAGAATCATCATCACTATCATCATATTTTACCTTGGTAGGCTTGGCCATAAGGCATGTCGATGTAGTGTCGAAGATGGATGGCTTGTTGGAGAGGGCGATGCTTGCAATGGCTCGCCGAGTGGTCCTCTCATCATCACTCGAGCTATCATCATCACTATCGGAGTTATCACTATCCCAAGTGACCACATAGCCACCACCCTTCTTCTTCTTGTTGATAGTGAAGCTCTTCTTCTCTTTCTTCTCCTTCTTATCCTTCTTGTTTTTCTTCAACTTCAACTCCCCATCATGATATCTTTTGTCTTCATAGGGACACTTTGCCACTACATGATCGGGGCTATTGCAATTGTAGCAAAGCATCTCCTTTGCCTTCATGAAGTCCCTTCTCTTTCTTGCACCATATCCTTTCTTCTTCATAAACCTCCCCATCTTGTGCACTAGGAGGGCCATGGTCTCATCATCGAATGGATCATCATCATCGCTCTCTACCTTGCTCTTGCCCCTAGAAGATAAAGCCTTGAATGCAATGGGCTTCTCTTGCTTGACCTTGATCTCCTTCTTCTCATCTTCATCTTCATCATCATCATATTGAGCATCGGTCATGACATCTCCAAGCACTTGGTTTGGAGTCACCTTGTCCAAACCCTCTCTTTGGATCATCTTCCTCAAGATAGCAAACTTCTTAGGTAAGTTCATCAAGAACTTATGTGAGAAGTCCTTGTCCTTGACATCTTCTCCTAGGCTCTTGAGATCATTGACAATAACTTGTAGCCTATAGAACATCTCCGGTATGGACTCATCATCCTTCATCTTGAAGCTTGCAAACTTGTCCTTGAGCATATAGAGCTTGACACTCTTTACCGTTGAAGTGCCCTCATATGTTTCCTCTAATCTTGTCCACACTTCACTTGCCATCTCAAGATCCTTGATTTGCTCAAAGACCTTTGCATCAATCCCATTGTAGAGAGTGTTGAGAGCCATAGTGTTGCATTGGTTGTTGATGCGATCATTGTTGGTGAGGTTGTCGGGATCAATGATAGCATAATCATGATGTGTCACCTCCCAAACCTTCTCATTGATAGAGCCAAGATATTGCTTCATCTTTCTTTTCCAATGATCAAAAGATGAGACACCGTCAAAGAATGGAGGCTTGCCCCCGACATGGTTGAACACAACTTGAGCCATCTTACACCGAGGTTGTTAAGCCTTACAAACGGTGACCACGGCTCTGATACCACTTGAAAGGTCTTGATGGCTAGAGGGGGGGTGAATAGCCTTTTAAAATTTTCTACAATGACAAACTAAACAAGTTTATCAATACAACAAATAGCGAAATGCGAGTTTTGCTTAGCCTACGGGGTGTTTGCAAGCCACCTATCCAATTCACAATTCTAGTATAATGACACTCAACCGCACAAGTCAAACCGAGAAGGAAACTACAACTAGCAAGCTACACAAAAGTGCTACTCTAGCAAAGTAACTAAGAAATTAATACAAGAGAGAGTTAGAAGGGTATCACCGAGGGGCGAAGTATTGAGCCAACCAAACAATATGATCAAGAGATGAATTCCACAATATACAACCACCGGGATCGATCAATCACAATAAGAATGATGACACAAGGATTTATCCCGAGGTTCACGTGCTTGCCGACACGCTAGTCCCCGTTGTGTCCCTCTTTACCACGTGGTTCGGTGGCTAATCGGTCTCACACCGAGCCTCTCAAAAGGCGCCACAAGAACCTACCAAATGGCAAAAGGTTGCAATGACACGAGCAATTTACTAATGTTGCCTTTGGCGCTTCGCCGAGGTAGGCACAAACCCCTCACAATCACCGGAGGTGGCCAAGAACAATCACCAACTCTTGCCAACGCCTCCAAGCTGCTCCAAGCCGTCTAGGTGGCGGCAACCACCAAGAGAAACAAGAATCCCGCAGCAAATCAACCACCAAGTGCCAACTAGACAATCTCACAATGCAAATGCACTTGGATCACTCAATCTCACTTCGAATATGCAAAGAAGCAAGAGAGATGAGTGGGTGGGGAGTTGCTTAGCTCAAAGTGCTCACAAGTATGTCAAAATGTCCAAGAGATAGAGCCTTGAGCCGGCCAACGAGTATTTATAGACGTACCCCTTCGAATATAGCCGTTAGAAACTGAAATCAGCAGCAGTCGCGCTGACCGGATGCGCTGGTCCAACTGACCGGATGCGCCGGTCACGCAACGGCTATTTTTCGAAACACTGACCGGACGCGCCGGTCGCAACGACCGGACGCGCTGGTCACGACCGGACGCTCCGGTCCCGTGACCGACCGGACGCGCCGGTCAACACTGAGTCGCGCAAAACGAACCAGCGACCGGACGCGCTGAAGAACTGACCGGACGCCACAGTGCCCCGCGTCCGGTGGGAGTCCAGTAAGCTCCCTGGACGACCGGACGCGTCCGATCGCTTGTGACCGGACGCGCTGCGCGTCCGATCAACCAACCGAAACACGCGCAGACACTGGACACTGACCGGACGCGTCCGGTCAAACAGTGACCGCGTCCGGTGCAGCGTCCGGTGCAGCGTCCGGTCACCACTGTGACCTCCGTTCGCTTCCGTTTGATTTCCGACTTCCGGCGTAGTGGAAAATAGGCATTTTATTTCCCCGAAATCGCCTGAATCCCGCGCTCGCACGCTCGGCGGGAGGGAGAGAGGACCCCCAAACCCTCTCTACCGCTCAAACTCCAACGCCGTCGCAAACGTGCTAACACCACCAAGTGATCATCACCATGTGCATGTGTGTTAGCATTTTCACAATCATTTTTCGAGGCGTTATTAGTTCTATCCAAATGCATATGATCATGAAATGCACACCTAGAGGCACTTAGGAGTTCAATAGCCACGTCATTCCCCTCTTTATAGTACGGCTATCTATCCTATAATGTAACCACACCCACTAGGTGTCTTGGTTACTAAAACACAACCCTTAAGCATATACCTTTGCCTTGATCACGTAGAGTTGCATCCAAATCCAAGTGTGGCCAACATGATCACCATGTCCATCTTGCCACCAAACTTGGAATGTACTAATCCTCATATGCTACATACAACTTAGGCATAGGATTAGTACTTAGGCATTGTCACTAATTACCAACACCAAACATAGGACTTTCAATAGCCCAGAGATTGATTGGAGTCGAAGCCGTTCACAAAGCATTTGAATCGGAAGTGAATTAGGGCTTCATTTGAGCGACGAACGCTACAGAGAAGGGCGACGAACGCTAACATCCGCGTCTATCCAGTGCAAGAGCGCGTGACTCTGGATCAGAGCGAGCGACGGACGCGGGGACCGGGTTGCGATAGACGCATCTCCTCCTGACACCTAGACAACGCATCAGCACAGTAAGTGACGGACGCCGTTAGGATTTGCCATGAGACGCGTCCCGTGGCCAATAGACGCAGTTCAGAGAGCTCTGTAAAGCTCTTATGCGAGACAGACGCGTCCTTTGCTCCTACGACGGATGCAGGTTGGCGTCTATCGATGCTATAATGGCTAGTTGGACTTGCCTCTTCTTCTACGCGACGGACGCGTCCGTCGAAAGGCGACAGATGCATCTGTTGCCCCCGAAAAGTGCTGAATTTGAAGATATCGGTTGGGAGAGTTGAGGGGGAGTATAAACACAACCCCTACCCCTCCATTTGAGGTCTCTTACTCATTTGTTCAGCTAAGAAACACCTTTCATGTGTAAGGGAGTGCAAGAGCCTAGTGAGGAGATTGTGATTTGAGAATCCTAGATTAAGGACCTCATTAATGCATAGGGAGTAGCAAGTGTGCATCCATATTTCTCATTAGGCTTTCCATGGTCAAGTGAGAGTTTTTGCTTGTTACTCTTGGTGATCGCCATCACCTAGACGACTCGGTGGTGATTGGGAGTTCGGTGATCATCCGGTGGAGCTTGTGGATGACCCAACTCATCTTGTAAGCGGTTTTGGGCGATTCACCGCGACGGAGTGTCGAAGAATCAACCCGTAGAGAGCACTTGATCCTTGCGCGGATCAAGGGGGAGCTACACCCTTGCGTGGGTGCTCCAACGAGAACTAGTGGGAGTGGCGACTCTCTGATACCTCGAAAAAACATCGCCGTATTCCTTGTCCTTTTACTTTCAAGCATTTACTTTTTAGCACTTCAATTCTTGCTTGTTTACTTTTCTAGAATTGCCATGTTAGAATAGGATTTGGAACCTAGGGTGCAAAACTTTTATCGGTAGAATCATCAGGAACACAATTAGGCACCGAGTGAACATGGGCTAGTAGGATTTAATTCTTGCAATTAATTTTTAGAGAAGCCCAATTCACCCTCCCTCCTGGGCATCTTGATCCTTTCAAGATGGATTGCTAAAATTTATCTCTATGAGTGCCTAGATGTCATACTATATTCTGATGAGTTCTCAATACATTATATACCTAGGCATGGGAATTACAGAGCTAATATATTGGCACCGCAAGCATTAGGGTATAATGTTGAGGGAAGACATTTCAATATTATTAATAAGGCAATGTTCAAGCATGTTGACATAGGTATTCTGGAAACACTGTCCAACCTGATATTCATACTGTGCTGCATTTGAAAATGTAATGGGCCTATCCGGTTTTAGAAACCAGTCTGGTTGGTTTTCTTGCTAAACTGCCAAAATCGACTATCTAGTTTCTAAAACCATCTTGGTCGGTTTTTTGGGGAAAATGCTAACTCAGCCATTGAGCTCTCTAAAATTGATGAGGCTGAGGTTAGTGATTGGAGGAGGCCTAATATTGACTATTTAGAAATCCAAGCAATAGAGTAGCGAAAAGGATTCGACAATTGGCATTCAAGTACATATTGGTCAATGAGGAGTTATATCGATGCATCGCGAAAGACTTGTTTTTGAATTGCTTAGATTTAGATGAAGCTTAAGTGGCTATGAGACAAGTTCAAAAAATAATTTGTAGTACACATCAATCAGCTCCTAGCTAGGATGACGTGTTATTAAGAAGAGTTAGTTTCTATTGGCCTAGCAAAATTGTTGATTGTTTTTGCTACTATAAAGCGTGTTGAAAGACTTGTTTGTGTTTTGATAATTGAGTGACAACATTTGTGGACTAATGATTTCATTTGTGATATGAAAGGTTAGGCTTAGTCCGTAAGTGAGTTTAGTAATATTAAGGCCACGGAGTAGAGATGGTTTGGACTTGGACATGAGATGGAAAAGATCAATGATAGTACCTGTACTAGGGGTACCCTCATCTCCACGGGACAATGTTCCCACGACAACTTTGGAGTCGTAGCGGAGTACCACGTGGCCTTGTACGAGGAATGCTCCCATCCAAGTGACACTCACGGAGGGAGCTGGATTCCATAACTTGCCTTCTTGAGCAAGTCAAGGCATAACTCCCTCTTCATCACACTTGTTCCTTCAAAATCCAATGGATTGTATTGAGTGAAAGCAAAACACTGCAGGGACTCGGGCTTTTCTCATGCTAGACAGGCAAGCAACGTGCTTTCTCATGCGGACTCCTCTGTCTCACCCACGCCACACTGCAAGAGACGGAGAAAGGCTAGCTGCTACCATGGACCTTCGGTAGTGAGGGAGAGAAATCCGGTAGAGGCGGCAAAGGTATTATCGCATCGACCCCCGACGCCAAGGGACACGACACTCCAGCTATGGCCACTAATCCTGCCCTTCGCGGTAATGGGTGCCATCATCTCGGCTGCCACCCTAGTGGCAGCGGTGGGGCATGCCCTTCCTATGCACCAACTCTGAGAGAGCTGAACCAGTGTCCCTGAGTAAGCAGGTGTAGGCCATGGTCGATGCTCAACAAGTGAAGAGATGGTGGAGTGGGATGCTAGTTGAGGCAGAAAAGAATTTTAAGGAGATGGAAAACAAAGGGAAGGCAAAGTTATAAGCATAGGGCTTTGTTTTCACCGGCCATAAGGTGATTACAAAAATTGAATGGCTTGATAGATAGCCGTACTATAAAGAGGGAGCAAACCTTGCTGCTAATGCGATTATCTAGTGCCACTTGGTGACATCTAACATTGTATATGCATCAGGGTCTAATGGCATGGTGAGATGAAAGTGAAGACCTTTGGAAAATGTTTTAAAAATGCTAACTGAAGTGCTAACATTGTGGAGGGATTTTATCCTCACCAAAGCCCTCTGATGACCACCAGAGCTTAGGTCACCGGATCTTCGAGCGTAGCCCTAGCACTGTGGTTTTTTAGCGAGCCAGACCCGAATAACTTCTAGTGCCACCATAATGCTAGGCACCTGAGTTTAGGTTTGGTGGGAAAAAAATGTCTAACAGTGCACAGAAAAAGTTTAATAGGGGCATCAGAGCTCTTCGGTGACCCTACCGTAGCTTAGCACTAGAGGTGCTTTCTAGAAAATGTTGTTTTGCGTGTAAGTTGGCTTTAAATCTCATCAGAGCTCTCCGATAATCCACCAGAGAGGAGCACCAGAGCTTACTACATAGTAACATATACCTCTAATAGTGCAATGACCATTCGAAACTCTATAGTGATAGTCTCTGATGACCAACCAGACATCTCTAGTGGTGTCATTTTAAGCCCACCAAGTTGGTAATGGCTAGTTCCTTGAGAGAGGCTATAAATAGAGTGTGTGGCCAGACAAGTTAGAACTCTTGGACTCCCTTGCTGATAGATACACAGATTAAAGCTCAAGAAACACCTTCACTCACATTTGCTTGCTAGAGATTGCATTGTTAGTGAGATTGGAGTGATTCTAGTGCTTGTGGTTTGAGTGATTGTATTGAGTGGCACTAGAAATCATGTTGGTTGTGGGATTGGCTTGTTACTCTTGATAGTTGCCTCCACTTAGACGCCTTGGTATGGCAAGTCTTCGTTGAAGCACTCAAGTGAAGATTGTGAGGTGCTCCGAAGTTGATTGAGAGGGGCTATTGGGTTCATCCCAACCGGGAGGAGGTGAAGAAACCACTCAATTCAAGTGCTAGTGAAGACTAGGATAATATCATATTTGGTGACAATGGCATGAGCCAAGTTTGTTGGCTTGGGAGAGATTGCAATATCCAATGATCTCTCAATATTAAATGTATTGCTAGTTGAGTCACTCAATCTCAATCTATTGTTGGTGGCACAGTTATGTGATTTAGGCTTCAAATATGTGTTCTCAATTGAAGATATGGAAATCGTAAGTATTGATGGTAGTAATATATCATCTTCAAAGGGTTTAGGCAGAGAAACTCTAACTGTGTGTTCTCAAGTGGGCTAAGGTTAGTTTCCTAGTTGTTACAAGGAGATATAGTCGAATCTATGTAAACCTAGGAATTCAGATACACCGTTATCCCTTATGTCGATCTGTGCCTTGTCCGCCATGCAGATGGGGCTATCCACGCCTGGTTGGCCTCCTGAGTTGTCAGCCCACTCCAATCTGGCAGGTTGATTTTTATGGTGGTGATGATATTCGGAGCTTGTTTTTGTCGACACTTGGTGACGTGGAGCCTTTGAAAGGAGTGCACCAACCGGATATTTCGTCGCTTCACCCTTGCTCTTTCACAGCTGACAGTGGCACAACCTACTTAAGACGTGGTTGGGACCCTGGTGTCACGACCGCGCGGTGTGGTTTGGAGACGTGGGGTAATAAGGTGCCTCTACCTTATTACCTGACGTCTTAGTATGGATTCCTCCCCAGCACCCCCCCCCCCCCCCGTCCCATGCAGAACACCCATTCCTCCGGTGCTGCCCCTGTCCGATCGTGACGCGCAATGAAAAAAAGCAAGAGAATGGGGAAGTTGCTGCTGCAGAAGGTGCCTGATATGCATAAAGTAGGTGGAAAAGGTGAGGAAACGAATGAGATATGCATCTGTGTGGAGCCATAACGAGTCGTGTTCTGCAAAACAAAGTTCAATTGGGTAGTGGTCCTAAAAGCTAAACCACTTGGGGAAAATGTATGTTTAGTGGGTGCACTTTTTTGTCAATTTATCTTGACAGAAGAAGAAACGATCTTGATCGACGCGCATCAGAGAGGCAAACTAGATAGCTGAGATTTTTCCCTTAGAAAAAATACTAAGTCCAATAAGCATTTAGCAAGGAGTATGTAAATCCCTTTGCTGCTATTGCAGCTCTCACGATCCGATCTGTCTGTCTATCCCTCATTTTTGCTGATATAAGGGGGCTGCATGCTTAGCAATGCTGGTACAGCATAAAGTATTTATATTACCTTGTAGCCTGTCGCCGAACAGGGATAATTGCGTTTGCAGTCCTTTTAGATTTTCGTGTCCAGGATTTATTCCTGAAGGTGAGACATAGATCAAATAATTGCGCGTAATAAACAATACTCCCTCTGTTCCAAATTATAAGTCGCTTTGACTTTTTTAGTACATCCACTTTGTTATGTATCTAAACATATTATTATCTAGATACATAGCAAAATTGATGTACCAAAAAAGTCAAAACGACTTATAATTTAAAACGGAGGCAGTACAAAAAAGAAAGGTCGAGAGTCCTGTAGGACACTGGAACTTAGCACAGCAGTAACAAGGACGATTTCAAGTTCCCGCTAAGTTTCTATATATCTTTACCTTCAAATATACTCAGAGCAGGAGGTAGGAGCACACCCTGAGTGAGAATGGGACTGATGATGCCATTTTGGGCACACCCTGAGTGAGAAACGAAACCAATTACTTCCACGTAAACAAGATTAGTGCTAGCACTAACATATGTAAACTTGGTAATTTCAAACAGATGTTAGTGCTAGGACGAGGATAAATAGTATTTTGATTATTTTTTTTTCTCAACACGGTGGTGCAATATATGTTTCCGAAAAATTCGAATTCAAATGTAGTGTCACATCACAATGACTATACTATAAATTCAAGACAAACAGCATTGCCCTCCACATAGGATCGACTTACCCATCATTAGATTTTGTGATGAGGGATCAACATGACCCTGATTATCAGGTGGGTCATCCATCAGCAACCCACATGGTTCTTGCAATTTCTGTGACGAATACAGAGAATAAGATAACATAAGAAATTTCAACTTCCTATTCATAATGTAGTACACTATGCTTTTGTGCTATGTCATACTTTTTAAAGTTCCACCAAATTTCTAGATCAAAATGCCAATGTCAATTCCAAATAAATACACTACAAAGATATAATTTGTGCTACATCTAATGATACTAATTTGACGTTGCGGGGTTTGATTTTTTTTATGTAACATTAGGTCACATTAATGAATTTGATTTAGGACAAAGCCATATGATGCTCTATAGATATTGATCTACACTACTTGAAGAAAATGTAATTTTTCCCGTCCCATATTTTTTTTGTCTCTTCCATCCCATAGTTTCTTTTTCCTCCTCCTTGAGCCTACAGTTGGCCCAGCAAAAAAAGTAAATGACTCCTTCCTTATTTACAGATAGAATCGATTAATGATGCTGTTCCTGTTTTTTTAGCAACTGTGCCTTAGCACGTTTTTCATTAAGAGGAAATATAGTTCACAAGTTACAAATCCACTGCTGGTAATGAGAGTTACTGAACAGCAGGAATCCGAGAGAAGGACTAAGGCGTGAATTAAATGATGCCTTTTCTTATTTGCAAATGAAATTGATTAATGTCGTTATCATCCTGTTACAACGCATGTATACTCAATTAGTTAGGCATCTTTAGATCAAGTAAATTTTTTATAAGCTAGTACAATAGACAAAGGGAACCAGCTAATAGCTTTTTCATGAACTACGATGTTGAATAGTTCAAAGTAAGTATAAACTGGATTGTCTAGATCAGCTAGAGCTATTTGTAGCAGCTAGTCCATCCAAGCAGAGCCTTACTATGAAAAAAGGAGTATTTACCGTCTGGACAGAGGCAGGAAGTCCTTCAGAATTTGGTTCATAGGCTTGAGGTGGAAGTGGAACAGTTCCCCTGATATTTCCTGCATCTGAAATGAAATCTTATCATCCGCGTCAATTCAATTTTGTGAACAGCTCGCGGTGAAATACAAACACTAACCGATTGGTGTTGTCGGGAGATTTTGCGTTAAACACGCATTTCGCGCATGACTAGGTTGCTCACCTATCACACCCGGTTTTCTAAAGAACAAAACCAGGCTAATCATATGTGTGCCCAGGAAGTCCACACATATGCCAGAATGAAAAAGTATCAGAAACAATGTTATTATATAACGTATACATAGCTACATTAACACTTACATCAGAGTATCGCGGAACGGTGACTAAACTTCAGGCTCCATTCTTCTCAGGGACGGCTGACTGGGGGTAACATATGCCTAGCACTTCTACTAGTCTTCTGGAAACTCCACTACACCTTTGTCCTTCTTCTGAGTAGCATCTTACTACACACTGGAGTGTGGGGGAAATAGCAAGAGTGAGTCCATGTCGAACTCAACAAATATAACATGGGGTTCATGAGGCTCAAAAGGTTTGACACGGGTTTACTGCAATAGCTTTTAGTGAGTCATCTTTTTAGCAGTTGAGTAGCAACAAGTTTACCCAAATAACCTCATGATCATGTAAACGAGAATAATGTATAGCAAGAAATAATAATCATTAATGAGCATCAATATCATCCATATTAACATTATCACCAGTGTTCATCATTTATTCTGTAAGGGTCCAAGGCCGCTCGTGACCGTGAGCACGGCTGATATACCAGTTTTACACTCTGCAGAGGTTGTACACTTTCACTGTGAGTCGTGATTTACCCTTTCGCCCGAGGTGATCAGCCTCTTGACCCACTACCAAGGAAGGTCGGCAGGGTTCACTATGAAGTCTTTCAAAGGTTCGTCTAACAAGTTAGGGCCGCTAGGTTTCTTTGGCCTGCAAATGTAGAGCCCCCCTTCCATATGGCACAATGACACGCAGCCTATACTCATAGGGACAGGAGCCGCACTACACCCAACCCGGAACACACCCCTTTTGCGCCACAAAGGTAACCACTAACAAGCTAGAAAATGTCCTCTTATATGACTAAAGCCAGAGCCATGTAGCCCCCACAGCTGTACTGTAAGTCCCGGATGTTCGCTTACAGATAAGTCCTTAAGGAGAGAAACTAGAGCACCATAAAAACAACCCAATGCTCTAGCCCTCTTGAGTCATGTTGCTATAAAGCATCTTTTAAACGTTTATTGCATATACTATTAGTCAAGTTACAGATCATGGTTATTTATCTTGAGCACTAGCATAAATACTACCCAATGCAATGTTCCACCGGTGTCAAGGTACAAGATACAAAAGCTAGGATATCCTTAAGGGTAACAAGATAGACACATACACATGAATTAAGTGTATTAAAGGTGAATAGGAAACAAGGATGATCCCATGCTATACTTGCCTTAAACTTTAGATCCTTCTTCAATTCCAAACCTCAATAATTGCTTCTTGATCACCACATAAAGCTCACCGACTACACAATATCATATAGCACCACACAAGCATCCAAGCATAACCATGCATAGCAAACAAGACTACCATTAGGACAGTACACCAAACATAAGAAATAGCAAGTGAAAAGGTTTTAAAGAGATCCTACACGTTGATACGAACACACAGACGCGGAAAGCACGCTAATCAGAGCTACGGTTAAAAAGAAGCGACTAGCTACCGAGAATATTCTATTTAAGAAAAGGCCAATATACTTTGATTTATTTTAATTGAGCAAAACAATGTAAAGAGTTATTAAAACCAGATTAGTCAAAAGATAATTTAATTCAAAAGCCATGTTGAAACTACTCATGTTTAGTTTGTAGACAATATCATATAATCTAATTCAGTTAAACTTTATCATTGCAAAAGATATAAACATGTAAAAGCATTTAACCTAATTGTATATGCCGTAAGCAAATTATAATTTAGAAATACATTTGTGTTCGTTAGCAATTAATCACATTAACATTCATGTATTTAGCACCGAAGTATGAACATATATTACTTTTATATTACAAAACTATTTTCATGCAAATTAACCAAGTTAATATTAACATTTTAATTATAGACACATGTCATATTATTTAATCAAGTTAAACTTTAACCTTGCATAAAAAGACATGTGAGAGCACCTAAACAAGTTTATCCTATGCAACGGGTTTGAACTAAGCAAATTATAATTTAGGAACATGTTTATACTAGCAATTAATCATATTAGTAATTAATTATATTTAATATTTATATATCAAATACCGTAGTATAACGCCTGTATTATTTTTTTAGATTAGAAAACGAGTTTCATATAGATTAGTTAATATTTAATTACAAACAAATAAGCATGTAGGATGATAAAGCGTCACTGCTAGGCCGTAGATCACAGCAATATGAAACTAACGCAGCAAAAACGAGTTAAAACAGAGCTAGAATATATAAGTTGTGAATTTGGAGAAGTGCACGTGTGTGTGAGTTGCCTTGCTTCGGTATGGTAGAGCAAGCTGTGTTGACATGATGAAAGTGTGCTCTTAAATAAAACACAGGTGGACAGTAGATACGTACATATGCATGCACATGCACTGCGTGAATTGCCGCTAGATGGTTGCATGCTGTACAGAAGGGAAACTGTAGTAAGCAGACCACCACAATTGCCGTGTGTTGGCTTGGGCTAGCTACGATAACGAAGTGGCCAGGTAAACACATCTGGAAAACAAGATGGAAAACGAAAAGATAAGTGATCGTCGGATTAGTGTCAATCACGCAGCAGAGACATCGCTAGTGCTCTAGGAGACTTACAAGGATATCTGTTGTGGCATGAGCTTGATACGGATGACGTGCTGACCATCAGCATAACCGTGCTGTCGAGAGTACGACAGAACCAGCAGCCGGGTCCTCAAGAAGTTGTCGACGGCGGTCACGGCAACGCTCAGTACGGCGCGTGGGCGACGACCGATGTAGAAGACGAGGGGCGCAGGACCATGAAACAGGGCCGGAACGGCTAGATGTGTCCCCATCCAATGTAGCTGGCTAGACGAAACTGACCCACATCTTGACGTTAAGGAAACAAATGCATGGAGCAAATAAACATAATTAATAGAAGATAGATTCGCGGAAAGGAATACATGACGGCGTAGAGATGATCGAGATGAACCTCGGGGTGGAAGCGGAATTCGCCGGAGATGAGAAACGTGGCCGGAAAAGCTCGCCGAACCTTCGTCAGAAGTTCGCCGGAACGCAAGCTGTAGATGCATCGGCGAGGGGTGGACGGAGCTACGAGCGGCGGCTCGCGATACGAGCTCAGCGGCGGCGGACAACAACAGCGGCGGCGAACGGCAACAGCGGCGGCGGGCGGCAACAGCGGCGGCGGCGGCAACAGCGGCGGCGGCGGCGACAGCGGCGGCGGCGGAAACAGCGGCGGCGACAGCGACGGCAACAGCGACGGCGAGAGAAGGAAGAGAAAAATATGATTTACTACATGAGAGATTTCCCAAACTAGGGGCTCCTCTACGGTAGTTTTTGGTGTGCTTTGCCCATGGGGTAGGTACGTATATAAAGGGAGGAAAACTCTCCACCTTCATGTCAACTAGCGATATGGTGCTAATTGACATTGCACCCTTCATCTTTACTAATAGGCCTAATTAATTATTAAAGCCCATTAGTAAATAAATGAATGGACATTTAGGATTATTGCACACAGGCTTTGGTGGAAAATGAGATATTTATTATTTTCGGAATTAATTAATTTCATGGATAAAATAATTCCAGAAAAGTCCAGAATTATTATTTAAGCCGTGAAAAATACTCCGAAAGCTCCGAAAATTCAGGGAAATTTTCCAGAGACAGTATGGAACATGAGGAACCCAAATAAAGTATTTGGAGCTCATGAAAAGATATTTTGGAGCATCTAAAAATTAGATAACGCTCGCAGAAAAGCGTGAACTAGCTCCAGAAAAAGGCAGAACAATTCCCGAAGAGTTCACTGACATTGATTGACACACGAGAAACTGAAAGGAATAATTTATGTTATAAAGAAAAGATTTTAGGAAACTCCCAACGAGACTTAAGATGAGAAATAAGGAATATTGATTGCGGAAAAAGATAAAGACGTGCTGGAGAAGAAAGATATTATTTTTTTATAACTAATTGATGCTATCATAAACTAAACTTAGGAAATTTTATCCGAATATTAAAACATTTATTTTAATTAGTGTTTTCTATGCACAATCCAAAATCAAAAATTTTGGGGTGTGACATCACCCATAGCAAGTTGACCAATTTTTTTACGCTTTGAACATACCCTAAAACGAAAATATCAACCAAATCCAAATTATAAGACGTTTTGAATTTTCTATGTACATAGTTTTTACTATACACTTAGATATACATGGCATCTGGATACATAGTAAAATAATGTATTCTAGAAAAAGTTAAAACGGTCTTATAATTTGGAACATATGGAGTACATAAAAGGAAAGCAATGGTAACAAAGGAAGTTAAGGTAATAAGGAAATAATTCCTACATTGTGAGTATGATGTGCTTGGCTGCAGCGTGGTGTCGTCGCTATTTACCCTTTTCCCTGAAATTGGACATGAAACATTATTCCCCTGTATATTGCGATTGGGAAAGAATAGAAACGACAATTGTTGTATATAATATATTCAAGTATATTTATTGGTGAAGTTGTAATAATAATACTAAGACTAAAACCAATATTTTCCTTTAGCTAAGGAATCGTGCATGTTAGAGACTGTCTGTGTGCTGTGTATATATTTATTTTTTTTGTTTGAGAAAAGAAAAGAATCAGACATTATATTTTAGGTAATAACTGTATGAGGAAGCAATGAAATTGATATGCATACCGTTTGTATTTAGCTCTGAGTTTCCTGTTGTTGATCTGCACGTCAAATAAATATATAGTACTGGTCAATAAGTGTGTGTCATGTCAGGAAATAGTTCTATGAAGATCGATGAATGTATCTTTTTTTTGAAAACCATGGAGAATTAATATAATGTAGATCGTCCCCTCCGTTCCCAAAAAGAATGTATGTCACACCCGGTTTTCTAAAGAACAGAACCAGGCTCGCCATATGTGTGCCCAGGAAGTCCACACATATGTCAGAATGAAAAAGTATCAGAAACAATGTTATTATATAACGTATACATAACTATATTAACACTTACATCAGAGTATCGCGGAACGGTGACTAAACTTCAGGCTCCATTCTTCTCAGGGACGGCTGACTGGGGGTAACATATGCCTAGCACTTCTACTAGTCTTCTGGAAACTCCACTACACCTTTGTCCTTCTTCCGAGTAGCATCTTACTACACACTGGAGTGTGGGGGAAATAGCAAGAGTGAGTCCATGTCGAACTCAACAAGTATAACACAGGGTTCATGAGGCTCAAAAAGGCTAGACACTGTTTGACTGCGTTTAGCTTTTATTCACCATGTAATTAGCAATTGAGTAGCATCAAGGTATTCCAATTCCCATTAATGAACCAATGATCAATTGTAATAAGGATAATGAATAGCATTAACATGAGCATAATAATAATCAACAGTAAATAAAACATGATATAACAATGGTGATCATCTATCTGTAGATGTTCTAAGGCCGCTCGTATCCGTGAGCACGGCTAGTATACCAGTTTTTAACTCTGCGCAGAGGTGTACACTTTCACTGTGAGTCATGATTTCCAAATGCATGGGTTTGCAAGGCCCAGAACATTGAAAACCATATAAAGCCATTCAAAAGTTCGTCTAACAAGTTAGGGCCATTAGATTCACTCGGCAGGCAGATGTAGAACCCCCCTTCCCTGTGGCACAACAACCGCAGCCTATACACACTTGGCCAGGGGCTCGCACTACACCCAACGTGGCAAGCCATTCTTACGCCATTTAAGGTAACCACTAACAAGCTAGAAAAGGTCTCTTGAACAACTAAAGCCAGAGCCATATAGCCCTCACAGCTGTACTGTATGTCCCGGATGATCACGTACAGATAAGTCCTTATGGAGAGAAACTAGAGCAACAATATAACCCCTTGCTCTAGCCCCCTTTTCAACAGTAATAAAATCATCGTTAAAGGTTGATTGCTTAATCCATTAATCAAAATTACAAGATCATTGTTCATGATTAAGCACTAGCAAAAGCTACCCAAATGCATACCCAAGGTTGACAAGGAATCAAGATATCAAAAGCTAAGTTATAATCTCTATGGTTGTCAAGGAAGACACATGCATATGTATGATAATTTCAGTGAATAGGTAACAAGGATGGTCCCATGTTATACTTGCCTTGATCAAAGCTTTCCTCATGATCTGCTGGTCTGGCTCAAAATAATACTCCTAATCATCGTAGTACTGCTCACCGTCTAAATTCGATCACCAAGCATCAACATACAAACATTCCGAGCAAACATACACGAAGCAAACAAAAGATACAATTAGAACAGTACACCAACAGTAGAAAAACATTTAGGAAAGCTTACAAAACTATTCTACACGTTGCTACGATCACACAGACGTAAAGATCACAAAAATCGGACTTAAAACGTGAAAGTTATGAATTTTCTAAGATTTCCTATAGATAAATAATTATTTAATATAAACTCGAAAATTAAATTTTCCAAACCTACTGTACAACTACACTAACATGTAGAGCTTGCAAATACGAACCTAACGCAACTTGAACGAAGTGAATCGAAATTAAAACGGTTAAACTACCGCTAAACTCATCTAGTGTGGCAGACCGTATTTATGCCGCTAATAATCAAATTACCAGTTATACATAGAGGATATGTTTCTTCTAATCAGAAAACTAGTTTCATATACAAATTAACCAAGTTAATATTTTAATTATAAATAGATAAACATGTAACGGAATAAACAATGCTGCTAGCACATAGATCGCATTAACACGAAACTAACACAACTAAATCTGAGAAAAACAGAGTTAAAACGATCAAATAGCGGGTACGTACGGTGGCAATTCTGCTTCTTCATAAACAAACCTCACCTCTCTTGCATGCAGTAGGCATGACGATTCTGAACACTGTGATTGGTCTGTTTGCAGTACCAGTATATCTTGTACTTGCTACGTACATATGTACACTTTTAATTAAGAAGGTATGATGTGGTCTGGTTGCAATTGTCAAGACCCTTGAAAGCTCGATCATGATGTCCTGAATGGTCCTACATCTTGTTTTCTTCAGGCAGAAGAGAAACGTTCGGCAGGAAACCAGAGGCGCGCCAGTATTTGACAAGCACGTCTCGCCTGTCTCGAACGTCGGTCTCTCTCTTTTTTTCTTCCAGAAAAAGCAGGAACTTCGTTTTGCGAATTCCTTTTCGAGAACAAGTTGCTCTGCTGATTCTTCGACCCCTGTTGGTTAGTGCAGCGCTAGATTTCTCGATCAGGAGGAGGAACGAAATGGTGCGAGGCAAAGGAGGAGCGAAAGATGGCTTCCCTCTTTCAGTAGCTGAGGGTAGCTAGCGCGTCTCGTGGCCGCCAGCTCATTTGCTTTCAACCGATCAAAGTTTCCCCTGGACGAGTCGAGTCCCATCGGCGGTAGCCGTGGAGTGGAACCCACGGCGACAAAGTCACCAACAGCGTGGAGGAGCGCAGCTAGAAGTGATCGGAGAGGGCAGCCGGCGGCGCGGGCGCGGCGAGCGGATGGAGGAGATCGGCCGCGGGCGAGACGAGTCCAGGCGGCGGGCGGCGACAGCGGCGGCGGCGACAATGGCGGCGGCGGCGACAACAACGGCGGCGGCGGCAATAGCGGCGGAAAACAGGGCTAGCAGGCAGGCCGGACATATATATAGGGAGGAAGACTCTCCACCTTCACGTCAACTAGCGATATGGTGCTAATTGACGTTGCACCCTCCATCTTTACTAATAGGCCTAATTAATTATTAAAGCCCATTAGTAAATAAATGAATGGACATTTAGGATTATTGCACACAAGCTTTGGTGGAAAATAAGATATTTATTATTTTCGGAATTAATTAATTTCGCGGATAAAATAATTCTAGAAAAGTCCAGAATTATTATTTAAGTCGCGAAAAATACTCCGAAAGCTCCGAAAATTCGAGGGAATTTTCTAGAGACATTATGAAACATGAGGAACCCAAATAAAATATTTGGAGCTTATGAAAAGATGGATGAAGAGATCAAGGAAAAAGATTAAGCTCACGGAAATTGGAATTTTGGATCCGGAAAATACCAAAAAGTTTTCCGATGAGAAGTAAACGTCATCCTACGGTATTTTGAAAATAATAGCACTCACCAACACCAAAGACAAACATCACACAAACACCACATTATCAAATTAATATAAAAAAGTTTAAAACCACAATTTTCTATATTTAATTAGCAACAACTTAACTTATCTAATAAATTTATTCAGATATTGAAATTATTTATTTTATTTAGCGTTTTTCCCGCACAACCCAAAATAGAAAATTTTGGGTGTGACAATTCTACCCCACTTAACAGGAATCTCGTCCCGAGATTTGAAGAGACTAGGGAGAAGGATAAAATTGACCTGCAAGTCTTCACTCTTCTCTGATCAATTCTTATCTAATGATGATGATGCCACAAGCTCAAATCCAACTTTGTAAATATCTCCTTTAGACCCTTACGATCCTTGTAGATGGTTCTAACAGGTTACCAACCCTGAGAAGAGATACCTACGCTCGATAATGACTTTGCAACCATGTAGATAGCTGTTGCTTCCAGATGACGAAAATAGAACGTATAAATCCTCCATCATGTATCGTCTTTTAGTTCGGCAAACCCCTTAAGAAGAGATCAACTGGAGAACACCAATGGATATATTGCATTTGTTTCTGATTGATAACTACCATCATGTCCTTCTATCATCAAAGAGATTCATAAGCATATGCAAGAACAAGTAATCCTGCACTTCCTCGCGAGCAGAAAAAATAGCAGTGCGGAAATCCAGTTATAAATCGAGTTCTGTGAATCCGATGATATTGTAGCTTATACCGTTGGAAAGCTTATCCAATTTACTACAACTTTCTTATAGAACACTTCTCCAGATTCTGCAGTTAAGGTGGTTGAAAACTGTGCACAACAGAAACTATTCCAGGTTGCTGACAGCACAAATGCGTCGCCTTGTGATTTTCATAACTCCCAAATCATAATAGCTATCAGGGCGGTTCTTACGGTCAGAGAAAGATATTGAAGTCTACTATTGTCCAGAATTTATCCATGATTTTTGGGCATCCAAAAATAGAGATATAAGCTAAAGAAGATAGACTGTTCTAAAAAGACAGGATAAGGTAGGAACAAGATTCAGAGAGTCTAGAGAGATCGATGACACTAATCTTCAAGTCTTCATGCTTCTTTGCTTTGTGGTGATGAGATGTAAGACATAGATCAAGGATAGCCAAAAGATGACAAGAAAGATAAAGTTTGATCTTCAGTTCTTCATACCTCATCGCTTGAGATTGATGATGGTAACGGACACTACCCCACTTAACAAGGATTTTGCTCCACCTAGCAATGTCATTGAAGGCAACACTTTCTTTAAGGCTTGCTGCTAACAATAAGTCCTTCACTTAAAACTTACTAACATACTTGATATGGGGGTGATGTCATCTAAGTTTTCATGAAACTAACTATAGACTTCCAACATCTCCTTCCTATGTCGTCCATGCTAACTTGTATAGAGTATGTTGAATTGAATGTTGAACTCCCAACTAATGATAGCTTAAAGTGAAGACCAGTCCTGACGAATACCCGAGCTTCTTGTAGACAAGAACTGATCCCAAGCAAACAACACTAGCACATGAGTAGACTTCCAATCATAGAGATAACCACTTCTTCCAAGTGAAGCACTAGGACATACGAAACCTTCATCTTGCAACACTCACAACTTTGCTACCCCCTTAAGAAAAAGAAACTAGGGGACACCAAAGTAACTTGCATCTCTTTCTATACTAGATAACCATAATCATCTCTAATGTAAGATTCCAAGGCAAATCAATGAGATTCAAAGATATCCCATGATATATTCACTTATACAAGATAAGGAAGTAATGCAGAAAATTTCTGGGCGAATTCCAATTTTAGCAGTTCAGTAAATCTGACATATCTCGAGATACAGACATCCGATTATGGTGATCTTTATATGGTTGGAAAGCTTACGAAATTATCTACGACTTTTATTCACAATACTTTTCCAGATTCTGTCAATAAGTTAGTCAAAAACTGAACTTAACCGAAACTGTTTCAGGATTCCAGACTGCGCAGTGACCCCAACTTAGAACAGGTATATCTCTTAGCTCATAATAGATAATGAGGTAAGTCCAGTGGGTTTGGAAAGATACAGAGGTCTAGTTATTCCCAGTAAAATTTCATAAATTTCTCATGTCCATATCTTGAGATATAACAGAAACATTGCAGACTGCTATAGAAATCAGCATGCGGAGTATTACGTAAAACCTACCCCACTTAACATGGATCGAGCTACTCCTCAAGACTTATACCTTCCGAGCCACCTTTGAAACACGAGAACAAGGCAACACACAAGCAACACATCAAGCAAAATAAGCACACATCACATCATCGGTACTACACGTGCTTCTTCAACAATGGTGGTCATCCTATGGGAAGATTTTGGATGATAAAAGGCCATCGAATCTTTAGAACAAGATGAGATCAGAAAACTTTTAGTAAAAACAACGTAAAACAAAATCCAAGGGAGTAACAAAATAATAGCTCAAAGGAAGCTATATCAAGGAGGGAATACAACAGGACAAGAAAGAGAAAATAGTCAAAATCAATGAGTCAAGGGATGACAAAATAGTTTTATAGTAAAATGAGTTTCAGAATACGTCCAGTGCTACTTGGCATACGTCCTACAGTCAACACCGCTCTGATACCACTCTGTCACACCCGGTTTTCTAAAGAACAAAACCAGGCTCGCCATATGTGTGCCCAGGAAGTCCACACATATGTCAGAATGAAAAAGTATCAGAAACAATGTTATTATATAACGTATACATAACTATATTAACACTTACATCAGAGTATCGCGGAACGGTGACTAAACTTCAGGCTCCATTCTTCTCAGGGACGGCTGACTGGGGGTAACATATGCCTAGCACTTCTACTAGTCTTCTGAAAACTCCACTACACCTTTGTCCTTCTTCCGAGTAGCATCTTACTACACACTGGAGTGTGGGGGAAATAGCAAGAGTGAGTCCATGTCGAACTCAACAAGTATAACACAGGGTTCATGAGGCTCAAAAAGGCTAGACACTGTTTGACTGCGTTTAGCTTTTATTCACCATGTAATTAGCAATTGAGTAGCATCAAGGTATTCCAATTCCCATTAATGAACCAATGATCAATTGTAATAAGGATAATGAATAGCATTAACATGAGCATAATAATAATCAACAGTAAATAAAACATGATATAACAATGGTGATCATCTATCTGTAGATGTTCTAAGGCCGCTCGTATCCGTGAGCACGGCTAGTATACCAGTTTTTAACTCTGCGCAGAGGTGTACACTTTCACTGTGAGTCATGATTTCCAAATGCATGGGTTTGCAAGGCCCAGAACATTGAAAACCATATAAAGCCATTCAAAAGTTCGTCTAACAAGTTAGGGCCATTAGATTCACTCGGCAGGCAGATGTAGAACCCCCCTTCCCTGTGGCACAACAACCGCAGCCTATACACACTTGGCCAGGGGCTCGCACTACACCCAACGTGGCAAGCCATTCTTACGCCATTTAAGGTAACCACTAACAAGCTAGAAAAGGTCTCTTGAACAACTAAAGCCAGAGCCATATAGCCCTCACAGCTGTACTGTATGTCCCGGATGATCACGTACAGATAAGTCCTTATGGAGAGAAACTAGAGCAACAATATAACCCCTTGCTCTAGCCCCCTTTTCAACAGTAATAAAATCATCGTTAAAGGTTGATTGCTTAATCCATTAATCAAAATTACAAGATCATTGTTCATGATTAAGCACTAGCAAAAGCTACCCAAATGCATACCCAAGGTTGACAAGGAATCAAGATATCAAAAGCTAAGTTATAATCTCTATGGTTGTCAAGGAAGACACATGCATATGTATGATAATTTCAGTGAATAGGTAACAAGGATGGTCCCATGTTATACTTGCCTTGATCAAAGCTTTCCTCATGATCTGCTGGTCTGGCTCAAAATAATACTCCTAATCATCGTAGTACTGCTCACCGTCTAAATTCGATCACCAAGCATCAACATACAAACATTCCGAGCAAACATACACGAAGCAAACAAAAGATACAATTAGAACAGTACACCAACAGTAGAAAAACATTTAGGAAAGCTTACAAAACTATTCTACACGTTGCTACGATCACACAGACGTAAAGATCACAAAAATCGGACTTAAAACGTGAAAGTTATGAATTTTCTAAGATTTCCTATAGATAAATAATTATTTAATATAAACTCGAAAATTAAATTTTCCAAACCTACTGTACAACTACACTAACATGTAGAGCTTGCAAATACGAACCTAACGCAACTTGAACGAAGTGAATCGAAATTAAAACGGTTAAACTACCGCTAAACTCATCTAGTGTGGCAGACCGTATTTATGCCGCTAATAATCAAATTACCAGTTATACATAGAGGATATGTTTCTTCTAATCAGAAAACTAGTTTCATATACAAATTAACCAAGTTAATATTTTAATTATAAATAGATAAACATGTAACGGAATAAACAATGCTGCTAGCACATAGATCGCATTAACACGAAACTAACACAACTAAATCTGAGAAAAACAGAGTTAAAACGATCAAATAGCGGGTACGTACGGTGGCAATTCTGCTTCTTCATAAACAAACCTCACCTCTCTTGCATGCAGTAGGCATGACGATTCTGAACACTGTGATTGGTCTGTTTGCAGTACCAGTATATCTTGTACTTGCTACGTACATATGTACACTTTTAATTAAGAAGGTATGATGTGGTCTGGTTGCAATTGTCAAGACCCTTGAAAGCTCGATCATGATGTCCTGAATGGTCCTACATCTTGTTTTCTTCAGGCAGAAGAGAAACGTTCGGCAGGAAACCAGAGGCGCGCCAGTATTTGACAAGCACGTCTCGCCTGTCTCGAACGTCGGTCTCTCTCTTTTTTTCTTCCAGAAAAAGCAGGAACTTCGTTTTGCGAATTCCTTTTCGAGAACAAGTTGCTCTGCTGATTCTTCGACCCCTGTTGGTTAGTGCAGCGCCAGATTTCTCGATCAGGAGGAGGAACGAAATGGTGCGAGGCAAAGGAGGAGCGAAAGATGGCTTCCCTCTTTCAGTAGCTGAGGGTAGCTAGCGCGTCTCGTGGCCGCCAGCTCATTTGCTTTCAACCGATCAAAGTTTCCCCTGGACGAGTCGAGTCCCATCGGCGGTAGCCGTGGAGTGGAACCCACGGCGACAAAGTCACCAACAGCGTGGAGGAGCGCATCTAGAAGTGATCGGAGAGGGCAGCCGGCGGCGCGGGCGCGGCGAGCGGATGGAGGAGATCGGCCGCGGGCGAGACGAGTCCAGGCGGCGGGCGGCGACAGCGGCGGCGGCGACAATGGCGGCGGCGGCGACAACAACAGCGGCGGCGGCAATAGCGGCGGAAAACAGGGCTAGCAGGCAGGCCGGACATATATATAGGGAGGAAGACTCTCCACCTTCACGTCAACTAGCGATATGGTGCTAATTGATGTTGCACCCTCCATCTTTACTAATAGGCCTAATTAATTATTAAAGCCCATTAGTAAATAAATGAATGGACATTTAGGATTATTGCACACAAGCTTTAGTGGAAAATAAGATATTTATTATTTTCGGAATTAATTAATTTCGCGGATAAAATAATTCTAGAAAAGTCTAGAATTATTATTTAAGCCGCGAAAAATACTCCGAAAGCTCCGAAAATTCGAGGGAATTTTCTAGAGACATTATGGAACATGAGGAACCCAAATAAAATATTTGGAGCTTATGAAAAGATGGATGAAGAGATCAAGGAAAAAGATTAAGCTCACGGAAATTAGAATTTTGGATCCAGAAAATACCAAAAAGTTTTCCGATGAGAAGTAAACGTCGTCCTACGGTATTTTGAAAATAATAGCACTCACCAACACCAAAGACAAACATCACACAAACACCACATTATCAAATTAATATGAAAAAGTTTAAAACCACAATTTTCTATATTTAATTAGCAACAACTTAACTTATCTAATAAATTTATTCAGATATTGAAATTATTTATTTTATTTAGCGTTTTTCCCGCACAACCCAAAATAGAAAATTTTGGGTGTGACAATGTATCTTTTTTTCTGGACGGAGAGCATATGTATCTTTTGCTTTGCAGCACCAACCTTTTGCTCTCTTTATTAGCAGTAGGTTCACCTCTCCGCTCGTTTATGACATAGAACTCGTTTGATGCCACTCCTTGCAAAACTCTTTCTCGTACACTACCATCATCGACGACCATTACCCCAAGCCTAACCTTCTGTTTCAAGGAGCTCTGGTTAATAGACGCGACAGTACAAACCTTGCGCCCACCATCCAGGTTAAATTTGCCTCTCTCCACTGTCATTCTAGTGCTACCATTCTTTGATACCGGCATCAAGTGATTCTCAAACTCCTTTCGGGGCCAATCAGTGGACTCTTCGATATAGTAGTTTCCGCGCAGGACGACTAGCTCAACTCTCACTGAAGCAAGGTGGTGACTAGCTGGAACTTGCTCGTCACCATGCTTCAAAATTACCTCTATATGAGATAAAGGTCTCCCTTTAATAACATTCATTTTCATCACAGTCCCGTCTTCATCAGAAATTGCTTCATGACACACTTCACCCACTATATGTAGTCGATATTTTTTCCCCTCCGTTCGTGAGCTGCAACTGACAGAATAATATGCATTAGCAGAATTAGTATATATAAATCCTGGAAATAAGCCGCGCAGAGGTGGAAAAAGACCTTATTAAAACTGTGAATAACTGTAATCTTAGTTCTCATCCTGGTCATGGAACAGGGGTGTGAATATATATAGTAAAACTATGTATCTAAGAAAGTCAAAACGAGTTACAATTTAGAAATTAGGTAGTAACAAATAATTGTTAGAGAGAGAGAGAAAGAGAGAGAGTGAGTGAGTTCAATTCCTACCTCGAAGGCCAGGGTGCCGGAGATTCATGGACCTGTTTTACATTACTATCACAAATGACCTCTTCTTTCTTCTTAACCTTTTGTTTCCCCTTCCCCTTTTTCATGAGATCTTCATCCTCAACTTTGTTCTTAGAGTTTTTTCCCAAGGCAAAAGGAAACAAATTCAAATTGGTCAAACTTCATAAGAATCTTATATATATGGGACACGTCTAAAATTGGTCAAAATTAAACACCCCAGGGTTGAAAATAAATAATCTAGGATCCCAGTACGTATAATTTGAAAGAAAAAGAGCACTCAAAAGTACCTGCAAGAGGTAAGCATTTAAATTTGCTAGGTGCTCATTGATGGATGCAAGGAGGCCCGTTTGATGCTCACTCATTGCTAGGTGCTTATTCATGGATGTTTGCTGGTTCTTCATGTATGTAAGGAGGGCCGTTTGCTGTTCACTCATGGATCTAAGGATGCCCGTTTGATGATCCAAGATGCTTGAATATATCCCAAAAAGACAAAACAAGGAAATTAAAGAACCAAACAAAGATTGAAATTCATGAGACACGAAAAAGAAGCCTGCTCTGCAAAGAGAATTGCGATGAAACACTAACGCGGTTCTTGTAAGAGTGGATACCTCTTCATCAGCACCTCATCCATAGTGATCCACCTCGCTAAGAAAGCTACCAAGCTTACTGTCCTTCTTGGCTACCTGCGACTCTGCGAGCCAACTTCGATGCTGGCCTCTTACCTTGGTTGCTAATGCTGGATGGAGATGGAGCTGTGTTTTTGATGGGGAAAAGAAACATACAGCCCGTGGAGGTTCTTTTATGTGGGTGGGTGGAAGTTGGGGGGGTTTACTTGCAAGATGTGGTATCGAATTTTTATTCCTAAAGGTTTTCTTAGACAACGCTGCCCAATGCCACGTGTCAGCATGCTCGAGTGCTTGTGGACACGTGAAACTCACCATGAATTTACGATAAGTTAACCTAGGTACATTGACTAATAGTAATCATGTCATGAGAAAAGGTAATGAATTTTACTTTTGTTCCATGAAAGGATAAAAACACAACAAATTAGAACATAATAACTTTGTCGATCACTTCTCCTAAGAAACTATTTTTTCTTCCCATTGCAACGCATGTGCATATTTCCTATAAAAATACTAATAATCATGGTATGTACTAAGTATCTCTAGATTAATTATGAAATATATTTTCATAATAAACATATTTGATGATATATTATTTTCTATAAAAAAGTTAAATTTAGGATTGTTTGACTTTTGGGGACACAAAGTTTCCAATTTTTCGAGGTGGAGGGTCGTTGGTTTCGAGGTACAGTTTGAACAAAATGATTTGGCTATGGGAGGTGGACTTCCTATATACGAGGCAAGTGCACTAGTGCGAGTGAGGTTGGAATGGTTTTACCAAATTGGTCACTACCTCATGAGCTACCTTAAGCATGATATGAGACTATGAGAGTCCACAAACTTCTCATGTGAGCACATGAGCTTAACATGGTTGGCCTGTGGCATCTCATACTTGTTGTGAGCTCTTCCAATTTTGCCTTGAGCTCATTGTTGTTTTTCTCTAATTGAGTAGCACTAGATAAATAGTTAGTAGTGAAATCATGTTGAATTGACAACATATCTGAAAATGATTAGGCAAGCCTAGAGCGGGTGAATGGGCTTGTTTAAAATTTAACTCAGTTGCAGTTAGTAACAGGCGCGGCACTGCCGCGATGCGGTAGTCCCAGGTACAACTGCGGTACACTACTAAAGAAAGGTCACCACTGTTGGTTCTAAACCCCCCTTCACCGACGGTTTTGGCCATCATTGGTGATAGTCATTGTTGATCTCTTCACATATATGTTGGTTTCATTACCAACATACATGGAAACAACTTTACCAAGGTTGTTGCGTCTCAACACATAGCAAGATGACATGCTGTCCCGAGGTGCATGGGCCTTGGAGTGATAAGCAAATTTGTTCTGGTTGCCCAAATGGATTCTTCCTTCTTTTTTGTAACCTATTTTGGCATGTACACCTCCTTCTTGTGTTCAGGTAGATCCTAAACCTTCTTGGCAGCTTTGTTCATCTTAAGAGGTGTGGCACTATCATGCATATGTTTGGCACTACTGCAGACTTACGCTGCGGTTCCGCATTTTGTGCAGGCTGAGTGGTAGTACCAATCTGGTCCCCCCTTCTCGAACTATAGACACTCATAGCCATTTATTGTTGTTCTTCCATTAGTCTTGGCTCCTTTTGTGTGTCCAAGTCCATTCTTGATGAATGGGTGTTGTTGACGGTCCTTAAGTATCAATTATAACTATCAAATAAATAGAGAAAAGGATCCAAATGAAACCAACACCTAGACTTAGGGTTTTATCTGACAGAATTCCACGAGTTTTGCTGTTTATCTATTTCTGCAGGGGGTTATCAGGAAATACGGAAGAAAGGCCCACATGTCGGATTAATGACGGGATATTAACCGAACACGTAATTATCTTGCATCTAGAAGACTCCAGAAGCCATGGGAACGAACGGGAGGCGTAACGGGGCCGGAGACAGGGCGCCCGCCCTAGTCCCCAGGGCGCCCGCCCCCTCCTGTAGACCAATCAGGCTCCGCCTCGAGGATTATGCTCCACCGACCTAGAGGATCAAGGAAAACCGTCCGTTCAATGTCGGTTTGATCCAACGGCCCAGATTCATCCGAAAGGGCTATATAAGCAAGGCCCCTGCCCCTGGAGGAGAGGCCCTCGTCTCATACTTCAAACCCTAATTCAGGAGGAGAGCCTCTGATCAAGCCCTAGAGCCACTACATCAACTAGATCTCTAGTTAGCATAGCTACATAGGATTAGAACTAGAAGGAGTCAATCTTCGATTGGTTCCCGGATCTGTCAAGAGGATTCTTGGTAATTCCTCTATCGTTCTTCAATTGTTCATCATTGTTCTTCAATATTATGAATATGACTTTGTTCTATTTCAATATATTGGTTATGACTTTGCTCTACTTGATTATATTTGCAATTATATTGTTCTTAGTTTATCATAGTTATATGCTTGGCTTAGTTAGATTGGAATTATATACATGCCTAGGATCGTATAGCGTTTATCCATGTGTACAGTGGGTGAATGATAACTATTGTGTAGACGTGGTGTCTATACCGTATTTATCTGCGATTGCACCCTATATGCCGGATTGTGGGGTAGTTCGCGATAGTGACAGCTTCGTTGATTCTTATATAGTCCCCCTCTCGTGTATAGGGTAGGCAGAGCAACACTATTACAGGGGAGTGATTGCTATGTTCTTCATCTTCCTTGCTAATATTCACTATGCATGGATATAGTCTTTTCTCACCATGATTGCCAAGTATAATTGCACTAACTATGATATGCTAGACTTTATAGTTAATAATAACTTAGGGAATATCTTTGTAGTTCATCCTAATTCCATGCTAATGACTTGCTAGAATATCTATTGAGGTGCTTATCATTATTATATGTGGCTAGCTGATCAGATTAATTATCTTTGTCACCATTATCACTTTACCTTTACTTAATGTGACATTTATACCTGTATAAACAGATTGATAAATACTCTCGGTTATACATGCAATGATGTGTACTCAGTTCCATATTCTCATTCCATTATCAACCATGATACTTAGAAATCCCTTCCCAGTGGTAAAAATATAAATAACGATACCTGGAATACTTCCCGGTTAAAATGCTACATCGGTATTAATCTGTGTGCTTACAGATCCCTTTTATTATTTATCTTGATGAGCAATTGCATATTTCAATACCGCGTCTCTCGTGTCATGCTGGGGATGACAACTTGGCTTAAGTGGCATGAGGGATAGGTTTGGCATTTTTGGCGCCGTTATCAGAATTAGAAAACTAAGTCTACTTTTGGTAGTGACGTTAAGAATGCTCAACAAGCATTTTTGGCGCCGTTGCCGGGGAAGGTTGATTACTAAGTAGGAATGAATACGGAACTTTGAGTCATCATTTGCATCACTAATCTGATCGAGCTTATCAATTCTCTTATACAGTTTTACCCCTGTATTTTCCATTTTGATTATTTATTGCAGGGTGATGCATGAATAGAAGACATCTTCTAGACAACTTTGTTGACGATCCCGAAGCCTTATTCAGAAGAACAAGAGCTAAGCTCAAGAAGACATCGTCAACACTTCAGCACAAAGCTTCATCCAAATCCGAAGACCACCGAAGTTTCATCCGGAATTTGTCGACTGAATTCGAAGCCATGGCGAACAAGTCGATCCGCGAGTTCTCAGCTCCCACTACGGACAACATCCGCACTGGACCTGCCGCGGCCATCGACAAGAACTTTGAGCTCAAGCCAGGGCTCATCAACATGGTGCAAGCTAACCAGTTCTGTGGGAAGCCACATGAAGACGCTAGTGCTCATCTTCAACACTTCCTGGAGATCTGCAGCACTTTCACCATGGCTGATGTCCCCAGAGACGCCATACTACTTCGCCTTTTCCCATTCTCACTGTTGGGGAGAGCAAAGCAGTGGTTCTACGCTACAAAGGAGAAGAACATTACGTGGGCACTCTGCTCCATGAACTTTCTGGCCAAATTCTTTCCCATGGGCAAGACCAATGCTCTCCGTGGGAAGATTACAAGTTTTCAGCAACAACATGATGAATCCGTTCCAGAAGCATGGGAGCGTTTCCAAGACTACATCCTAGAATGTCTCCATCATGGAATGGAAAGCTGGCTACTGATGCAGACATTTTATCATGGGCTCATTAACAGTGCCCGTGAAACCATGGATGCTGCAGCTGGAGGAGCATTCCTATCACTCACCATACCTCAAGCCACAGCTCTTGTGGAGAAGATGGCATCCAACCAAGGTTGGAATGAAGAAAGAACTCAGACACGCAAGAGAGGTGGAGGTATGCACCAGCTCAAGGAGGTAGACATGCTGTCTGCCAAGCTAGACCTACTCATGAAGAAGCTCGATGATCGAGCTGGAGAAAAGAAAGAAGTCATGCACGTCTACGACTCCCACATGACTTGTGAGGAGTGTGGAGGTACTGGACACTCGGGCAATCACTGTCCTGAGTTGCTGGAGGACGTGAACTACATCAACAATAACAACAACTACTACTACAACCGTCCTCAGCAGAATCAAGGTTGGAATCAACAGAGGCCTAACTACTCAGGTAATTACCAAGGTAACAATTCTTTCAATAATAATAATAATAATCCACCTTTGAGAGAGTTAGTATCCAACCAAGGAAAGCTAATGGATAATCTGTCTAAGAAATTGGCATCTAATGATAAAATACTAGAAAATATAAATAATAGAATGGATAATTTCTCTACTGCCATCAAGAACCAGATTAGCTTTAATAAAATGATTGAATCTCAGTTGAATCAAATAGCTGCTGCTGTTCCTGCTACTAACCCCAGTATACCATCACAACCGGAAGGACTAGAATCTGCAAATCTTGTAGACATGTTCGATGCAGGAGATTACTGGAGTAACCCTATCGTGGAAGTAAGTACTAACCATCTGCCGGTCAAGAGAGGCGATCCAGGACGCCCCGTCATCCCGATCTCCATCGGCATGCGAGACTTCCTAGAAGCACTCTGTGACTTTGGCTCCAGCGTCAACATCATGCCCAGGGTACTCTATGAAAAACTCTTTTCACAACCATTATTAGAAACAACCATGTGTTTGCAGCTTGCAGATAGGACACTGAGTTTCCCGAGAGGAATATTGAAGAACATCTGTGTCCGAGTGGGTTCCTCGTACGCTCCAGCAGACTTCGTAGTGATAGAGACCGGTTCTGATGAGAGGGCTCCCATCATCCTAGGGAGACCATTCCTAAACACCGCGGGAGCTGTCATCTATGCTAGTGCTGCCAAGATCAGTTTCTACATCAAGGGGAGGAAGGAAACGTTTTCCTTCAAGAACAAGACCGCACAAATCCTAGAGCAACCCCAATATGAACCAAGGAAGAGGACCAACAGGAGGAACAAGAGCAAGAAGCAAGTATGGACCGAGACAGCTAAGATGGTCACTGCCGTGCACAAAGGTCAAGATCGCCAACTCAAGTCACCGTTCTTGCCTAAGAAGGACGACCCAGGTATGCCAAGCATTTATTGCTCCATTAATGGGTCCCACTTCTACAAGACACTTTGCGACACTGGGTCGGGCGTCAACATAATGGCCAAGGTCACCTATGAACTTCTGTTCGGAACCATGCCCTTAAACCCAACATATATTCAGCTCCAGATGGCAGATCAGACATTCCGACAGGTCGAAGGTACAGTAACTGACGTCCTTGTCAAGATAGACGATCACTTTGTCCATACAGACTTTCAGGTTATTGACATGGGAGAAGATGAATATGATCCACCCATCATCCTTGGAAGACCATTCCTTAGTACTGTCAAAGCAATCATCTACATTGGAACTGGAGAAGTCCACATGCACTTCCCCTCTGAGAAGGTACGTCTTTACTTTACTGACCCTAACTATGTATTTGAAGAATCCAAGCAAGTCAGGACAAGAAGAAGGCGGCGTAACCACAATCAGAAGCAACAGGTCATCAAGGACGGATGGGCAGATTATGAAGGAGAAGTGGTAAGATCTGAAGACATACCACTCAACCAACACTGTCCTGAGGAGACCGAAGCACCGAGACAAGTATGGAAAGAAAAGACAGTTGCACATGAAGAAGAGGCGCTGCCGAAACCACCGACTACGCCATCCACCAAGTCCCAGGACGACTGAACGAATAAGAGTCCCGTTCGGAGGACTTAAAAACACCGAACGCCTTGCCAAGAGGTAACTTGGTAGTTATCCTTTCCTTTTAATTATTTACTTTATCTTAAATAGTTTGCTTAGTTAATCATATTCATACTATCTTAAAAAGAAAATAAAAATGTTAAAAACCCTAAAGCCCCATGTGAGTATGCGAGTGGCATAAAACCCATAAGTACATTCACTGTGGTGGCATAAAAAAATATATATATAATAAATACATAAATATTTTCTTCTGCTTTATAAAAGAAAAAAAACATAAAAAAAATCAAGGAGGCTCAGCATGATAAAGGCTAGATATTTATGCTAACACTTAATCAGTTCCACAAAGCTTTGTTGTCTATTTGAGCTTCACAGAATTCAAGGAGACTAGCAGACGGAGGACATTCTAATCGCTGTCAGGGTGCTGCCGACTTTCAAATACACCTCCGCCATCTGTTAGCTACATCAGAAGAGATTATGTCAAGATCCAGTTTGGGGGAGAGCACCTCCATTATCTTGCTAAGTATTTCTATCTTTATCTTTATATTTATATATACTTCTACCCTTTAAAAATAAAAATATACATAACTATGAAAAAACCAAATAAAGATTTTGTGCTTATATATATATACCTATATCTTTTGCTTAGTGTGTTTTAATAAATAAATAAAGTGGCTATGCTAAACTGAATCTAGATAACAATAAAACTCTAGCATGGATATGATAAATAGTTGCTTTGCCTAACTTTCAAATCTGAAGTCCTCTCTCTAAGTTTAGACATAATTGTTATCATTTAAAGCTTGCTTTAAACCTGAACTTGTGGGAAGAGAACTTGATCTAAAGTCTAAGTTGTTAACGGATATGATATGGGAAGGTTGAGCTGCTGTTTATCTATTCCTAGAGATGCTAGAATTCTGGAGAATTTTATCTTTAAAAATCTTAAAATGCTACATGATGAGTTCCTGTATGATGAGAGTTTAAGTTCCTACCACAGCCATACATACATGCTTGCTAGACTTTAAGCCATACCTTTACTTTTTACTGCTTATGAGCATTGAGTGTAGTCAAGCTGTGTAGACCCTTAGGAGCTTGTCATGCGGTTAAAATCAAAATTCACTTGCACGATCACTCATACATGCTGCTTCTACTCCGGAAGTACGCATCCACATATATCCACTCATTCTCATCTCTAGATCCACATAAAATTATTCTACTCCTAATCCGGGAGAGAATAGCCAAAAATATTTTCCCATTCTTGTTATCCCCTGTGAAATAAATGCTCAAGCTATTTTGGTTACTACCACTTGCTATATTGTTTTAAGGAGATGAGTGCTCTATACGAGGAAATAAAAAGGGGCAAGTGCCCGGAACCTCGAAAAGAAAAAGATACGAGGAAATAAAAAAGAGCAAGTGCTCGGAACCTCGATGAAAAAAAAATGTGAGAAGAGAGGTAAAAATGGACAAGTGTCCGACAGTAGAATTAGGGGTACAAGATACCCGCCTGAGAGGAAAAAAAAGAAAATATAGAGCACCTCATTCTCCTCAAGAGCTTTAAAAGCAAGAAAGGTACGTATCCCCTCAAAAAGAGCAAAAGTAGAATTAGACTTTCATCATTGTTATCATCACTACCACCATACACCATTTATTCGCCACACATGCACATCTTGATTTGACTTATTGGCTTGTTTCTCTGGATCCATGGTTTGACTATGCAATAAATGTCTTGTAAGTATGTATACTTTATCTCCCACCGATGAGCTCCAGATATCAAAAGCCTTATTAGAATAGGATGAGAGAGAAGGCAATGTCACTCTGCCTTATACCACAAATACTACATACTTTGCTTTGAGAGAAGGCAGACACCATTACTGCTTTGGTGAGGATCCAGAAATACCACAAAAGAGAGACCTGAGAGAGTCATACAAGGAATCTCTGAGTTTTATTTGAAAATCTGCAAAAAACTCCAAGAGCTATAGCTAATCAAGAATAAGAGACATGGCGCTTGACTAGACTGTTCTATCTTTTAACCGCTCAAGACAAAGGTGACGGTTGCAAGCCCCATGGTGAAAGGTATAATGAGTAAGCTTTAAGTCTTGACAGTTTACTTTAACTCAGAGATGAGACTCTATTTGAAAGCATGTGTACCGTCAAAATTCAAAGGCATTTCAGCAACTACTGAGTCTCTCCTTGCTCAGGGACGAGCAAGAGGTAAGCTTGGGGGAGTTTGTTGACGGTCCTTAAGTATCAATTATAACTATCAAATAAATAGAGAAAAGGATCCAAATGAAACCAACACCTAGACTTAGGGTTTTATCTGACAGAATTCCACGAGTTTTGCTGTTTATCTATTTCTGCAGGGGGTTATCAGGAAATACGGAAGAAAGGCCCACATGTCGGATTAATGACGGGATATTAACCGAACACGTAATTATCTTGCATCTAGAAGACTCCAGAAGCCATGGGAACGAACGGGAGGCGTAACGGGGCCGGAGACAGGGCGCCCGCCCTAGTCCCCAGGGCGCCCGCCCCCTCCTGTAGACCAATCAGGCTCCGCCTCGAGGATTATGCTCCACCGACCTAGAGGATCAAGGAAAACCATCCGTTCAATGTTGGTTTGATCCAACGGCCCAGATTCATCCGAAAGGGCTATATAAGCAAGGCCCCTGCCCCTGGAGGAGAGGCCCTCGTCTCATACTTCAAACCCTAATTCAGGAGGAGAGCCTCTGATCAAGCCCTAGAGCCACCACATCAACTAGATCTCTAGTTAGCATAGCTACATAGGATTAGAACTAGAAGGAGTCAATCTTCGATTGGTTCCCGGATCTGTCAAGAGGATTCTTGGTAATTCCTCTATCGTTCTTCAATTGTTCATCATTGTTCTTCAATATTATGAATATGACTTTGTTCTATTTCAATATATTGGTTATGACTTTGCTCTACTTGATTATATTTGCAATTATATTGTTCTTAGTTTATCATAGTTATATGCTTGGCTTAGTTAGATTGGAATTATATACATGCCTAGGATCGTATAGCGTTTATCCATGTGTACAGTGGGTGAATGATAACTATTGTGTAGACGTGGTGTCTATACCGTATTTATCTGCGATTGCACCCTATATGCCGGATTGTGGGGTAGTTCGCGATAGTGACAGCTTCGTTGATTCTTATATAGTCCCCCTCTCGTGTATAGGGCAGGCAGAGCAACACTATTACAGGGGAGTGATTGCTATGTTCTTCATCTTCCTTGCTAATATTCACTATGCATGGATATAGTCTTTTCTCACCATGATTGCCAAGTATAATTGCACTATGATATGCTAGACTTTATAGTTAATAATAACTTAGGGAATATCTTTGTAGTTCATCCTAATTCCATGCTAATGACTTGCTAGAATATCTGTTGAGATGCTTATCATTATTATATGTGGCTAGCTGATCAGATTAATTATCTTTGTCACCATTATCACTTTACCTTTACTTAATGTGACATTTATACCTGTATAAAGAGATTGATAAATACTCTCGGTTATACATGCAATGATGTGTACTTAGTTCCATATTCTCATTCCATTATCAACCATGATACTTAGAAATCCCTTCCCAGTGGTAAAAATATAAATAACGATACCTGGAATACTTTCCGGTTAAAATGCTACATCGGTATTAATCTGTGCGCTTGCAGATCCCTTTTATTATTTATCTTGATGAGCAATTGCATATTTCAATACCGCGTCTCTCGTGTCATGCTGGGGATGACAACTTGGCTTAAGTGGCATGAGGGATAGGTTTGGCATTTTTGGCGCCGTTATCAGAATTAGAAAACTAAGTCTACTTTTGGTAGTGACATTAAGAATGCTCAACAGGTGTCTTCCATTCTTGAATTTTGGCTTCTTTGGCTCTTCCATCTTCTAGCAATCATTTCTTTTCTTTACATCCATGGACCCACTTGCTATGAGCTTGTTGAGCCTATCGATCTCCTTTCTCATAGCTTCCATATTAGCAAGGTTAATGACATAAGCATTTATATCAAGATTATAGCATCTACCACAACTGCCACTAGTAGAAGGACTAAAGTCTCATTTGCCTTAGGGGGATGTGAGGTGCTATACTAAAGAATGTTATATTGCTCTTCAAGTTCTTTATATCTTCCATCAAGACCACAATACTTTTCTTTAAGAGTATTATGAGCTTTCTTTAGGTTAGCATGAAGCTCTTGCTCTTGGTGTAGAGGATTGCTTGTGTATGGACACGGTTGCAACTTTCTCATCCTCTCTTCACTTGAGCTATCTTTGGTTGAATCCCATTCTTGTCCAATCTGAGCTTCACCCATGTACATCTTCTTCTTGTAACTAGTCTTGTCCTCTTTCTTTGATTGATTGTTATTGTTGTTTTCTTCTCATAAGGACAATGTGCAATGAAGTGTTTGGTGCCACCACAATTGTAGCATGCATGTCCTCTTCTTATTGTTAGGAAACTTCCTCTGGAGTAGCTTGTATCCTTACTTCACCTTCTTGCTTGTCTTCGGCTTGTTGCTTTTTTGTTGGATCTTGGCTTGCTAGTATAGGGTGCCCTAGTTGATTTGTTGGCCTTGAGAGCCACATCTTTAATCTCAATGCCCTCTAACTTAGCTTGTAACTCACCAAGCTTTCTTCTCTCTGTCGATGAGGGACCCACAGGGTTTCCCAACAATGTGACTACAAGTCGTGGGCCCTGGCCTAGCCCACAAACTAGAGCTAGGAGAGGTGTAGCATCCACTACACCGAATCTGAGTAGAATAGGCCAGACTAGCCGGATTCCTATGAAAAGTAACTTCTGTATCTAGTTCAGGACACCTTCTTTAGATCCGACTTCGATTGTAACCGCACCATAGCCTTCTCTATCGGTATAAAGAGAGGCTATGGGCACCCCTGTAAAAAAGAGACAAGATAACACAATCAATCCAACACAAAGGCTAACGTTGACTGGACGTAAGGTTATTACTCAATCACGATCGAGGGCCTGAACCAGTATAAATCGACTGTCTCTGCGTTCACCGTCGAGTTCTAGCACACGCCAAAGCTCGAACAACTATCCCGGGTACCCCCGTGGCAGGCTATCGGTGGTCAAACACCGACAGCTAGCACACCAGGTAGGGGCTTTCGGCGCAATTGCGATCAAGAGCTCTACGGATCTCGACAACATGATCTTCCCAAAGGGATCAATCTTCATCTTTGGATCATGGGTTTATGAAGCAGATGATGAGGGCAACCTCTAAGGACATCTCATTAAAACTCTAGAAGCCTGCGAGGAACTCACTCTTCCAACGAAGCTTACCGAAGATCTCACCGAAAGGCTTACGGTGTCCGAATCGACTTGAACCCCGACGACAACTAGTCTCGACTTGACATCCGGATTGGATTCCCCCTCGGAGTCCTATCTAGGTTCTTTTAAAGACAAGCCAAGTTCTTTTCCAACTGGACTCCGGAACACGGCATCAACTCTACAAGAGATCAATTTGAATCTACTTCAGGTTTCTTCCAAGAAGATGAGTCGCCTCCCAACCGGACTTAACAACATGGCAAAGACGTATCAAGAATTACTCTGAAATATGGTTGGTCGAGCACGAAGGCTACATCTTACCGAGGCACAAGAAGGTCTCGTATTAACCGTAACATCTAAAGATTGCCTAGTCGACTGGTTGGGTACTTGTCCCTAGAACAACAATGCCTGATTAGTTGAAGAAGATACCACTCTACCCTACCAAGAAGGTAGTGCGCTCCATGATGCCAACACTCCAACTGAAGTCGTCAGCAACTACAGCAAGGCAAGCCTGGTGCCAGGCCGAGAAGCCTTCATGATTCAGCGGCCACTACCGATGCCGCCTACTGCTCCCGATGTCAGATCCTTAGATGAATTAGAATCAAACATATCGCCCAACGCTCCTGAATACGATGGCGAATCTGAGGGCCAGAGACGAGCTAGAGAAATAAGGAACAAACTAAAAGAAGGCCGCAAACGCCGTGCTAGGCAACGAAAAGAAGCACAGGACACATACAAGATGGAGTTGGCCGAGTACCACAAGAGAAAATCAGAGAAAGAAGCCGAAGAAAGACGTGCAGCCAGAGTACACGGAGCTCCTTACGATAAAGTATGGGAAGCACTAGAAGAACTCGAAGCAATCTCACATCCCAACGAGGAACAAGAAAAACTCCGAGAAGTTCTCCGGACAACAGCCCTAAGAGCACATGGCAGAAGAACTCATTCTAGACTTCCCGCTAGAACAGCATCAAATGAACAAGATGCGCAAAGTCAAAGGAGGTCCGCCTTCAAAAGACTAGGACCAAACGGGAGCCAGAATTGAGAGAGAAGGAGAGACAACGCCCAGAGTAATCAAGTCGAGCGTCCGAGAGAAGAAAGGAGCAGAGCATCTCACCGCTCATCCCCACGATTTATTCCTAGGCTAAATAACAACTGGCATGAAGGGGGAGTTGGGTCAGAACATAGAGAAGTCGGAACGCACGATAGGTTTCCCTGTTTTTCAAGGTGACTTGCTTCGGTATGGCTGCCACACAAGTTTAAGCCATCAAACCACTCCAAATATGATGGGAAGACCGAACCAAAGCAATGGCTCAGGATCTACTCACAATCAATCGAACTAGCTGACGGAGATGATGATATCAGGGCATTATTCTTTCCCATGGCCCTAGAGAACATGCCCCTCTAATGGTTCGATAAATTGAACCCAGGGTCAATCAGAGGCTGGGAGAACTGGCAAAGAGCCTTCTGCAAAAACTTCACGGGCATCATTACGCACCCTATCACTCATGCAGAGCTAAAGGGACTCAAGCAAAAGGGAGGTGAGAGCCTTAGAGATTATTATCGATGTTTTGGTGAATTATGTGCCCAAGTACATGACATCACCGAACGAGAAGTGATTGAAGCCTTTCCCCACGGAATCATGGCCAAATGGTAGTTTTAAGATTTTTGCAAAGAAAACCCAAGGAATAATAAAGAATTCAGACGCGGGGTAGAAAAAATGATCATGGCTAAAGAAAAGATGAGGGAAAGATTTCCAGACAGAAACAACTGAGAAAACAACAGCAACAACTCAGATTGGAGAAATTTTCCAAACATGGGACATCTAGACAGGAAGCGCGGACCAGACAACACCGTCACCATGGCCGACAAGACGAGCTGGCTCTCCACAGCATCATGGCAGCCGAACTAGCCGTCCCAAGGTACCTAATTTGGTCACAGTACCCAATCCAGTTTTCAAGAGAAGATCAATGGACTAGCATTGGAAATGCTGGCCTATATCCACTAGTCCTAAATCCAACTATAGCAGGGATGACAGTCACCAAAGTTTTGATCGATGGAGGAGCTAGACTCAACGTCATATTTTCAGAAACGCTAAGGAAGATGGGGCTAGACTTTGCCGGGTTGATTACCCCAATAGGGATACCCTTCTATGGAATAGTACCTAGTAAAGCTGCCATGCCACTCGGGCAAATCACTCTAGCAGTCACGATTGGAACACAAGCAAATTACCAAACCGTATTCATTTGTTTGAAGTTGCGGACTTCGAGACATCATATCATGCCATCCTTGGAAGACCAGCACTTGCAAAGTTTATGGCTATACCTCATTACCCATACCTCCTGCTCAAGATGCCAGGACCTCGCAGAATACTCTCCCTCTAGGGCAACCTGAAGTGCGCTTTCGATTGTGACATTCAAGCAATCCAAAAAGAAGAAATTGCCACAATCGCCGCACAAATGAACCCGGAAGAGCTTGAGATCCCAAAAAAGAAACCTTGCATCCTTGCACCATAAAAAGAAGCTAATGTAAAAAAAATTAACCTGGGTACTGGTGATCCTGAGAAGACAGCGACCATCAGTGCTCAACTCTCGGCTAAATAGGAACTCATGCTCACCAACTTTCTTTGAGACAACAAAGATATCTTCGCTTGGAAGCCGGCCGACATGCCAGGTGTCCCAAGAGAGTTGGCTGATCATAGAATCGATGTCAATGAAGGCTCCAAACCAATCAGGCAATGGCTGAGAAGATTTTCACCAAACAAAAAGGAAGCAATCAAGAAGAAGATTATGAAATTAATAGTAGCCGGATTTATAAGAGAAATTCTTCATCCAGATTGGCTAGCGAATCCCATTCTAGTATAGAAAAAGAATATAGCAGAATGGCACATGTGCGATGATTACATGGATCTCAACAAACATTGCCCAAAGGACCCGTTCGAGTTACCATGAATTGATCAAATTGTCGATTCAACGGCAGGATCCGCTCTGCTATCCTTCCTCGATTGCTATTCAGGCTATCATCAGATTGCGTTAAGAGAAGAAGACCAGAGCAAGACATCTTTCATCACTCTGTTCGGCGGCAATTGCTATAATATAATATCCTTTGGACTCAAGAACGCCAGCGCCACCTATCAAAGAGCTATTCAAACATGTCTCTACGAACAGATTGGTGACAACGTGGAAGCTTATGTCGATGACGTAGTAGAAAATACAAAAAAACTCAGACATGCTAATTGAAGACTTGAAGTAGACTTTTGAAAATCTAAATAAGTGGAAGTGGAAATTGAGCCCAAACAAGTGTGGTTTCAGGGTACCATCAGGACAACTGCTCGGATTCCTGGTCAGTAATCGAGGAATAGAAGCAAGCACTAAACAGATTTGAGCCATAATAGAAATGGCACCCCCACACTGCGTAAAAGATGTGCAAAAACTGACAGGAAGCATGGCAGCCCTCAATCGCTTCATCTCACGACTCGACGAAAAAGGACTCCCTTTCTTCAAGCTATTAAAAAAGACAGGCAAGTTTGAGTGGACAGAGGAAGCCAAGGAGGCTTTTGAAAGCCTTAAGGTGTACCTCACCTCATCACCCATACTCACACCACCCAAGAAGCATGAAGACATGATGTTATACATATTGGCAACATCTACCGTGGTCAGTGCAGCAATTATGGTGGAAAGAGAAGAAGAAGGGCATGCATACAAAGTACAGCGACCAGTATACTACATCAGCGAGGTTCTGACTGACTCAAAAATACGGTATCCACATGTACAAAAACTACTCTACACCCTCCTAATCACTTCCCGCAAGCTACGACACTACTTCGAAGGCCACAAGATTACTATAGTAACAGACTTCCCTCTCGGAGACATCCTGCGTAATAGAGATGCAACAGGACATATATCAAAGTGGCAGTGGAACTTGAAACTCTAAATATCGATTTCTCTCCTCAAAAAGCAATAAAATCACAAGCACTCGCAGACTTCATGGCCGAATGGACAGAAATCCAATAACCCGCGCCAGATGCCCTCCTCGACCATTGGAAGATGTACTTCGACGGATCACTCAAGTTAGGCGGGGCGGGCGCAGGTGTTCTTTTCATATCCCTAGAGGGAAAATAGCTTAAATACGTACTCCAGATACTATAGCAAAAGTCTATGGGAAGGTCCTTTTATTATCGCAAAAGTCTCTGGACCAGGCACATACAAGTTAATAACTGAAGATAGAGTAGAAGTAAGGAATACGTGGCGCATCAGCTAGCTAAGAAGATTCTACGCTTAAAGAACTGAAGATAAAATTTATGTATCAACAAAGCAACGTGTAATCAGGATTCACGGCCAATGAAATAAAGATGATATTCCTCATCAACATTTGTCTTATTATGATCTATCTCGAGTTGTTTTCACAACCGGATAAGAGCAGAAGAGCTGAAAAGATGCTTGAGCTCGCAATCCCAAGTCTTTTTAGGCTTGGATGAGAGTAAGGCAGATAAGTTGACACTTGAACCTATCCTGGGTTGTTTTCATAGCCTGAATGAGAGCCAGAGGTGCTCGCCCGATCCCGAGTTGTTTTCACAACCGGATGAGAGCAGAAGAGCTGAAAAGATGCTTGAGCTCGCAATCCCAAGTCTTTTTAGGCTTGGATGAGAGTAAGGCAGATAAGTTGACACTCAAACCTATCCTGGGTTGTTTTCATAGCCTGAATGAGAGCCAGAGGTGCTCGCCCGATCCTGAGTTGTTTTCACAACCGGATGAGAGCAAAAGAGCTAAAAAGATGCTTGAACTCGCAATCCCAAATCTTTTCAGGCTTGGATGAGAGTAAGGCTGATAAGCTGACACTCGAACCTATCCTAGGTTGTTTTCACAGCCTGGATGAGAGCTAGAGGTGCTCGCCCGATCCCGAGTTATTTTCACAACCGGATGCGAGCAAAAGAACTAAAAAGATGCTTGAGCTCACAATCCAAAGTCTTTTCAGGCCTGGATGAGAGTAAGACAGACAAGCTGACACTCGAACCTATCCTAGGCTGTTTTCATGGCCTGGATGAGAGCCAAAGGTGCTCGCCCTATCCCGGATTGTTTTCACAACTGGATGAGAGCAAAAGAGCTAAAAAACGCTTGAGCTCACAATTTATAAAATAGAGCAAAAGAGTTGAAAATACACTTGAGCTTGTTTTATCTAGAACCATTCAGACGTGGATGGAAATTAAAATCCCATAAAAGACTACGATGAGCAAGAAAGTATAAAAGAAGCCTGAGCCCACCAAGACTACTCCTGATATGAGCAAAAACGCCAGTGCTCGCCAAGGTTCATGATCAACAAACAATACAGAACGAAGTCACAGAAACTTCCTTACAAAATAACAAAGAGAAGGCCTAATTCTCAGAATCATCGTCAAAAGAAAAAAGACACCTTTTTTTAGAGCATAAGGCAATCTTTGACAATAGAGAATGGACTACACCATAAGAAACTCCTCAGATTTAAGAAAGAACAAAATATTTACACGACGAACAGAACTACTGGATACATCGACAACCTAACAAGACAAATCTATTACTGGGCAGTCCACTCTTCGATCTCCTTTATGCCAACATCAAAGCGAGGGCTAATAGCAGCGTGCCCAAGCCACCATCAGATCCTCGATGGAGACCAGCTACCCACAGACTCGACGTCGTTATCTTTTGCGGCAAGAACTTCCCAGTTGACTTCATCCTCGGCAATGAGCGCTTCCCAATCAACCTCATCCTCGCTACCGCTGCTAAGGATGATCAAACCCACCCCCTTCAAGTTGGCATTAACAGGGGGAGCGGAGATGGGATTGACCGCAGGAGCAGCCACTGGATCCTCCTCCTCCTGCAAAGACGGAATCGATTTCGATGTCCCAGGAGGCGGAGCCTCCTCCACTACTGGAGCATCACGAGCACCAAGAGCCGACAACACCGGTGAAAAAGATGCTGACGATGAAGAAACTCCGCTCGACCGTGTTGTCATAGCCATAACTCTTGAAGGGCGAGGGAGCGACGAGCGCGGCACCTTACGGATGCAATGCCTGTGGATAAACTTTTTATTCACCATTTTGGCTGTGGTAAGACTGAAAAGATAAGAGTGCCAAAACAATCACGAAAGGGCAGTTAAATAGGGCCAAGACGTCTCCTCAAGTAGTCCAACAACCTCCTCGAGATAAAGACAGAATTAATTTCTCCTCCTAAAATTAAGGGCGGAGTCAATCCCTTCACCAAAGCCAACATGGCGCTTCGGTTTCCAACATTAACTGCACAACGCAACCGTCACGAAAGTGGTGCACTTTTTCATGCAGAGCAGCTCAACAGATAGAACAACTGAGTTCTTCTTGTTACAAAGGAGAAGACAAAGCACTTGAGCAATTTTCAAGCTTGAATGAAAGCAAGAAGGCTGACAATCCAGCACTCGAACCTATCCTGGGTTATTTTCATAGCTCAGATGAGAGACAGAGATGCTTGACTGATCTCGAGTTGTTTTTCACAACCGGATGAGAGCAAAAGAGCTGAAAAGATGCTTGAGCTCGCAATCCTAAGTCTTTTCGGGCTTGGATGAGAGTAAGGCGGATAAGCTGACACTCGAACCTATCCTGGGTTGTTTTCACAGCCTACATAAGAGCCAAAGATGCTCGACCTATCACGGGTTGTTTTCATAACCGGATGAGAGCAAAAGAGCTAAAAAGATATTTGAGCTCGCAATTCACAAATCAAGAGTGAAAGAGCTGAAATGATGCTTAAGCTCACCTTGTCCCAAGTCTTTTTAGGCTTTAATGAGACTAAGAAGGCTGAAAAGCCAACACTCAACCTATCCTAGGTGGTTCTCATGGCCTAGATAAGAGCCAAATAGCGCTCGCCCTATCCTAGAGTTGTTCCATAACAGACGAAACAACCCAACTGATCGAGCACCAATGCTCGACAAGACTCATGAAGATATAAAAAACAAAGAGCAAGACCAGTTGGAGATACACAACTCAAAGGAACCTGGATATGCCTACAAAGACTGAGGTTTATATCCAGCACAAATCTAAAGAATTCAAAAGTCTGGGAAAACAACTCGGAAAGATTCACTTGAATGATTCAAACAAGACAGTAAAGATGTATCCAAAGAACAAGAATTCCTTTACAAAGCACAATACAAAGTATATCTTTACAAAGAAGAGAGATGTGCCCAGATAGTACAGAACCTAACTGTCAGCTTCATCATTAGAAGGGGGAGATGAATATCAAGCTTCTCAGCGATGAAGTTGGCTAGGTCTTCAACCTCAGACTCAGCATTCTCGATGGACCCCAGGTAGTTGTCATCATCGGTGTCCTCCCTAAGTTTTTTCAGAGGAACCGATGGTGCAAGAACACGAATGTGAGCCAAAACGTTCTTGACACACGCCCGGACCCCATCCTTCACAAAGCTCTGAAAGCGCTTAGGAATCAGAGGGATGAACTCGCCCTAGGTCCTCCCATCATCTTCAGAAGTCCGAAGAAGCTTCGCAACAGTCTTGAAAGATTTCCACAAAATTGCAAACCATTGGTCAGATGTCACCAGCTTCTTGGACAAATCCTCAATGGTTTTCATCCCCTGCACAAGATCTCGGTCAGCACCAAGCCTAATCAATTGAGCATGAGTGAGCTCTTCTTCGGCATGAGCCTTTACCTCTTCGGCTCTATTATGACTAGACTAAACCGATATCTTCATATCTTCAATATCAGTCAATAGCGTCTGCTTATCTTTTCGAAGGGCTGAACAAAACAATAAAAGAAAATCAGGCAAAAAAGGAGCAAAAAATAAGGAAAAAGAGGGAACAAAGTATAAAAGAACTCGGAATACCATCACACTCTTTCTTCATGGCCTCCACCTTCTTCAAGGCTTCCTAGACCGCAGCATCCCTCTGCTCCTCTGCCTCAACCACCTAAGCACAGAGAGCTTTTTTCTCCCTCTGGTGCGTCTGACGCTCAATCTCCATCTCGGCCCAGCAGAGGTCTAGATCCATCTTTAAAACACTAATTTTGGAGGTTAACTTTTTCTCGGTCTCAGTCGAGAAAAAAGTCAACATGGCCCCAAGAGAAAGACTGATCAAACAAGACGAAGGAAAAGAGAGACAATCTGTAAGAACCCAAGAGGACCAACAAATAATAACTTAAGAAAAACTTACCTAGAGTTTTTTCTCAAAAGAAGCAGCACCGGCCGCCAGAATTTCCCAGTCCTTAGTCAGCTCCGACAAGCGATGGGTGGCGTCGAATTCCCGCAACACATCGTCATCTAGACGCTGACTTTTAGTACCAAGGACAGCATGAGGAGAAACTGACTGATGGGAAGACGACAAGATCATGGCCGTAACATGGGCAGTAGAAGCCCCGGCTACCTCCTCAGATGGACCTGCCGCCACAGTCACCACCATCTCTGGAGTAGGTGACTCTGCGGCAGCATGTTCATCAGGGGCCACCGTCTCCCTCACAGTTGCCTCACTGACCGTGCGTTCCAAATCCTGAGACTCAGTACGCACGGCCGTACCAGCGGACTGAGAAGAAGCCGGTCGAGGGTTCAAGGAAGGCGCGAGCGAAGACCGGCAAGACGATGGACAACCTCAACGATTCAAGAAAAAGAGAAAACAGAAGCAAACAACCTAACCAGGGTTCACTTACTTGGCCGACTTCTTCAAACTAAAACCCTCAAGCCGAGCTGAAGGTTTTGGCGGAGGCATGGTAGCAGAAAATACATCATCATCACCTCGTGCCTGGGACGGCGTGATTAACAACTGAGCCCCAGGAGAACTCAGGCTCGACGACCACTTGCTGTGAAAGGACAAGGACAATTCAAAAGAAGCACTCAAGAACAACAGCAAGAAAACAAAAATACAACAACAACTCACCGACGAGTATTGAGGGTCGCATCATCTTCCTCATCCTCCTCACCCTCAAGCAACTCAACCACATTACCATCTGAGAAAAGAGAAAGTACTCGGTTATGCACGCAAATAAACAACAAAGGGGATAAAACAAACTGATGTGCTCACCTAGGAGCATGCTATCTACAACTTGAGTACCTAGAAGAGTACCCAGTTGATGAGGCTTCTTGGTGACAGACGCGCTGGCGGAAGCATCATCCGCCCGCACCCTCTTATTGATGGAACGAGGAGCCCGAGGAACTAGGCATGGCACATATTCAACATATTGGACTGGTTCATTGCAAGAAGCACCAGGAAGAACTGTAGATACTAGAGACTTACTAGCCGGAGCCGCTACACTTTCTCCAACCTCCTCACCAGTTGGGTTGTCATCAGCAGGAACCGGATCAATAAAGTTATGCCCCAATTCCTACAAAACGACCAAAGGAGAAGGAATAAGCAGAAAATTGAAGACAGGAAGTACCAACAACAAAAGATATATAAAGGAAAGTACTCGCAAAAAGTAAAACAACTCACAGCAGGGGGTGGATTATCGCCACAATATTCGGGAACTGCGTGGGGGACAATGGTCACCCCCTTTAGAACCTTCCTCAGGCGCTCGAGTATCTTTTCTTCAGTCAACTCAAGGGCAAGAACCATCCGAGATGGGTCCTCAGCCCCAGAATACTCAAAGCCGCGATGATCCTAAAACCGGTCAAACCTTGTTGCTTCAGAGTCCAAATTCTCTCAAGAAGTGGCTTGATGGCCTAGAGCTCATCGCTAGTCAAGGGGTTCTTCTCCCAACGATCATTACCTGAGGGACCAGAACCAGAATGAACAGGAAGGGGAGGAATCATGTTTGCAGCATAAAACCACTCGGAACGCCAGTCCCGAACAGAATCAACAAGATCATAATAAAAAAAGAGGGCTTTCTTCACCTGACAGAATTGGATGCCACAACCACCCAATGGAGAAGTACTGTCACTTCGAGGATGCAGCTTCAAACGGAAAAAGAAACGAAATAGAGAGATTGAAGGAATGATGCCAATAAAAGCTTCATAGAGATGGATGAACACTGACAGATGAAGGACAATGTTCGGAGTCAAGTGATTCAGAGAAATGCCAAAATAATGGAGGAAACGATGAAGAAAGGTAGAAGCTAGCAAGCAGAGGCCAGCTCGAATGAAAGAGATGAACAGGACGATCTCACCAGGACCAGGAGTAGGAACTCGATGCTGGCCGGGCACCTTCCAATCAGCAAAGTCCTTCTCTTGGATTAGGCTGTCTCTGACCAAATCATGCAATTGATCCTCCATTGTAGTCGGAACCGGTCAGAGCTTCTCCGCAGCTCTCATGGCGACGAATTCCCGATTCTCGATGACCGAGAGCGACGCCTCCTCATCCACCAAGACCTCCTTCAACTTGCTCGACGACTTCTTCTTGCCCATACAATGGAGAGGATCTGAGGTCGGTGGTAAAAATTCGACGGTGGTGGCAACGGCGGTTGTAGAACTCTAGAGGTTACAGTTTTTTTTTGCAAAGACCGAATGCTAAAGGGCAAGGACAGGGTAAGAAAGAAGAAGAAGGAGGAGGGTGCTTAAATAGATTTACAACGGTAAAAACACGGCCCATCAGGCCCGCTTAACGCGGCGTGGAAACGCAACGGTCCATTTTTGCCATAACTGACACAGCAGAAATAACGGACGACGCAACCTTTCACAACGGTACAGTGCAACGGGCAGATTTCAGACTTATCCATTCACACTGCGCTATTGCCGAATTGTTACAGATTGCACAACTCAGAAAGGACTCGCCATCCACAAGATTCACAGAAGACGTTACAGTACGCCTCCAGAGAACCTGGATACTTCAGAAACAATCTAGATCATACTCAAAAGCACTCAGACAAAAAAAAGGAGACAACAAAGGAGAAAGATTTTTTATTACAAATATCATCAAATGACATAAGGTTACAGATCTTAGAAGACCCAACGAACTCGGTACTACAACGAGCAAGGTAGCACCACAGTCGTCTCTACAGATATAAAGAGAGGCTGTGGGCACCCCTGTAACAAGAGACAAGATAACACATCAATCCAACGCAAAGGCTAACGCCGACTGGACGTAAGGTTATTACTCGATCATGATCGAGGGCCTGAACCAGTATAAATCGACTGTCTCTGCGTTCACCATCGAGTTCTAGCACGCACCGAAGCCCGAACAACTGTCCCAGGTACCCCCGTGGCAGGCTATCGGTGGTCAAACACCGACAAAGATTTATCTCCTTCTCCTCTCCAGCGACGGCGATGGGCCAGGGTGGATTTATTTTCTCCATGTCGGCTCTGTTGAAGATGAGAGCGATAACTACGGCATCAGCTTCCTCGGCATGACGGCATGTAGACTTTTCTTTTCGGACGGCGATATTAAGGCGGAGATGGATGTCGCCGCTATAGAATAGTTTTCTCTGGTCTCTTCTCTGTTTTGTTAGATACGGCCACGATGAAGGATTAGGGAGACTAAGTTTCAGACCAGTCTTCCTTTTTCTTCGGTGGCAGAAAGAAGAAGGAAGACACAAGAAAGAAGAAGTTTTTCAATTCCGCCTGCATGAATGTTGGCCGTCGTTTATTGGGCGTCTGTTCTTAGGCCTTTTGCCGATTGTTTACCTATGCAGTCATCTATACGATGCGGTTTGAACTTGAGATTTGGAGCTATTCCTAGCGTGGGTACAATATAGTTAAAAATCAGTGTATTCCAGAGTGCTTATAGTGTAATGGTGTATCCAACTATTATTTAATATAACAATTCTTCTTTCATCTTAAAAAAATACAAAAATTAAAATAATTCCTAGTTTTCTATGGACTCGGTCGTAGTAAACTAGCTAGTACTCTATAGTAGTATGCCTGTTAGCCTGTACGTACGCCTGGACTGCTGGAGAATCGGAGTTTCCGGGACGGCCGCTGGACGCGGACGCGGGGAATCGAGGATTTTGGTCGGCCTTGCGTCGCGCTCGGTGTCTAGCCTCTTGGGACCAGGGAATGGAAGTCCAATCGATGTCAAAATCGTGTGAACTCGTATTGCGTAGTCGCCGCCGCTGGCAGATGCCGTGATCATCGCTGACGTGTGTCTAGCCTCTTGGCACCAGGGAATGGAAGTCCAATCGATGTCAAATCGTGTGAACTCGTATTGCGTACTGCCGTACTGGCACAGAAAAAATGAGTTTTTAACCGTGACACGGTCTTAAAAAACATAACTTTGACTCTTGTTATTATAAAAAGTGAAATGTGCAAAAGGCTACGTAAAGCGAATCATCAGCGAGGAGAATGAATTCGTTGCAGCGCGCCTCCTCACGCGTAAAGCGAATCATCATCAGGGGGTTTCCGCCGGAGCGGCACAGAATTTCCAATCAAATTGGCAATCCTAAACTGTGCTGATTGGTGATCACCCATATGCCTGTCCCTATGGTTGAAATTTGGGACGACGGTGGAGCTCCAATCACGAGGGGCGGCTCTGGAGCTCCAAGCACGAGGGGCGGCGACAGACCTCTGAGTGTGCAGCGCTCGAGTTGGGTCACGGTCACCGGAAAGAAGAGACCGTGAAAATAACGTTTCGTGAACCTGGTGGTGGCAAACATGTAATTACAGGCCCAAAGACAGTGGAAGCCACTCCAGATGAGATTTGAAGATTTCTGTGTAAATTTGGCTTTTGTTGGCTTTCAAGCTTTGAAAAGGTAGCTCTAGAAGGTGCCTTTTTTTGCTTCGGCTTTGAGCTTTTAGAGAAAGTCCAAACAAACAAGGCCCCAAGATGTTTGTAAGAACGAATAATGTATCCCGTTAGACGGAACCCCCTCCCCCGGCATGATAAATGTATTGTGAATGTCAGGGGCAAAAAGGCATCTGTGGGTGTATAAAATTAATTACCTTTTGTTATGCAAAGTGACAAACATAGTAAATGTGTAATTATCTTCAGTTCACCTCGCGTGATCATTCTCCACTAAGTGTCTCTCACCCAACACCTAACAAAATTGTCATAAGAACTACTGTCTTTATTAAATGCGGTGTTGTTTTGAAAGCCTTAACGAAGGAAACACAACAGACAACACACCAGTGCAATCAGAATGTAATTGGATCTGAGAAATATTCAATGTTTAAGTTCCAAAATAATAATTATCGGCTGACTGAAGCACACTGCATCTGCAACCATGCACACGCCCAAACCAGGTGGATCGGATAAGGTTGGTGGCGCAGGGGCGAGTTGCCTTTTTGTGTTCGTGGGATGTCCTCTGAGATGGTGTGAGATCCCATGTCTTCATTTGAGATGGGGGTGTTGCTAGTTGTTGCTCCTTCATCTCAAGACACATACACACGTGTTATATCGTATATCCATTCCTAGATTCCCTGATGAGTCTTTCCGTGCGATGACATCAGGCTACGTAAGCAAATCATCAGTGGCGAATTATTGGTCAGCGTCGGCCGTCATATATGGTCATGGACTTCCAGAGTACACGAAATCGACTGATATACGTACGCTGTGTTCGCTTGAGATCACTGGTTTAGCCATGCATGTACACTTTTCATTCTCAAGATGTGCTGCGTTTTCCATGGAAATCGCTTTTCCAGCGCCCTATCCGTGTGCGTTTTCGAGCGCCGCAGCCAAATTACGCCCAAATTGTTTTAGTACAGAATCCTCCACACTCACATGTGTCTACTTCACGCTACCAACAAGACAGGTCATTTCTGAATCACGCTTATCCGAGCAGCGACGAGCATCAACAATTGTGTGTGTGTGTATATACATACACGTCAAACAGCAGACCGAAAAAGCCTAGCTAAATGATGCACCATGCTTTTAACTACTTAATTACATAGATTAGAGTAAAATTCACCGACCATCCTTAAAATTGTCTGGAGGTGTCATCTAGATCCTTAAAATCTAAAAATACATTTTTGGGTTTTTTTAAGTTGTAATGGATCCCATTAATAATCCCAACAGACGCTCGTCCGCCTGTTATACTACGTGGCATGCTATTCATCAGTGTTTACATGGAATTGGCAAACGGGTCCACATGTTAGACCCAGCTCCGTCCCTTTCCCTGTGTTTGGTTGACTTTCTGTGTTTCTTTTTGTTGGCAGAGAAAGTATTTTCTAAAAGCTCAACTAAACACAGCTTCAGCCATACGAGTGCAGTGCAGTTTTCGTTCTCAAGACACATACATACCGGCGTGTTGTGTTTTCCATTGAGATGGCTTGAGTTGCGGCGACATGCCCCGTGTTTCAGCGACATCCCTTGAGTTCTATTGACATGCCCTGTGTTTCCCTGAGATCAGTGGTGCGGCCGCCTGCCGGCTAGCTGCTGCGTGCCATTTGATGGATTGCATAGCCTGAACTAGCCTGATGACATCTGGCTACGTGAGCAAATCAGTGGCGAATTCCGTGTGAAATCAGGCTACGTGGAAATCGACTCATATACGCTGTCTTCGCTTGAGATCAGTGGTTTAGCCATGCATGCACTTTTCATTCTCAGCAAAGACACATGCATGCTCTCAGCTCTCGACCGATGGACCGGTGTTGTGCTCTGTTTTCCATTGAGATCGCTTCAGTTGCGGTGACATGCACCGTGTTCCAGTGACATGGTCCGTCGGCCGCTGAGGACCCGTTTGTTCCCTTGAGTTCTATTGAGATGCACTGAGTTTCCGTGAGATCTCCCACAGTGGTGCGACCGCCGGCTAGCTGCTGCCGATTGCCGATGCATGGCCTATAAATATATATGCACGTGTACGCACTACTAGCTAGACAACCGGAAACACGAACTTGATCGAGCATTGTGTAGTAACAACACAGCCAACAACAGCTCCATATAGTTTGGTCTGTGCATTTGTTTTTGTTCAGAGCGAGCTAATTAAGCTATGTGATGCCTTCTTCTTTCTTGCATGCATCGACCTTACCCTAGCTTCTCTCTCCTTGTGATCTCTGTTTGAATTCAGGACGACGACGGATCATCGGATCGAGGTAGCGCAGCTAGACTACAACAAAGCCAAAGGAGTGGTGGTCATGGCTGTGTGGGAGAACGTGTTGGGTGTCGTTGCTTCCATTCTCCAGATCATGGGCGTCGACGTGGTGATGGTGCTGCTCCTCGTCGCCGGCGCGCTCTGCCTGCGCTCCTGCAAGCTCGAGTGTGCCGCGCTCAAGCAACGCGCGTCAGAGTTCGAGGCCCTCGCTCGCTTGCCTACTGGGCATCGTGCTCAGGAGGTCATGAGGGCGGCCGGCCTGTGGCAGGAGACCGTACTGGCAGTCCAGGCCGCAAACCACCTCGTGGAGGCATACAATAACAGCTCCATCTTCGACGTCGTCTGCAACAGCAGGCGCATGGAGAGGGAGATGAACCAGATGCGCCGCCGCGTCAGCAACTGCTACAAGCTCGCCGTCGGCATACACGGCGGCGTCGCTGTCAGCTCCATCATCGGCCATGCAGGCCAAGCACGGTAGACGTGCGGAAAATCATCATGTGTGTAATTACTAAGAATGTGCTGTACTCTTTTTTTTTCCCCTCGTAGGGGGAGGGAGGGTTTTTTTAATGAGGCAAGCACATTTGTAATAAACAAAACACATGATGAATAATAAAGTTTCTCTTGTTTTCTCCCCCTAAAAAAACTACTATCACTACATCGCAAATGGTTCGTATAAAATGAACAAAGAAAAAACGTTTGATGTTTGGAAATGGTGTCACGATGAGTCAACCTTGGGCTGTGAACTGTAAAGCCCACGGCGTATTCTCTCAGGGCTCCGGCCCAGAAAACCACGACCCACCAGGTCCGGCAGCATCCTCCCTCGCCGCCGCCTACTGCCGCCTCTGGTCTCTCCGTCCACAGTCGGTCAACGGTGTTCTCGTGTAGCAAGGTTCTCGTCTTCCTGAGTTTCCTCTCACGCGGTGAGCTTCTCAGATCTTGGCAACAGAAGAAGTGAGGAGATCGATGATGGCGTCTCGTGGAAGGGAGGATTGCTGGAGTCTGTGTAGGAGCTGCCCCAAGGTGACTTGACGAAGGGAAGATTAATTGTGAGTGACGGCGAAGGGGCAGGACAACTGGCTTCTTTCCCTCACTCTGTGACGGAAGGTATGCAACCAAAATCCTCTTCTGTATAAGCTCAAATAATCTCGTGGTAGGGGTGGATTGGTTTTTGTTCGTCGTTGACCCTGCTGTTAGGCGTGGGTTTTGTGCAAATTTCGTGGATCCGTTTAGCATTACTTTTAACAGAATCGATCATTCGGCCGTGGTATGATGTGGTCATGTGCACACATGTATGTCATCTATAGCTAGCCTTTTTCTAGGAGTATTACGGTTCTGTTGACCTCGAAATGCAGCTTCACTTTGATCTAACACTGTCTCCCACGGAATTTTGGGGTTTCGGCGGTTGTTGATATGAATCTGAAAACTCCCAAATTTCTGATAGATGCTTCTAGTTTAGATTGAAGGAGAAGATGATTCTTCATCTTTAGGAAATTACTTGTTAGTCAGGTGTAGGTGCGAATGTTTGTTTTAATGAACCGAGGATGGAAAGCATGTTAAGGTCTATGTGATTTTGTTATTTCTTCTGATTTTGATATTCTGTATAGGTTCATTCCAAGAACGTACAGCCACACTGTATTCTGTATGGGTCCTTTTGTTTTTGGGCTTCCATGGTTTAGTTTGACAGATTGTGTAGTCATGACTAGAACTGTACTAGCAATTAAAGTGCCACATCATTGCGCAACTCCCAATTTGTGCATTATTATTCCTAGTGTTCCTTTTGTTCATGCTCAGATCGTTTCAGTTGCAAATTGGCATCGGTAATCTTGTCCATGACACATGTGCTTGTTTTATGTGTTTCCAAATTTTAATGCAATGTTTGTTTAGCACTATATGCTGAATCTGTACTCTACGAACATGAGCTTTGGCGGTTATCGCCCGACACGAAAAGTTATTTATTTGGTGGTTAGAACATTTCCTTGTCCGTGTGACAAGTTTTCCTTGGCAGCCTAGGAAATGATCCTTGGGGGGCTAGAACCACCAAGGAAATGTATTTATCTTGCCTATTCTCGGCGGACTTTGCTCGACGGTTTCCTGTCATTAGCTATTTCCTTAGCAGTTTTGGTGGTTGCCTTGGTGTTTTACAGCCCACAAGGTAATTCGGTTTCCTGGTAGAGTGGTAGTGCGTCCATTCCAATTGAAGCATGTGAGTTGGAGTAGCTGAGCTCATTAATGAGTAACAATGCTCTAGGATTTAGAAAATAACCATTACCTTGGAGGTTTACGAGCCCCCAAGAAAAGTTAATTACTTGGCGGTTGTAACATTTCTTTGTCCGTATGACAAAGTAGATGTGGCCCTATTTACTTCTCTTCTGTAGCTCAAATAGTCTGGTGATAGAGGTGGATTGATTTTTGTTCATCTTTTATCCTGTTGTTATGTGTTGGTTTTGTACAAATTTCATGGACCTGGTTAGCAGTCCTTTTAACAGAATCGATTGGTTGGGGGTGGTACGATGTGTTCATGTGCACACATGTATGTAATTTACTAGGTTGACGTTATCTATATTATGGTTTTATCAACTCCAGATGCTGCTTTGCTTTGAGCTAGCACTGCCTTCCATGAACTCTTTGGGGTTGATATTAATCTGAAAGCTCTCGAGTTTCTGATAGATAAATATGCCTTAGATCAGAAAAGAAAATGATTCTTGAATCTTTATCTTCTAGGAGATTAATTGTTAGTCAGGTCTGGGTGCTAATGTCTATTTTAATACATCTATCTGATGACGGAAAATGTTAATGTTTATGTGATTTTGTTATTTTGGAAACCAAGGTTATGCAAGTCATTATATGCCATTGCCCTAGTTTCCTTTTATCAACTATGGAGCATCACAAGAAGTCCATTGTATGTGCTAGTGCCTACTGTAACATTTTTTTTTCTGTTTATTTTGTCGTAAAGAACCCCATCAGTTTACCAGGTATAAATAGGTTTAAATAACTTATTATTTCATTATAATGGAATTTTGTTCCAGAACCAACAAAGATGACATGTTTTTGCCAGGAAGAAAAAGGTCATACCATAATCCTTCATGAACTTCTTGGGACACCGGATGTGCAATTGGTACTACCTGCATCCATCGAGCCCCATTCAGATTAATGAGTCCTTACATATGAGCATGTGCACAAGCCCATTCATTGAGACTGAAGTAAACATAGCCCATTCATTTACATAATTACAGTATAATAGTAAATAGTTAGTTGAAAAAAAACTAATTACTTATTCATTGAGACTGAAGTATTGAAGCAAGCTGCAAAATCGTATGACAATAAATGAAGATCTTACCAAGTATATATACACCTTATGCTCAAGCTCTTGTAGGGCATTCAGAAGTTTTCAAGTTAATTTAATAATTCAGGCAATGCCATTTTGTTCAGATCATTGGCTGCAACAACGACACTAAGTGAAAGGGGCAAGTAGGACTTACTAATAACTGGGAGGATGTCCATCCGGAGGCCTAGAAGCTCCAGGAGGCTGAAGCCATCCATGCTCGGTAGGCGTATGTACTTTGCTGGTCAAAAGGTCAAACTGGACCTTCTTGTACAGTTGTACCTCAACAGCTTCAGGTCTCAGGCTGCCTGCCCAGTTGTTGTCACTGCAAAATCGCAAATCCAAACAAATTAGTGCATATGTCAAGGACCTGGAGAACACATTACACATATGAGAGTAGCAATCACTCGAAGAATTTTCCTTCATGGAGGAGAGCAAAAACAACATTCCACTGATGAAAATTAAACCATGGGAAAAAGAAATAGTCAGTAAAAAAATTGCAGAACACAAAAACGCCCTGCCAACCACGAACAGGAGCAGGGGAAGACGATGGTAGTGGGCTACATCGGTGTAGGAGAGGCTGAAGAAAGGCGATAGAGGAGAAGGGTCTCGGGATCAAACCTGAAGCTGGGAGACTCACCACGTTGGGGATTGGATTGGAGGACTGTTGGAGCATGCAAATCCCTCAAACTACAGGTTTTTCTTATTGGGGGTGTGGATGGGGGAACTGCTGGAGACGCTCTAAGCTCCACTCATCCAAAGTCTACAATGCCAAGATCCCGAGAGCGGTGCCTTGTAACATCAGTGGTGTCAGGACCCCGTGGCCAGGTAATGTTACGTACCAAGATGATAATGAAGACACAACATTGAAGATGGCCGGATATATCGCAACAACGGTGATGACGAGGAAACACCAAATGAAGATTGACCTCTATTTAGGTTTGGACATGTAGATAGATGTGGGTGGTTTGCTCTGTTTTAGTTTCTGCACAACTCTAAATCAATGCAGTACAGGGTAATTTCAAGATTTAACCATAGGTAGTAATTGGTTGAGATGGTTGCATCGATGTATTGTACTCTGTTATCTGATCCTAAATATCGACTTCCCTATGTTCCATAGTGACTAATTGCTACATCTATGTGAGATAGATGGAATCTGCTTTCCGCATAAATTTTCATTTGAAACGCTACTCACGTCATCATTTTATTAGATTAATGCATTACCCATCCATGCAGGCGTGCAGATTAGCCTTGAACATGTTTTATTTACTACATTCTACTTATTTTTCTGGCCACGAACGGATCCAGCGTGTCTATGTGGGATTGTGATCCAAATCACACAACAGCTAGCATATACCTAAAGTTGCAAACAACCCGATACACGTAGCAAATAACTCTTGGGATGACTAAACCGATCTAGAGCCCGTCCAACACCACAAAAGCCTAGGAACACCTGTCAGGAGGAACCGTCGGGGAGGAGCACGCCTAAGGTCTTTGGTGAATCAGCAAGACCACCTAGAATGCTGATGAATCTCGCGAAGAGATGCAGCAAACAGCAGGGAGGTTGGAAAAGGGTAAAATTTGGAGTAGTAGATGTATTTTGATGATTGGATAGATAGGAACTCAGTTGACCATGTTTTATAAGGAGTAGGAGTGGTCTTATCCTGTAGGAAAACCAATGTGGTATTATTATCATGTTGCTTTTATAGAGTTTTTCTTAGATTGGACAAAAACTGTCATCGGCCTATTTAAATTGGCATGGGCCTAATTTGAGTGTCAACGCAATGGAAACATCTAAGCCTAGGAAGAAAATAGGGTCGAGGATGGCGAGGTTGGCGCCCTGGTGGATGCGATGAAAGAAGCCGCGCCTTTGTTGTGCGCGTGGCTCTCCCTGCCTTTCATGGGGTCCTCCCATTTCAGCAGCTCCGTAGCACAATGTCCAGAGCTTGGGCCCACCTGTATTCAAAGGTATTCAGTTGAATACCTAAATTTTTTGGCAAAAAAATTCATATATATAGTGTATATATAAGTCTGTATATGAGAAAAATAAAAATAACGTGTACAGTCAATTCAGCCCAATTTCTATTAGTTTCCGTTTCCCACCCGAGGCCCAGTGCTGTCCCGCGGCCCATTATGTCGCACGTCGAAGTGGAATCGACTCATTCGTGCGGCGTTTGGTCTGGCGAAAGAAACCCTCGGTTGATGGGTTCCCTGTTCCTGCCGTGCGGCGTCCGACGGCGTCGCGGCAGCGGCCTGCAGGCGAGCGGCGAGCCGGCGAGTAGCAGCAAGCAGGCCGGTCGCCGGCACTAAATGTCCCGGGTGGCCAGGTTGTTTGTGCTTTGGCTTTAGTGCATTTACATCTAACAAATAAATGTCCATTGGTGGTCTTGATGCCGACTGAACACCTGTTGCAGAGCAAGAGAAACCACAAAGGGCCCTGAAGCATCCAACTCCAGCAACAACTACAAGCTTTGATGATCGTCGATATGCCTGCCCCTGCCCCTATGAAGGCTGCAACAAAGCATACATTCAAAGTTACAAATGGAGCATCTAAAAACTTAGCTCCTGAACACGACCAAGAGGAAAATGATAAGCTCGGTGCTTCTGCTAGTCAGCATGTTGTGACTGAACCGACCTATCAGTATAACTATGCTGACGTTGGTGAGATTGCAGCAAACCCCAAAAGAAGCAAGATGAACCCTGTTCACATGGTCCACTCATCCAAAGTCTACAGTAGCAAGATTTCTATACCGATGCCTTCTGACATCAGTGGTGTCAGGAACCAGTGGCCAGGTAAAACTAAGTGTGAAGATGCTACTGAAGTGACCGAAGAAGATGGGGGCAACATTGAAGATGGCTGGAGATATGGCAACAACGCTGATGATTTTTTTTTCTCTCGAATACGCACGAGTGTGCGTATCATTGTATTAGAAGGAAGAAAATTAAGTATAAGAAACGGCCGTGGCCGCGCGGAGCACAGGGACTACATTGATAAGAAACAACACACTACATAGAATGACTGGTCTGCCATCGTTAGCGACCAAGAAACGGCCATGGCTGGAGATATGGCAACAACGCTGATGATGAGGAAACGCCGGATGGAGATTGACCTTTAGGTTGGAGTTGGACATGTAGATAGATGTGGTGGTCTGCCACTTTTTAGTTTCTGTAAACTATAAATCAATGCAGCAGTGGGTAATTTCAAGCTTTAGTCGTAGGTAGTAGTTGGTTCGGATGGTGAATCGATATATTGTACTCCGTTATCCGCTCTTGAATATTTGGTTCCCCATGTGACAGAGGGACTAATTGCCACATCTATGTAGATAAGTTGGAATCGGTTTCCTTGACACAAGTTCTGATTTGAAACATAACTCTCCAGTTTAGTTGTTTTATTTGACGAGCTATGTAGTTAAAAGATTCATCCATGCAGACATGCAGTTTAACCATGAACAAGCTTTGTTTATTACAGTCCACGAGAACTTATTCAAGCAGATCACTCTCAGGTGCCTACTGACCTTGATCATATGAGCTGCCAACATGACCTTGATCATAGCTGCCACCAGGAGGAGTAAACACAGCGAGCTCATGCTTTCTATTGTTCTTCAGCTCTGCAGCTTCCTCCATGGAGACGCCATATGAGCTGGCGATGACGCCGACCGGCAAATCGCTCAAGACAGAGTTCTTCCCGGCGATGTGGCTGACCATGGAGTTATGGTTCGTCTCGAAGGATATGTACTGGAACCCTTCTCCTTGCGCCTTGGTGGCGACAAGGTAGCCCTGGGGTATGATGAGCAGCTGCCCAGGACGAAGCACGCCGTCGAACACCGTCGTCCCGTTCTCGCTGGCGACCTGAACCCTGGCACAGCCTCTGATGGTGTACATGGCGCTGTGGGCGTTGAAGTTCCAGAACGGCGACAGGATGGCATCCTGCATATGTGCAAACACAAACGATTTCAATTAGAAATGGAAGAACATCTATCTGTCTGCAGATTATATATCGCAATTTCACATTGTACGTCATCGATTGTACTACCTGATATAGGTCTACTCGCACCGCGCTCATCTGAATCAGGTTGAGAATTGGGAACTTGTGGCTGGTCAGGCGTGTGATCCTCCCAGCACCAGGGCTGTAGACGTCGGCCTGATCAAGGCGTTCGACGCTGTGCCTCACCGCCATGGCGCAGATGTTATGGCTGTCGTCATTGGCGAAACGTTGACATGCTTGGTGATGCTGATGCTGGTACTGGTCTTGTGATGGAAATGACGACGACGACGATGGATTCAGCAGGTGAAGGCCATGCTCCAGCTCCACACGGACTATTTCGCCTCGCTGGTCATGTCGGCTCTGAAGCTTCTTAGTGACATTCATGCTGACACCCAGGGCTTCGCTCAGGAACCGGGCGTCGATTCCTTTGAAGATGTTCTCGGCGAAGTGGGGCTGCCCCTTGCTGAACCCCCCAGCCAGCAAGAACTTCTGGAAATTGTACAAATATGTAAGATGCCACAACAAATTGATTGAACTTATAATGCAATGAAGGATGTAGCTAGTAGTACCCTCATGGAAGGCTCAAGCTGGTTGATGTTGTTGTTTGTGTCGAAGACGTAGATCGCCACAAGCGGCGTATCGCCGTCGTTGTATAGCCAGTGCTGGGCACCGGCCGGCATGGCAACCACATCTCCCTGTTCGAATCGGTGGATCTTGTGATGCTCGTCAGGGCGCTGATGATGATGATGTTCATATCCATATCCATATCCGTATCCATACTGCTGCTGGGTCTCTTCTTGGCATCCCGGAAACGAGAACCCAATAATCCCTCTCCCTACACATATAGTGAATTAATGATTGATAAGATGAAATGAAACTATTGTTCAGTTGTTCTTGTTCATGCATATATAGTACAATCTCTAGAATATAGATGAGGTACATACAACAGTAAACGTATATATGTACCTTGTATGATGTAGACCAGAGAATGGAGGTTAGAGTAGCGAGGAAGCAGGAGGCCCAAGGCGTCGACGACGACACGGACGGCGAAGACGCCGGCACAGGTGAGCTCCCGGTCGGCTTCGGTGAACCGGCTGAAGTACTCGACGGAGCCGGCCTCGGACTGCACCTTGTGGCGCGGCTCCAGGGCCTCCAGCTTGCCGTCGAAGCCGCACTCCCTGGCGGCTCCTCCCCGGGATGCCCCCCATGAGCTGCTGGCTGCTGCGCCGGCGCCGGAGCAGCACAGGAGGAGAAGCAGGCACAAGGAGGAGGGAACCAGCAGCTGGCCGGAGAGTGCCGCCGCCATTGTTGCTTCTGCTCACTCGCTCCTCACTCTCTTCAGTGACGACAGTGAGTGCTGTTGCCGTGTGTGTACAGTGCTAGCAGAGGCCGTCCGGGGTCTTTTTTTTTATAGCAAAAGAATGTGCTGCTGGTGTGCCAGAAAAATAAAAAATGAAAAGAAATGAAATAAACTAAAATGAAATGAAATCAAACGATGCAAGAAATTAAAAAGTGTTGCACCTCTGAACAAATTCTGGCCTTGTCTTTGTGTGCTGGTGCTTGCTTTGCTTTGATAGGAGCTGTGTTGGTTGGGAATCTGACAAGTTAGACATGTAACTCGCAGGTGTTACCTGCCTTTTTTACACATATATGCCAAATTATATGTATGTATCTAGCTAACAAACTCGATCGACCAGCAGTAGAGATCGACGTGGATGATCAGATTGTTTCGACTTGTTGCTTGTGCTGACGACTGTCAGAAAGAAACGCTGCTTCAGTTTTGTACTGACTCCAACAGTTTGTTGCGCCTTTAGTTTACACGCACGTACGTACAATCCGACTACGACTGTCCAGGTGCATTTGCGATCTGCCTACTCCTCTTCCCTAACACTACCAGATGCATGTATGATGACAATGTTGTTAGATTAATTACTTTTGTTTGGTTGCTAGCTAGTTGTTACGTACATGTTTTCACCTACAATTTTCGTGGCCGTGCCACCCTACTCTTGGGGATAGCTAGAGTACCCTTGATCATCAACAAAATTATAAGGAGGCACTCTCCATCTAAAAGTCTAAATCATCTTAGCGGGGGGACGATGGTTGGGTGGAGCTGGTGGCGGTGGCGTTGCGGCGGAGCTTTGCCGGCACCATGGGATTAGGGTGGGTGGGGTCGTGGGTTGGGGGCGGAAGGTGGGTGGCGCGGCGAGGCGGCTCGCCGCTGGCCGTCGGTGGTGGGGTAGGGGCGAGGACGAGGATAGCTGAGGCGTGTCGCGGTGGAGGTTAGATGAGGGCAGGGTCGAGAGGGAGGGCGGGAGGCGGGCAACGCGACCGGCGGCGAGGCAACTGTTGGCCAGGAGCGGCAGTAGAGGTGGCGGCGGTGGGTCGAGGACGAGCGCAAGCACAGGGAGGAAGATGAGCACGAGCGCGACCGGCCGGTCACGCTTTATCTCTGTCCATAACAGATTTTCAATACCAAAACATTGGACAATATAAAGCGAACATAGCCAATTATCTTGGTTTAGTGATGAATATAATGAGCCCCAAATAAACCATACTTTGGCCTTTATAATATTCTCTATTTAATTATCATTGATGTAGTATTTCACTTGATATTGAAGTGAATCGATGATTGTCTTAGGAGTTGGGAAGCCAATCGGATGAATGATCGATCCAAATTTCAATCAAAAAAGGAAAAGAAGAAGAAGGAAGAGGTGAATGATGTGAGGTGGACACTGGACCGGAACCGCAAGCCGCTGCTGGCCTCGCGGAGGTGATCCGGCCAGAAAGATAATGATAATAAACAAAAAATTCGAAAAATAAAAATGGAGATGAGATGCGGGGGATCGAGCCCCGTGCCTCTCGCATGCAAAGCGAGCGCTCTACCATTTGAGCTATATATCGTGCCTTGGGCTGGGTTTCTGGTTACTAGTTCTTGATTCTTGGACAGTTTTAATATGTGTATGCCTGCCAGTCCAACCACAGGTCTGTTTCAATCAGTTGAAAGAACTACAAATCTATTCCAGAATCATGATGGCATTGCAAGAGCAACAAGGTGGCTGAAAATGAACTTGTCCAGCTTATATTTTGATATAAAAAGCTTTTATGTACTTCGCTGCAAGTTTATTTGACAAGTTTTCTTCTTTTTTATGTTATACTTTGAATCTTGAAATATTAATAGTTCCTTCAAGAAATGCATTCTGCATCAAGGATGCATGGCAAATGTTCAAAGAAATTATCCTCAAAAAGAAAAAATGTTCAAAGAAATACACAAAATCTTATCAAAAGTACACGTTCAAGTAAGGATTTGACTGTGCAAAGCAGGTTTGTTTCAAAAAGGGCCATGGATGGAAATGAGTTCCTGAAAGCATGCATGCCGACTGATGACGAAGGTGGTTGTGGAGTGTCTCCGTCACCTCCGGCGTGCCGCTGCCAAGTGGTTGTAGTTGGAGGGTGAGGGGGGCTGTGGGGTCATCTGGGCAGCGGAATTCCCTCAAATCGAGCATGCTCAACGCATTTTAGATAACTGATTCAGCATAACCAGCCCAGCCCAGCGGTACAAGAGTGTACAAATATAAAAAGCCAAGCACAATACAGAAAAGTCGCACACACTATTACTTATCAGGTCCGACATACTATTACTTATCAGGTCCGACACACTATTACTTATCAGGTCCAACTAAGTTAGCATAACTTAGGGTGACGACAGCATCACCGAAACAGACATAGCTATAACAATGGCGTATTATGCAAATCAGTCAGGGGTCCATTACTGACCAAGAAAGCTTCACACGCAACTTGGTTGCACCAACAGCAAGTGGGCATTCATCTCTGGTGTTGATCCTTGGAGTGAATACTATGTGCTCAGATTTACCATCACTGGTCAGGGCAGCAATCATCAGCAAATCCTTGACATAGACAGATACAACAGGTCGCAAAAGCTCGAGAACTCCACAATCATCAACAGTCATCACATCAGCCTCTTTGCTATCATAAAGCACAAGCATGTACTGCATGTTGGCAGTGTAGGCAGCGATTTTGCCACGAAAGCCTCCCTGCAGAACTTCAACTGCAATAGTTCCCTCCAGTGCATGATCCACGACTGTATAAGTCACATCCACAGTACTGAGCCTGGTAGCAAGAGATTTGGTCTGAAACGTGTATCCTGTCACCGATGGACCAGTTGATGCGCTCCTGATGCTTATGAGTCCTTTACTAAGTTCTCTGTCCTGTACTAGATCATCCTTCATCTTGAGATCAGTCTCCACATGGATATCTCCACACAATGCGAGGCCACGTTTCGGCCCAGTCAAGATCAATGATTCAGCCTACGGCAAGGTTTATTTATTATGGGGGATACGTTAGTGACACATTAATTATGTCTACAAATAAATAGTGCTGAAAAAAAATTATAGCCACGGTATATATATCTAATTATTATTATGCTGCTGGGTACGTATATAGCTAGCTAGCTGATGAAAATGTCAATGGTGTGGGATCCGAAGCAAGATGTGTGGATCGATCCTCTAGATGCAAGTGCAACAGTGCTATATATAATATGTAAATACAGGATCACTATTTGTGTAAGCAGCGTTAAAACACAAACGTGTAACAAGAAGCATATGTGTCTTTCTCAAAGTATGGATTTTTATTAGAAAGCAAGCATTAGGGTGCCTACAGTCCTGGTTACACTGTCCAGCATGCGAAATAGGAATTGGTTACAGGTCAGGTCAGGCCAGTAGTATATCAGTCTTTTTCTCTTTTCTCCATACGAGGCGCTAATGCACAAACTAGAAAAGGAGATGCTGAATGTTGGTTGTACCTCGGAATTGATGAGTTGGCAATTGTCGCTGTCGCGGCGGAAGTGATAAACAAACCTCACATCGATGCTGTCCCTGACAATGATAGTGCCGTAGACACGGATTGGGAAGCCGACATCCGAAGAGGCTATCTTGACAGACAGGAAGTTTACAGCCGTACACAGCCAGAAATAGTCACTCTCGCTTTTGTAGGGGGAATCGATATACCTCATCGGACCAATGGGTGCTGTCATGCATGTGGAAATACAAAGGAAATGAGATATGTACTAGATCATCAGTTGCATCTATATCATCATGCTTAATTGGAATTGAATTGAAGATTGGTACAAACTAATGCGGAGGGAGGGAGCTCAATCCGCACAGCCAGAGCCAGAAGGCATACAGAAGTGAGTGAAAACCATACAGGAGTGAAAATTTAGCTCCGATTAACCCAAAACCCAAACAGGAACAAAAAAAAAGGAACAATTTCTAGCATGTGGAATCAAATCAAATCAACTCAACTCAGCACATTGTTACACATATATTATAATAAATACTAGTTGCAGAATTAATCAATCTGTCATAGATGGACTGCAGGTGGAGGATTGAACTGCAACGGGTGGGTGGCGGAACATGCGAAAGGATGGAATTGAAAGGAAGGGAAGAAGGGCCGCGGGCAAGGGACTTACACTCCTCATCGAGGTCGAGGTTGGAGAGGTTGCCGCGGCTGTATCGGCTGTAGTAGAGCCCCCCCTGCTTGGGATCGAAGTCGACGATGCGAGCACAGGCCTCCATCCCGGGACCCCTGGGGTCGCCCTCTTGCGAAAGGCGGCGCGCATAGTGAAGCTCGTCGTTCCTCAGCCTCTCCGCCGCCGCCGCTCGCTCGGCCTCGGTCATGCATGAGAAATCCGGCTTCGGCGACACCTCAAGGCCGAGCTGCACAACCTGCTTTCGCAAGAACGCGTGCTCTTCCTTGAGCTTGGCCGCCTCCGCCTCTGACAAATCCTTGGCCATCATCAACCTCCTGGAGATGGACGCCATCTTCTTATGGATCGACTCCTCGAGGTACTCGACCTCTCGCAGCTCTTCATACCACGCCGCCGCCGCCGCCACCGCCATAGCCGCCTCCGCCTCCGCCTCCGAACAAGCCGCCCCCAATCAATCACGAGACTGTCTCTATCACCCACGGGCCATCTTCTCTGGGCTGTGCCTCCCTTTTCTCTACGGCCATCAGCCTGGCCCACTAACCCATGCCTGTGAAAAGGATTAAATTTCCGAAATATCACCTTTTTCGTTGAGGCCCGAAAATTTTTTATATCGGTCAAAATTTTTCGGTTAAATTTATCTTCCGCTCTAAAATTACACCAAACCACGCTAAAATAGCCCTCCATATCCTCTAGTCTTATCAAAGCCCTAAATTTCTTCAAATTTATTTAATTTTCTCACTCACACATTCGATAGCACTGGCATAAACAGCTCGCCCACCGTCAGTCCGCTGTATTACCGCGGTGATATATTGTGTTACTTCGTCGATGTTATAAAAATTTGTGATGGATGATGGATTAGAGAGTTTTTCTAGTGAAATGATACCAAATTTATTTAAAAATCAATTTGAATTTATTTAAATTTGCCAAAATTTCTGAAATTTTATATTTATCGCTGGGACCGAAATTTTTTTCTTACCGGTAAAAAAACCTTGCTGTGAATGTGTATTATTCAGTCGTGGATCATGCACTGGAGGGAACTATTGCAGTTGAAGTTGTGCAGGGAGGTTTTCATGGAAAAAATCACTGCCAACATGCACGACGAGCTTGGATCTCAAGCTTGTGCGACCTGTTGTATGTGTCTATGTCAAGGATTTGCTGATGATTGCTGCCGAGACCAGTGATAGCACATCAGAGCGCATAGCATTCTCTCCTAGGATCAACGCCAGAGCTGAAGGCGCACTTGGTGGTGGTGGAACTAAGTTGCGCGTGAAGCTTTGTTGGTCAGTAATGAACCCCTGACTGATTTGGGTAATACTCTGTCTGTTTCAGTGACACTGTCGTCATCCTAAGTTAAGCGAACTTAGTTGGACCTGATAAGTAATAGTGTGTCGGACCTGATAAATTCCTATAGTGTGTTGGACCGGTTAAAGAATTAGTCAATTTTCAGACTAAAAGCATGATTAAATTTAGAACATAAATCATGACAAATATATGAACTAGATTTAACATATATGACATACTAGTACAGTAGATCAGCATATTCCACAGCATCAACATGGCAAACATTGATAGTCCAGCAGATAGATTAGATTGTACGTACGTCAAGATTAGATCAAGAGAATTATACCTTTTGATTGTAGTTGTAGTAGATGGTGTTGAAGATGTGGCTGGCGGTGGTGATGGAGCGAGATCGTTGATGTCGATGTCGTCGATGTTGAAGTCGTCGTCAAAGTCGTCGACGCCTACTGCTACACGACTATGTCGTTCGGGCTTAAGAATGTCAAAGTCGTCGATGAGAGGCAGAGGAGTATTCTTAATGACGATCCTGCGAGCTCTAGCACGACGAAGCCGACGCGCCGATGCACCCTTTGAAAGACGAGCCGTTGTGGAAGCTTTGGGAGCGGTCGTGCGAAGAACGCTTCCCAAAAACCTTATTCGCCTTCTCCCGGTGCAGGATCGTAAAGACGAGGGTTCCGAAGACCTGCTCACCCGGTCGTCGGTGCACGCAAGCGATCGGATTGGAGTAGCTACAGCGGCGGCGCAATAGCGAGAAGAGACAAAAACCCTAGCTAAACTGGATACGTTTTGGCATGGCCGACAGGTTGCTTATATAGTCCTATCCAACCAAGCCCGTGTCGTGATCACGATCTAAATTAATTTAGGACTCTTAATTTGTAACCGATTAGGACTCATATAACTTGAAGGCCAAGAAACCATAAAAACGAAAACAGCAAAAGGAGAATGCGCTCCCGCAAGGCGAGGAGTCAGATTTCGGCGGACCATTCACGCAGGTGCCGCGCACCCGCACCCTTCACCCCACCCGGCCCGGCGAGGCGAGCGAGCGTGCGCGTGTGGACTTCTCTTACTCCTCCTCACACTAGACTTGAGAAAGTGAAGAGAACTTCTATATTTAAGTATGACTACCTCCACTTCAACAAGCAAGGTGGTACTAAAGAGTTTCCACATCCCCTCTTGCTCACATGAATGAGCCTTTGAGATTTATTAGGAATTTCACAATTGGTTATTGGGCCAAGCCCATATAAATTCCAACAATCCCCCACCAAATCTCAAATACCTATTTCGAGATTTGCTTGTTCTCACTACTGTTTGATATACCAGTGTTTCGGCAGAGACTGTGAAGTTGAACTTCCGCCTAGAACCTCAAGCTACACTCATCCACAACTTGAACAATGGACTATGCCTTGAATTGCAAGTTTTGTGCGAATAAGCTTTGCTCAAAATCAAACCAGTACCTGGCTACCAATAGCCTTACTCCATGGGTGAAGCATATATGTCGTACTCCCTGGTCTCTTCATGAGCTTACTAGAAACCACCCAAGTCTCATAGACTGCGACGTTATACAGTCGAACTCATATAGGTATGTTCTTTCAAGAATGCTCTGTAGGACAACATCTTCACTTGTTAAAGCTAATAGAACATGTTAAGGCATTAGCCAACCTACCATACAGTGCCTCAACACTTTGAGAGTATTGCGTCTTCACATAGAGAGGGTTATAGTTATATTCTTCTCAGTTTACCAATAGTTTGTTCTTCCCGGATCCTAAGTCACGGGATCTCCGATCAAAAAGGTTGGGTTACTACTACTGTAAACTCATATGGGTTTCAAACCCATCTCCCTTGATGCTATTTCTATCATATTCCGTGATAGCCCTTTGGTAAAGGGATCTGCCAGGTTCTTGTCTATTTGCACATAAGCCACAGTGATTACTCCGGAGTTTCTCAACTTCCTAATAGACTTCAAACATCTTTTAACGTGTCTTGTTGACTTCGCAATATCCTTAGCACTATTTACTTTAGTGATCACTGTTTGGTTATCATAGTTCATAAGGATAGTCGGTATTGGTTTTTCAACCACCGGCAAGTCTGACAAGAGCTCACGCAGCCACTCTGCCTCTGCAGAAGTTGTATCCAAAGTAGTAAGTTCTTCTTCTATAGTAGATTTAGTCAAAATAGTCTGTTTACTAGACCTCCATGACACTACGCCACCTCCAAGAGTAAATACATACCCACTAGTGGCATAGATTTGATCAATATCAGAAATCCAGTTCGCATCACTATATCCCTCTAACATAGCTGGGTGCCCAGAATAGTAAATCCCAAAACTCATTGTACCTTTGAGATAACGCAAGACCCTCTCAAGTGCATGCCAATGATTATCACCTGGATTGGACATGTACCTACTCAACTTACACACGACAAAAGAGATATCTGGTTTGGTTGCGCTAGCTAGATACATGAGTGAACCAATTATCTGAGAATATCTCAATTGATCTTTTGCAATCTTCTTATTCTTTCTCAATGTCACACTAGGATCATAAGGTGTTGGAGTAGGCTTGCTATCCATAAAGCCAAAACGGCTCAAGACCTTCTCAACATAGTGAGATTGTGACAAGATAATCCCACTATCTTCCTTAATCAGCTTAATGTTTAGAATTACATCAGCTTCTCCTAGATCTTTCATGTCAAAACTCTTTGACAAAAAAAGACTTGACCTCATTAATAATATCAATGTTTATTCCAAAGATTAGAATATCATCAACATATAAACATAATATAACAGATTGGCCCCCACCATGTCGATAATACACACACCTATCAGTTTCATTAACAGCAAAACCCGCACCAGTTAAACTAGTGTCAAACTTCTCATGTCATTGTTTAGGTGCTTGTTTCAAGCCATACAAAGACTTCAGTAATTTACACACCTTCTACTCTTCACTTTTTACTACAAATCCATCTGGCTGGTCCATATAAATCTCCTCATCCAACTCTCCATTAAGGAAAGCTATCTTCATGTCCATTTGATGAACGAGAAGACCATACGAGACAGCAAGAGAAAGTAGCACTCGAATAGTGGCCATTCTAGCAACAGGTGAATAAGTATCAAAGAAATCCCCGCCTTCCTTCTAGGTATAACCCTTAGCCACAAGCCGAGCCTTGTACTTATCAATAGTACCATCATGCCTAAGCTTCTTCTTAAACACCCACTTACATCCTATGTTTACAATCAAAAGTAGCTCATGCAGTGCTAGTTTTCTTGAAAACAAAGATGTGAAAGTTAAGGTTGAGACCAACCCAAGAGATTCATTAATGGGGGAACATTCAAATTTGAACCAATTAAGCCATGCTGCTCCACATGCAGCTCGATGCCTCGATCGAATGCAAAGCAGATCCTGGAGCCCGGCCGGCGACGACAAGAGAAGCCTTAAGAGGGTTGAAGGATCATGACATAGAAGAAATTTTTGTGCATGATGATCAAGAGTTCAAGACGGAAGGCGCGGGGCGACACGATAGAATGAAGCAACGTCGTCGTCCCGCTGGCTGCACCTCACCTGCATCTGCATGCAAGGTACGTAGGGAAGGCGCATGCAAATTCTCTGGAGCACGTCGGTCCGCTGATGACTGATTCCAAATTCTGTGGAGCATGCACGTCGATCCGCTGATTCCGGCCGGGCGACGATCCGCTGATTCCGGTCGGGCGACGCCCAGGTCACACGGATCGGAGGGAGTATTTCCTATTACCAGATCATCCCTCAGCTTTGTGCTCCTCACGTGGACTCGTCCAGACTAGATACACCTTTCAGTTGCTCAATGGCAATTCCGGCGGTCTATCTAGGATCCTGTTTGCATGCATGCAGTACGTTGCAGGACTGAGGTGACGCGGTCCACACTCAGATCTGACGGATCCGTCCATTCCCCAGCTCCATATCTCCATGCGTGCAGCGATCAGTCAGATCGCGCGGGAGCCTGGGTGTGCAATTTTATTTAATCTCCTACGATACAACTAAAAAGAATGAAAGTAAGACCACCGTTTCGTGCGACATTTGTTTCGTGCGTCGCTCTGCCCCCTCCGTGCGTCGTCGGAATTAAATGGAAGGAGGAAGCGTCGCGGCCTGTGTTTCGGAATTAAAAAAGGAAGGAGGAAAAGAGGCGTGCGTCGACAGAATTAAATGGAAGGAGGAAACATCACGGCGTGCGTTGCCGGAATTAAAAAAGGTCATGTCGCACACCGTGCGTCGCTCTGCCCCCCGTCCGTGCATCTCCCACGAAAGGAATAAAAAGGAAGGAAACCTCAGTCAAAGACCGTGCCGCGATTCATCTCCTTCGCGACGACCTCGCCAATGACCGTGTCGCCCGGAAGACTTGCTCCCAACGTCCAGCCACAACCACGACGCCAGCTTGATCCGAGAAACCTGCGACGACCTCGCGCACAACCACGACCGTGCCGCCGATGCTCCACGTTGATCGGGCCCAAGGCCAGCGGCTGCCAGTCGTTGTCATCATCGTCGGCGGAACATCCACGCCGATCGCCGGCATATGGCCCTGCCGTCGGGTGCGGCTGCCCAGGGCGCTGCCGTAGTCGCTGGCGACACCCGCAAACACGTCGTCAGTGTCCTCGGCACCTCACCGGTGACCGCGTCGTCTGCGTCCTCCTCGCCACCTCCTACCATGGCTCCGACGACGTCTTCAACTCGTACGCTGGTAAAACCCTCACAGGTGCCTCACATCTCAATCGTGGTCTGAAAATGTTTGAACCATAGATGCATTGTTAGTGAATTGACAAAATAGGCAGTGTTAACAAAATATACATTTTACGTTTTGAGTATAAAACAAGGTCAATGGCATGAAGCTGTTCCAGTATTCACAGAAACTGAAAACTGAAATCTAAAACTTTGAAAGAAACATAAATTGATTAACTGAGAGATGGACATAGATCGGTCTTTGTTGCTTATAGCTTCTTCATTCATACCCCAACGGGAATTAGCAGGATTGATCAAGCCCGTGTTATCCAGCCCCACAACCCAACAAAGAAAAAATAACTCAATTTGGCCATGAGAGCATTGAATTGCCGCATGTGTGATACCTCACAAGTAGTTTTGGAGAAACATCGGCATTGATCATTACTGCTTTACTATAGAGAAGTTTCTTACTATGTACCAAGGCAATACTTTTCTTCAATTAGAAGGGCAAACACAAATTTTCTGCATGGCGAGATCCGATTCAGATGGGAACCGCTATGTTGGTCAGCATAGTATAATTGAGCATAGCCTAAGGTTGCCTGCAAAATGCACTTCATCTCTAAAAAAAATACATTTGTTTCTAATTGAGGATAGATTGAAATACTACACAGATTCTATGAACCTGAGCACGTCACTACACAGAATAGTTTTTGTTTAGATACATTCAACTTCTTCAAAGTATTCCCCCAGAAGTCCTTTTTTTTCTTTTTTTTTAATAAAGCATACCTTGCCTATGCAAAAATACTTACAAAATTCTATGGATGTGGGACAATAGACTGATAGAAATATCAAAATACAATGTGTCTACTCAAATCACCCATACAAATCTAACACAATATAAATATGGAAAAAATTTAAACTTAATTGCACAAAAGCTAGGGCACTAGGTGGCAAATAGGTGCAGGGATTTGCAATTTTACATTGGCACAAGTATTTCAGATTTGTTCGGCATAAGTAATAGAAGCAGGTAAACATTATTGCAAATACACAGTACTAAATAGCCAATTATCTGAGTTTGGAATGTCCTTGTGGTATTAGAATTCATCAGCTTTACCATAATAGGTTTTTCAACAGTTTAAATAATACGTCCTTGGTTCAAGAACCTAACCTGAAAGGCAAAGTATTCAAAAAGATATCCAGCCATTTGTACTCTAATTGCAAAAATTAAAAAGAAAGAAAAAACTCCTCGAACATTAGAAACAGAAATGTATACTCCTTTTCTGGTTGGCGTATATTGAAAATAGAGTCATGTGAAACACTTGAAAGAGAAGAAAAAAACCTAGAGATGTAAGTTTATTCTGACTGGAAAGCACTACTTTCTCAAAACCATGCCGGTTACATGAAGGTGTTTTAGCCTTCCAAAGAATTCAATGTGGTGGTATGACTAAAATATCAAAGTAGTGTACTACGATGGCCACTATTTGCCAAACATCTCCTTCGTCAGTGGTTCATTCAGAACTAATCTATAAAATTTATCCGTGGCAAGACAGATTCTGTTTTGTGCAGAATTGACATGTACTGTAAACTGAAAATTTCAGATCAACTTTATGCACCTTGGCTTTATCCATCCAAATTAGCATCAATTTTTCTTATGAGTTTCATGCCTCACCGTTTTCCTCGCAGTGTTTCTTCAATATTGGCAAGTGTACAGATAAGAAAAATAATCATGCAAACAATGAGACCCACACACAATTCAGAAGTCATAGTCAGTCCTTTACCACCAATCTATTTCTTCATCCATTCTCTTTCTTTCAACTTCAATCAAAATTCACCATCCAGTAACACATACAAGTCAGCAGGGTTTTAGCACTCAGGATCCTTCCATGTATGAGTGTGTTTCCATTGGTAATCCATCGTCAAAGTGTTTGACAGTTTAATTCTTGTCTTATTGTTTCTATATTGGTTTCTTTTTTTGTCTAACAGGTGCATATATACTATTTCCTGCTTCTCAGCTAAAGGTTGAACTTACTGCAGACAGGTCAATCCAGATCCATGATTATAAGTGGAACTTACTGCAGACAGGTGAATCCACTTCACCTACTTCCACCTATTATTCATATGCAGACAATGAGTAACCTAAAGCAACAAATGCAGATGGCAGAACAATACGGTAACCCAGAAAGCAAATATATAGTGCATGAGCTCTATTTTCCATACTTAGTATGAAATTGCTCAGAGCGTTCAATGTATTATGCAATTTGGAAATATTACTGTCATATGTGATACCTAATTCAATGTTCCTATTCTGTAGACATTGACTTGAATGAGAAGTTGCACTCTGTGTCAGCGGAGCTCCAACAGATAGCTCCAGGTCTTTAGCAGATCATGCCCACGCTGCGTCAAGTCCTCATCACGCGCTCCACAGCACCCACGATTTCTCCGTGTAGCGCGCCCATCCACGCACTCGCACTGTACCGAGATAGGCTCGGCCGCTGGCCACTGTTGTAATCTATATATATAACACAACACTTGAGATAATGTAATTGTTGGTTGATCACTCTTCCCTCTTTCACTCTTATTCTGTAGACAATGACTTGACTGAGAAATTGGACTATTCGTCAGTTGTGGCCCTCATAAAAAAATATTCTACTGAACTTATTTAGTGCGCTAATCAGTGAACCGTTCGTACTAAATCGAGACCAGAGAACACATTTCTCAATACAATCATCTGAACCAAAATCCGAATAAATTTAAGGTGAACACAAGTCACCAAACCATACCATTGCGTTGTGGCGAGGGAATAGTTTGCATCCGTGGAGACCACCGAGCCCGCGCACACTTGCCTACTCACCGACGGGGACCCTCGCCATGCCTTCGCCGGATCTGGCTCTCCTCGGCCGTGGCCGGCTAGCCGCCGTCGGAGCCGACCGGGACAAGAGGAGGAGGTGGTGGTTCAGATCGTGTCCCGCGCGCCACATTCCAACACCCACCGGCAGCACGCACTCGCCGCCCTCCACGCTAGCCGCGCTGCTTGGACGAGAGAGACAGTCGAGGGAGAGAGAAGGGGCTTACGGACAGGACTCAGGAGAGACGCCTAGGGAAAGATGTCGGGACTCTGGGAGGATAAGAGCAAGTATTTTAGGAGATTAAATGCTGCGGTGGAGAAGAGAAAGAAAAGAAACATAATGTGAGAGACAAGTAGACCCTGTATTAATTGAGAAGAGGTAACCATTGTATGGGTGGGCAGAGAAAAGGTTGTGAAGGTCCTTCTAGCTGACTTGATGACTATATTATAATACTTGCTCTAAGGTTGAGCTGAGTCTGTGGCATGCGTGCGTGAGTCTTTTTTTTCTTTCTTTTCCTTTTTTTTCTTTTTACTAATATACACATATTATCTATCTATATATATGTGTGTATTTAGCAACATGTAATTTTTTTAGTATTATGCAAATACAAAAAAAATACATAATAATTTGGGGTTGATTAAATCAGCTACATAATTATGGCTATTTTTGTTTGGTTATTCTATTTTGAACAAAGCTAAATGATTTGATTAGTGCTTAAAAAACTAAACCGAGTACAAAATACTTTTTTAGGAAAAAAAAGGTAGAACAAAGACAACAGACTTTTAAAGCTGTATATCATTTCAATGCTAAATAAATGACATCCAGACCTACCTTAATTTAGACTTCTCCGGATGATATAAAGCATTATCTTAGCGGCTATACAGAGATCTATACAGTAGAGTTTGTAAGTCTGCGACACCATGGTCTCAATAACATTGAATTTCACAAAGTTTGCTTCTGGATTAAATGTCATTTTAATGTAGATATTAATTTTTACAGTATTATTATCTTATTGTGCGATCCGTGTATTTTTAGTAGAACATGTTAGCAATCCCGTAGCAACGCACGGGCATGTTACCTAGTATGAACAAAAGATTAAAGTTAAAACACATCGCATGCTTAGATCGACATTGCATGATGCATAAAAAGAAAAGGAAACCAGAGATGCTTTGGGGAAAATAAACATATAAGGGAGTAACTCACGGCACGAGTGGATGGGCTCCCAACCCCACCATTCGAGGTTGCCCGCATGAAAATAGCTATCCTACAGCAGCTGATGGGGGAACAACGAATGCAGGTTCTACGTAATGTGGGCAATGTACCATTACATCGGCGGGAGAACAACAGCCTCATATGAACCGGTATGTATGCTTCCCATTTCATGTATTTCAATAAAACAAACTAATGTATGTTTTGTCTAACATTTGTTGATATTGAGACAGCGGAAAAAATTGAAGCACCACCGGCTACTAGAAGGTGAGATTTGAGGATTCCATGATGCACTAGCAGCCTTCATCTTGGACGAGGTGTGTAGCAAGAAAGGGTTATTCTCCCTTTGGCGGGCCGAGACCAAGGAAAACAAGGAATATGCAAAACTTGCTGCCAATAGATTATTGTAATAGCTCATCTTGATGGACTTGTGAACATGTAAATCTTGTCATTTTTTGTAAAGTCATTCTTGTAAATGCTGACGAAAATCTAATATTTAATTTGTTATATAATTCATGAATACCGATTCCACCAAAAAAATAATAAAATAAATTATATATAACAAAATGCCAAAAATACACCACTGCTAGCTAGCATCGAGCCGACAGTGATGGCTTCAACAGCACTGCGGAATTATTGGAGCCGATAGTGTTGCTTGACCTCTCACTGCCGGGTTGAACCACAAGCCGACAGTGATGGTCATAATATCACTATGGGCTCGATCCACAAACCGGCAGTGTTGGCTGAATTGAACTCTGTCGGGTTGTGTAAAGGACCGACAGTGAAGTCTAAGTACAATGCCGGTTTCAAGAACCGGCAGTGATACCTAACCCTCATCACTGCCGGTTTGGTTGTGCCGATTCAAAATCCGGCAGTGATGGAGGGTTTTGAACCGGCAATATTGTCAAGATCTAGGGTAATGAGACGGTGGAGGGCACTCAACATGGGGGCACAACCAGCGCTACCTGATCAAGGTGCGGAGTGGGCAGCGACTCACAATGCTACTAGGGCGGGCCCGGGGTCTGAGCTTGTGGGCCATGCTGAGGTCCCCTAGAGGGACACCGGCGACCTTGGTGCTGCAGCGGTGGAGTGTTGAATCGAGCTTGCGACGTCGAGTGCTAGCTAGCGGTGGTGAGTCCTGAGCGAGGTGGCCCCGATGCTGTACACGAGGATCAGTATGCGCATGTTGGAGATGATGGCGCCTGCCAGCCGAAGGCGAGCAGACTCATCGGCTTGCTCGTAAAGTGGGGAGAGCAGCTGCGAGTGGAGTGTGGGCGACTAGGATGTGCTCATGGCATTGCCTTGTCCTCGCAGCCTGGGGCTCCTACGACCGGTCATGGAGACGATGGCGCTAGCTAGCGGCGCATGACCGTGGCTCACAGGCATGTGCGCCCGGGAACGGAGCTTGCAGGCAGGCTGGCAACGACGATGATGAGATAGGCGTGGCAGGCCACCGGGGACCGGGGTGTGGGCACGAGTGGCTAGGGCGGCGGCAGACCGGAGTTCGCAGGGGCAGGACGCGCGCGGCCACGATCTCGACAGAAGAAGAATTAAAATAGAAACAAACTGTTATTTTTGAATAACAAGTGGCAGTGATGGGTAAATTTTTTCTAACTCCACGAAACTGTACCCCTTGACGAGCCCACCAAAATGGCGAATGTCGTCTTCAAATCCGCCATTTTGGTGAATTTGGATTTCGTGGAGTTAGACCATCTGGTAATTTTTTATGGAGTGGGGTTATTTTAGGTGAATGTTGAGCTCATGGAGCTCTGCCAAACAAAACCTTAGGCTTAAGACAACAGCGTGTAGTAGTGGGCCTGGATGATCCATATAGAAATTAGAAAATCGTCACGTCACACTACTATAGGTAAAAAAGGTTTCAGCAGGTCTGGGGGACATCTTAATACATAGAGAGAATAGGGTTCGTGCTCACAAGTCACAAACCCTAGATCGGCTTGTTTTCTTGCTTCCTTCGTTGGTCGGCGGCGGCTATACCTATACATGGCGGTGGAGGCAGCGGCGGCATGGTATGAAGTGTTGCGAGAGGTCGAGTACCGCCAGGAGTCGACCATTAAGAAGATGGGGTCCATCTCCAAGAAGTTGATGATGGCCAATGATTTGTCAGAGGCGGAGGTGGCCAAGCTCAAGGAAGAGCGCACGGTCTTGCGAGAGGAGGTTCAGCGTCTTGCCCTTGAGATGTCGCCAAGGCCGGATTTCTCACGCATGACCGAGGCCGAGCGAGCGGCGGCAGCAGAGAGGCTGAGGAACGTCGAGGTGAACTATGCGCGCCGCCTTACGCAAGAGGGCGACCCTAGGGGTCGGGCGATGGAGGCCTTCGCTCGCATCATCGACTTCGATCCCAAGCAGGGGAAGTACTACAGCCGATACACTTTCGGCGTCCTCACCAAATTCGACCTCGATGAGGAGTGTAAGTCTGGCTTGCCCGTGGCCCTTCCCTTTCTTTCAATTCCATCCTTTTGCATGTTCCGCAGCTGATGATCTAGTATCTCATTAATTTCCTTTGTATTTCCACATGAACGACAGCACCCATTGGTCCGATGAGATATATTGATTCTCCCTACAAAAGGGAGAGCGACTTTCTCTGGCTGTGTAATGCTGTTAACTTCCTGTCCGTCAAGATAGCCTCTTCGGATGTTGGCTTCCCAATCCATGTCTATGGCACTATCATTGTCAGGGACAGCCTCGATGTGAGGTGTGTTTATCACTTCCGCCGCGACAGTGACAATTGCCAACTCATCAATTCTGAGGTACAACTTTCAGCATCTCCTTTTCTAGTTTGTGCATTAGCGCCTTGTTTTTCACTCGTATAGAGAAAACATAAAGACTGATATACTGACCTGACCAGTAACCGTATCAATTCCTATTTTGCATGCTGGACACAGTGTAACCAGGACTGTAGGCACCATAATGCTTTCTAATAAAAATCCATACTTTCAGAAAGACACATGCTATAGCACTGTTGCATCTAGAGAATCGATCCACACATCTTGCTTCGGATCCCACACCATTGACATTTTTATCACCTAGCAAGCTATATATACGTACCCAACAGCATAATTACATATATACAGTGGCTATATAATTTTTTCAGCACTATTTATTTGTAGACAGATTTTGCGGGGGAGCCTCCGGCACTCATGTGGGAGCCTCCGGCACTGGGTCTGTCCTTTAATTAATGTGTCACTAACGTATATCCTGTAAATAAACCTTGCCGTAGGCTGAATCATTGATCTTGACTGGGCCGAAACGTGGTCTCGCATTGAGTGGAGATATCTACGTGGAGACTGATCTGAAGATGAAGGATCATCTAGTACAGGACAGAGAACTAAGTAAAGGACTCGTAATCATCAGGAACGCATCAACTGGTCCATCGGTGACGGGATACACGGTTCAAACCAAATCTCTTGCTACCAGGCTCAGTACAGTGGATTTGACTTATATAGTCGTGGATCGTGCACTGGAGGGAACTATTGCAGTTCAAGTTCTGCAGGGAGGTTTTCATGGAAAAATCACTGCCTGCACTGCCAACATGCAGTACAAGCTTGTGCTTTATGATACCAAAGAGGCTGATGCGATGATTGTTGATGATTGTGGAGATATCCAACTAATGCGACCAGTCGTATCTGTCTATGTCAAGGATTTGCTGATAATTGTTGCCGAGACCAATGACGGTAAATCAGAGAGCATACAGTTCGCTCCAATTATCAATGGCAGAGATGAAGGTTCACTTGCTGTTGGTTTTACCAAGATGCGTGTGAAGCTTTCTTGGTCAGTAATGAACCCCTGACTCATATGGATCGGCCTGTTTTTAACTTTCATCGGTAGGATCGGAATTGGCTTATTAATGTTCATAGTTGGGCAGAGCTAGAACAAATTTGAGGAGGGTGTGTTAGCGTTGCGGATTCCTAGATTTTTATTATGAGGATGCATACATCGTAAAGTTTAATCATAATCACTATTTTTAAATTTTGCCCGCCTGCACCCATAACTATATACCTTTGTAGCTACCTTCTCTCGTTGAGTGATTCTGCATGTTTGTCAGCTTGTGGATGCATGCGCGCCGTCACTGGCCAGGCCTCTCTACAGTTGGTTGCATCCCTTATTAATAATCCCCTTCCCCTTATTAATATCATATCGAGCTGTCCAAGCCAAACTTTGGAGGAAGATTGGCTGGCAAGAGGAGAACATTGCAAGTGTTCAATGCCCATGGGATTGGGAAACCTCCCTCTAGTGGACATGCCACATTCAGTCTTCTCCTCCCTGATGCTCCTCCTCTGCTGGGAATTGTGGAAACACAGACACGATGGAGTATTCAGAGCTATGGTACCTGATCACTCGCGTCTCATTGCTGCGTGTCGAGGCTTGGCCAAACTTTGGGAGTGTCGCCTCCCTAGGAATAGCGCTTCTTTGTCTATTCTATGGTGTGACAATTTGCCTATTTGATCTCATCTCCCATCTCGTTGTAACTATGTAGACTCTTTAATTGGGCCATGTGCCTGCCACCCACCGGCTCACTAGCATCTGTGGCTTGATAATATATCAGGTGGGTTTGTTCAAACCCCCCGTCATTGACCTTGAAAAAATAATCATGTGCTTCACGTCGATCAACCATCAGCATGTAGCTAGACGCAAAGCAGGACTAGGACTCGCGGCTACTTTTAGTTGTGCACTCGTGCTGTCGCGATGGCCGCCGGTGTGGTATTACTAGAGATATGTATATACTAACACTTGTGAATAGTCTCTTATTTGAACTTAAGTTATAATTATCTATATTTGAACTTAAGTTTTCTCTAATTAATTGTCTTTGTTTGTTTTACCCTTCTAAATTATTGTATCAAAAGACCGAGCCTATATGACCCGTCTTCCACTCCTTCTAGTGCCCTCCCTCATCAAAACCCTAGGTCGCCACCCTTCCTCCTCCTTATGTGTCTGTGTGTGTATCCACCCTTGGCGTCACCCAGATTGTTGTTCCCCTCAACCCTCGTCGTGATGTCTCTCAACTCGATGGTCTCCTCCTAGACAAGTGGCACCATGGGTGCCTCTCCTCCGCATTGGCTGACGTGTATGCAACGATCACCGTCTGCTCGCACATCCTGATCGTCCTCAAGATGAAGCACCCTAACTTCCAAAGGTGTCCACCTTACGTTATTCAAGTCCCTGTGCAGGAAATCTAGCCACCACTCACACATCGATAGCACCGTCGACCCACGCCCCACCAACCCTCAATGGTTCATCGACAACTCCTGCGTCCACAGCTGGCTACTCAGCTCCATCGCTGCTGACGTTCAAGTCCCTATACCGGATAAGTTCGCTTGCCATCTTTTGGTCGCCATCGAGTCCTTTATTCAGGCGAACAAAGGAACCCTGCTCCCGCCATCTTTCTGCATGAGGAGTTCTCCTCCATGACCCAAGGCAATCTGCCCAACAAGTCCTTGTTTCAAGCGAATAAGGAACCCCCCACACCCACTGTCTTTCTGCATGAGAAGTTCTCCTTCCCTAGGGCAATCTGTCCGTAGCCCAGATGCCCGACGTGGTCACTTCTACACAACTGATGGGATGTTCGACTCATGGAGTTTATACAGCTTTTTCAGTGCAAAAAATATAATGGTTCTCCATGCCTGGTCACAAGCTTCATTTGGAAAGGCCATGCTCCGCTTCGCATGCAATTCTTTCTCTAGTTGCTAGCACACACAAGAATCTAGTACTGCAGCAATCTCCACAAGAAGACAATAGTTGACAGTACAATTTGCGAAGTCTGTGGTTCTGGGGATGAAACGGCAGGTCACATTATTGTCGTCGGTCCGTTTGATGTTCAGTTCTAGGAAAGGATTGGGATTCGGCTTCCAACAGACGCTACATCCATAATCTCCAATTCACACTATCAGGAACGCCCCAAGCAAATCCCAACAAAACACTTTGGGATATTCATTGCATTCTGGCAGATGTGGAAGCTAAGGAATGAGGTCTTATTTAGAGAAGAGTAAGCGGACATCTGTTAAACTCTCATTAGATGTAGATCCAAAGCTCATCTTTGGAAATACCAGCTACGGAGATGACATAGGAGCGTTGGAGACTTTTGGTGTAATTTCTTCATTGTGGCAATTTAGACTCCACACATGCAAAGGTTGTAAGACTCTTGTACTATGATAGATCTTTGAGACCTAGATCAATTGAATGAAAACAGTCAAGTGGGGAAACTCCCCCGCCTCCACCCGGCCCCCCTTGCCCCTAAAAAAACTAAAACTTGAGCACCTTCTCGTGCTTTCATGCACCCAGCGAATGGTACTTGTCCTACCTTTCTAGTGACAACACAACCCATGGTAAGCTGTGCCTCTTTTGGACATACAACCTCATCTAGATGGTTTCGCCACTAGGGTTACCTATGAGTTACTAGAAGCAAAAAGCCAGGCTTTGGGCCAGTGGGGGACGCAATGGGAATTTAGAGGGGATCATATTCAACCTTCAATAAGGAGGAACATGTCTAGTTTCTTCTTCCGGTCTTTAATTTCAAATTTTGAGGTGGCATTGCAGGTACCATTGCATGAAATCGTTTCTCAAATCAAATGTTGACTCAAGCTCCAAGGCAGCAAAAAAACTGATGGTTTTGCGTTAGGGGCGAGATGTGATTTCCTCATGTGGCCACCTGATACGCGCTCTCTATGGTCGGCAGCCATGCCTCTGCCACCCTGCTCATCTAGCCACGCCTCTGCCACCCCACACAGCTGGCCACACCTCCACCGCACCGTATGGTCACCCGGGTTGCCTTGCACGATGTTGGACGCCCATTGGTACACGCCTGCGCCTGCCTCACCAGTCAAACCCCATGCCACCCACACCCTCATCCGGCCACAACTCCACACCCATACCACCGGCTTCACCCTACACCGCTCGCTCGATCGTGCCCTCATTTGGCTGCAGCTCTGCGCTCACCTAGCAAGCTGCACCCTATGCCGCCCATGCCGTCACAGCCTCATCTAGACACACGCAGCGGCACCCAACATGTGCCATCCCACGCCCGCCCACCGACGCACCCCTACCGCCCACGTTGTGCCATCTTCCATCTTCTAACCTCACCCCTTGTTTTGGATACGGAAGCGCTAGCACCCGGACGTCATGACGGATGTGTGAATCTAGACGCCCACTCTTGCTCTCCATTTCCCGCACACCTCCAGCTGCGCAGCTGGCTGCGGTAGGTGAGTCCCGTTGTAACATATGCAACACCCGATCTACTTTTAAAACATCCAGATGTAGCATTTGAAACATACTTTCTGTAGGCAGATGAAACACTTGAAACATACGTATGAAACACTTGTAAAAACACTTGAAAACCATTATAAAACATACGCAACATCCAGATAAAACACTTGCAACATATGTGTGAAACGTATGCAACATCCAGATAAACACACTTGCAATATGCATCTGAAAAAACAGATGAAACATTTAAAACAGAAGCTTCCAACATACATGTACAATCATTGCAACGCATGCAACATTCTAATCTAATTTTGCAACAACCATATGAAACACTTGTAACATACCTATGGAGAATCTGAAACACTTGAAACATACTCTTGAAACATGCGTTGTTCGCCCTTCTTCTTTCAGACGATGCAAAGCAGACCGGGGAACAGCTGGTTCCGGCCAGCTGGTGGCCGAGGATGGTGGCGCGACCTATCAGCGGCTAGTTGCGCCTGCGCCTGGCCTAGGCCCACCTAGCGACAGCCCCTCTCCTGGCCGTCTGGCCACACACGACGGCCAGAGCCTGCGCAGCGCTCGGTGAGCATGGTGGAGAGGGAGGAAGGCGGCCACCGGCGCTCGGATGTGGTGGAGATGGAGGATGGAGGAGGGCGGGAGGGAGGTGGAGGGTACGGCGTCGGGGAATGGTGTGGAGAGAGCGGGGCTCGGTGGACGGTGCGGACATCGTGGTGCAGCAAGCGACTGGGTGAGGAGGAAGAAAATGTGGACATCACGGCGCAGCGAGCGACTGGGCGAGGCGGAAGAAAATTGTGTTCATTATTTTTTGATGGACCGTGAGGAGAGCAGGCCGGGCTGGTCCACAGGCACAGGGAGCCAGCGTCCGAGCGGACGAACGCCCTAACTCTAGCATTACCGTTTCGGATAAGATAGAGGATGGAGAAAGAATAGACGGGAGAGAGAAAGGGAAGGAGTGCAGATGAAGGGAGAAACATCGAACTTATTATGGACCCATATTAAGAAATAGATGCGATGCAATGCAATAGGATGTGTAGTTTTCTAGAGATAATTCATTTAACGGTGACATATTTGCTATGGAAACTTCTCTCAAGTTTCAAGGCTGAGATTGTCCTAATAAAACCAACACAACAGTTTACATACATTAATTCTAAAAAAACAGTTTACACACATTGAGGCAGTCCCAATCCAGAAACTATGAGTTAGTTTCCATACTTGCTAACTAATATAGACACCACCTACGTAAACTATGCTCTCAGTGGATAGTTTCTACAAAAAAAATGTTTATCCAATCATCTATCTTCTCTCTTATAGCATCTACCAATCACATCTCTTTGTATTTTTGTTCTCATTTAGACATGGTTTTCTATACAAGAAACCATTTCCTTCTCTCTCTTCAATAACTATAGTGATACATCAACATTTTTCTTATTAGTTCGAAGTTTGGAACACTAATTAATAGCTATAGAAACCATCTAATTTCTGGGTCGGGAGTACTCTTACTTCTGTAGAGTTCAGCTGCACAACTTATATTATTATTGGTGGACACAACATCACTAATCAGATATGGCCACAGCAAAGCATGCACATCTGCCAATGAAAATGATGCTTATCTGCAAACTTGTTAGGGGTCCATTATTGACCAAGCAACCTTCACGCGCATCTTAGTGACACCAACTGTAATTACAGCTTCTTCTCTGCCTTTCTTCTTTGGAGAAAATCCAATCCTGCGTACAGATTTACCATCACCCGTCTTTGCAACAATTATCAGCCAATCCTTTACAAAAACGGACACAACAGGTCGCTTAAGTTGGATAGTTCTATGGCCCTGCTTGGAACCGATTAAAATCGAATTCCTCGTCGCCAACCGCAAGAATCCTGCTAAACAGCATGCGACATAGATGATTCTTCCCACCACGTAAGAGATTATGGCCACGAGATTGAACCACAGCACCACGGATTCCCAGTACCATGGCCGCGGAGACGCGGTTTCGCTACTGCACCGCGCTGCTGCAGACCGCGGTCCCAAACATGGCCTACGACTATCGCCAGGCACTTTGCTATCATAAAGCACAAGGCTTTTCCTGATGCTGGAGGTGTGAGCAGTGATTTTTCCATCAAAATGTCCCTCGAGAACTTCAACTGCAATAGTTTGCCTCCACTGCAATAGGTGCAACTGCATACGTCACGTCCACAGTACTGAGCCTGGTTGAAAGAGAATTGGTTTCAAGCTTACATTCCTTCAGTGATCGGTGCACCGTACTTTTGATAAACAACACTCCTTTGCTGAGTTCTCTGTCCTGCCCATGACGACCCTTTATCTTCAGATCAATCTCAACATACATTGCATCTAATAAATGCAAGTCCTCGTTTTGGGCCAGTCAAGATCAAAGGAGTATCCTGCGAAAGGGTTTACATGATAGGTCAGTGACAAATTATTCCAATTACATAGCGTTGTGAAAAAAGTGGATGAAATTTAGGCCACATAGCACGCTAAATATGTTAGCCCAGCTGGCACTGGTCCAGCAGATATGGATCATCTAGTTTTACCATTTACAACCATGCAAATATAGAATGATAGCCCACCAGAATCTACAAACAAGCACTAAAAACAAGCATGGCAAGTTTTCTAAACACAAGAAATAAATTAGTGGCGTCCACAATTTTAACTTCCATCGCCATGAATTCAAACAGCAGATGAGGATGGCACTGGCTGATACATTCTCAAGCAATAGAAATCAATTTTAATGTCAGTATATACTCTCTCCGTCCTCAAAAGAACGTAATTCTAGAACAGTGTCATGTTTTACTAGATCAAGTTTGACCAATTATAGATAAAAATATAAATATTTATAATATCAAATAAATACCATTAAATTAATTACCAAATGTATTTTCATAATAAATTGATTTGGAGTCATAAATGTGAATACTATTTATTAGAAACTTGGTCAAACGTGGAGCTCTTTAACTGACACACAACCATAGTTGTATTCTTTTATGGACAGAGGTAGTAGATTTTAGCCCTTATGATCTTGGTACAAAATATAGGGTGTAATATTTATTGAAACAAAAAGCAAGCAATGTATTGTTTGTGTATTGTTTGTGTGTTGGGAAGAGAAGGAGCTGTACCTTAGAGTTAATGAGTTGGCATCGCTCTCTCGGGCGGCGGTAGAGATAAACACACTTCTTGTCAATGCCGTCCCGGGCAATGACGGTGCCATACACTCGGATCGGGTAGCCGACATCCGAAGAGGCTATCTTGGCAGATAAGATGTTTACTCCCCTGCAAAGCATGTGTGGCTTGTTCATTTCGAATGCATCATCATCAGTAAAATCTCATCGGACCATGGGGCGCTGTGCCACAGGAAAAACCACAAAGTAAACAAGGTACCTTGAATTCATGCTCACAATAAATAATAGTTCTAGCAAAACTAGAAGAAAATGCAAACAATCATATAAAAATATGAAGAGAAAAGAGAAGACATTGCCGGAAGAATCGTGGGTGACTTACCCTCCTCGTCGAGGGCGAAACTTGCAAGATTGACGAGGCACAGCTGGTTGCAGTAGATGCCCCTTCTGCTTGGGATCAAAATCGAGGATGTGAGCCTCCGCTTCCCGCCGCCAACCTTCGGGGGTCTCCTGCCTCCTGGAGACGACGAGCCTTCTCCAGCGCTTCCTCCCTGAGCCTCTCCGCCTCCGGCGCTCGATCTGCCTCGGTCATGCCGGAGAAATCCGGAGCCCTCATCTCAGAGGCAAGCCGGACGTGTTGAATCTGTGAATCGTCTAGGGTAGTAGATCAGTGGGTGTACATTCTATTTGGAATAGTCCACATGTAACATGTATCGAGATCAGAGAGAGAGAGAGGAGAGAGGTAGGGGTGCAAACCGTGAGGGTGGAGGAGCTCGACCTTGTGACGGTGACGCAGTGGTGGTGTAGTGTCACCGGCGGTGGACTTCCTGTCGCTGGCAGCACCCTTCTTGATCGGTCTAGGGTTAGGACGGTGGGTGGCGGCAGTGGCAGTGAACCTCGTGTCGTGTGCCCTGGCCCCCACCTCCTATTTATGGCGCTGTGCGACGGGGGTCCACCAGCCGTCTATGGGCTGGGCACCCCCGATCAGGGCGTAGGTCAAGGGCCCAGTTAGCCGTTGGGCTAACTGGTGGAGATCAATTCCAACATTCTCCCCCTTGATCTCATCTTATACTTTAACTTTAAACTTTGACTTTAATTGCTTTTACTTTTATTTGTTTCATCACAAATCAGTGTATAGAGCATGTCTCATCGTCACGGTCAGTCGCTGATAGATTTAACAGCTACAATACACATCTCTGATCTGAAACAGATTCTTAAACTTTGGGGCCCTTTATTGTCCGAAAATCATAGGCTATACCATAAACCCATGTCGACTGTGTGTTCTCTGAACACACTGGGTGGTAAGCCTTTAGTAAGCGGATCCACAATCACTTTCTTGTTACTTATATGTTTAATACCCTTTTGGTATGATTCTGGACTTTCTCCTTAACAACGTATAACTTTAATGTCAATGTGTTTGGCAGCACACTTGACTCATTGTTATAGGAGCAAACAACTTAAATGGTCATTGCTGTTGACAACCATTATCAATTCCGGGTTTAAGTTCCTTAACCATTTTGCCTGTCCCTCAGCCTCATATCATGCTATATTATAACTTTACATCACTGATGATACTAGAACTGTTTCTTTTGGAGCTTTTCCACAATAAAACTCCAACTGCGAGTGTTAGCTACTATGTGGGTTTCACTAAACATCTCGCCAAAATTTAACATTTGTACCCACAACTACTTGAGAGTACTTGTTCTTTCCTTTTTAGCATGAGGCCGATATTTTAACTCCATTCCAGTGATCTATATCTGGACTGGACTTTTGCCAAAACAACCCGGATACGTAAACTGTGTCAGGGCAAGGTCTTATCTTTGCACTCATTAAACTTTCAACAGCTGAAGCATATAGGACGTCCATCTGTAACAATCTCACATTGCTTTTGGAACATTAAAGTTCTCAAAACTATTACCCTGACCATGAGAACAGGTGTAGGTTTACCCGCATAGGTACTTTATTTCTTTAGAAACTTTTCTTAGCATGCCTATGCGATAGTCATAATACCCCTTTTATTCAATCTCGGTGGATTTCAATTCTTTTAACGAGATACATTTCACCGAGAATTCTTATTCAACCTTGAGGACAAGAACTTCTTCTCATGCAGTAGATTGACATCACTACTAACAATTAGGGTGTCATCCACACAGGATTAGGAAATGAATTTCCCCTTCTATAACTTTGTACAAACGCAATTGTCCTCTCATTCTCTTTAACCCAAAATTTCTAATTGACTCTTCAACTTTAAATGCCACTGTCTATAGATTTGCTCCATTCCATAAGAGATTTCTACAGGTGGCATCCCTTACATTCTTTCTTTTCATGACAAAACTTCTGGGTTGTGCCACGTAATTATTTTCATACAAATCCCATTGGGAAATGCTATCTTTACTTTCATCTGATGTAAATCAGATCATGATGTGCCACTAGCACTCATTGTAATCTATTCACTCGCTTCGCGCAAAAACCTTTGATTCAAGTCGCGCTCCACATCTTTACATATTCCCTTTGGAGTCACATTTTGTCTTGTAGACCCATCACAGCCTACTGTTTTGGCTCCTTAGGAATTCATTCTAGATCCCAAAATATTATTGGTATTATCGATTTCATTTCATCTTTCTTTGTTTCTTGCCACTTAGACGAGTGAACGCCTCTCATGGCTTCTTCAAATTAGGTGGGATTACCCTCCATTTGAATATCACCAATATAGACTTTATAATCATCAGAAATATCTGACTTTCTTATTCTTTGAGACTTTCTGGGGCCTTAGCTACTAGCATTTCTTGACCTTTATTGCCAAAAGACAATTGATTCTATAAGGTCCTGTGTAACAAGATCCTTGTTTACATTATTCATCCTCCTTGCGGAGTCAGGTTTTTTTGTACCATGCTCCCCCAGATTGTCCCATCTTTAATTTTATTATTTTGGGTTCAATCTGCTAAAACTCATATGGTGCATTTAGCACCGCCTTTAAAACTCTGAACACGTCCAGTATGGATACTGGCTGACTATGCTATCTTTCTGTTGAAACTATAAAAGGTCCATGAATTTAGCTATATCTTTACTTTAGGGGTATCGATATTATGACCGTCTTACTCCCCCGACGATCACATTCATCTTTTATAGATCACTTTAGTATGCATCGCATTGTCTGAATTATGGGGAAATATTTTTCTTAAAACTTTCTTAATTGATCTCACCTTTCTCCCCCTCGAAATGTGGTACGAACTTTTCTACCACAATTTCGAAAACTATTCAGAACTCAAAACTATTCAGAACTCTTGTGAATGAGGAAACTTTGATTACTTTCTTTATCCACATGATTACATCATGCAAATGAAATTATTTCTTAATTCATTGGGAGTACTTTTTCCTCATTTCACTTCAAGAACTCAACAGAGTCTTTTATCATTAATACTTTCGCAAGTCACGCTTGCATGTCATTCTTATCTTGAGGTTCGTCTGTAACTCTCTGTTCTCCTTAAACTTATACTAGGATAGCATAAGAGCTACCCTAATCTTTCTCCCTGTACGGGATACGCTCAAAACACATGAGTCATCACAACTTTCTCCCGCCATGCAGGATAAATACTATGTCAAATTTCTCCCGCCATGCGGGTATTTTCTCAAACTTTTCCCGTCATGCGGGTACTGTCACAAACTTTTCTCGTCATGCGAGATAATTTTCTTGAAGGGACATTAAATGTCAATACTGGCTCATATTCAATCAACAAATTTAGAAGTAAATCCAAAAACTCTTTAACACACATGCTTAATCCGACGTTGGTCAAATTAAACATGCATGTCACTTATTACATTTCAAACATGATGATTAAGACTAAAATTATATTACTTATTATTATTATTATTATTTTAAAGAGTACATAAAAGACATCTCTTAAACCAAGCTCTTATTGCTCTATTTCTTTCTTGGATCAATATCCTGAAATTCTTTCTTTTTAAAGTCATTCTTTAAAGAGACCGTAGTCCCTTACACAATGGTCTTCTTTTTGCAAAAATTGCACTTTTATCTTCTGAGTCACAAGTACCCAGCTCATTTCCTTTTTACCCTTCAAGAATAAAGGCATGAAGTTCTTTGTCGGAAAACATTAATCAATAATCAATAATAATGCTCATTAAACTTTTAAAACTTTATGTTCTATTCTATATCACCGTTGGCCAGAAATAGAATAAAACAATATTCTTCTACATTAATTCCACATCACCGTTGGGCAGAAATGAAATTAACATATGAAAACTCAATTATCTTATAACCCTTTTCAAAACTAAATTCTCCCGTTTATTCGAATTTAATTTTGAAGATCATCATCATCATTGCAGCGGAAACATAAAAATACATTACATTCTGCTCGCTCTGGAGCATCTATTGTCTCTTATCTATTCTCTGAAAAATTGTTCACTTTGATGCAAAATTCATCAGAGATTTAAACTTTTAAACATAAAACTCATAGAATCATAATATTGTTATCATCAACGTTGGTCAGAAAATAACAATATCATAATTTTCTTTAAAACATAAACTCTTAAATAAACTTATAATATTGTTATCATCAACGTTGGTCAGAAAATAATAATATTATAATTTATTTTAACTATAAACCAATCATTCCTCCAATTAAAAAAATTTCCGTTGGTTCCAATTTTAACTGGAGGATAAACTTTTCATCATTTATTAAATAACTATAACTGTCCTTCAAATTAAATCCACCCGTTGGTTTGGATTTAATGAGAAGGCAATAAACTTTAACTTTGCAGCGGAAACATTGAAAATACTCTTAAGATAATTCTTATTCAGAAGCACTTTACTCATCTTCTCTCTAAACCAATTATCACGTTGGTTCAAAAATGAGTAGAGATAAGATCTAAGCATAATACATCAAAAATTTACTTTTGAAAAAGAATAAACTTAAACACATATTGTTTCTGTGCATCTGGCCCAGCTTGGTAACAAGGCCCGTGGCCCAACTCCATTTGCGCGCGCATGCCAGTCCGAGCAAGCGGCCTGAGGCCCAAACGCGCCTAGCATTGCAGCCTCACGCGCGGCCCATGGCGCGCACAGGCCCGCGGCCACTCCAAACTGCTGCTCCTCGGCCCGGCAGCAGCTCCCCCGCGTCCCAGGCCTCAACCTGGGCCTGGGCCGGGAATCTGTTTCCCCGCCTGGGCCATGAGCCGGCCCGGTCGATGCTGGCCATCGCTTTTGATCCGACGGCCATCCATTCATCTCGGCCGAACAAAACGAGTGGCCGCCGGCCCTCCCTTTGAACCCTAGCCTCCATTCATTCCTCTTCTCAACCGCGCCGCCCAAAAGGAGAGGCACAGCTACCGGCCGGCCATGGCGGCCGGAAAGGAAGAGGATGGCGGCGCAGCCGCCGAGCCCATCCCCATCTCCTTCGGGTCCCTTTTCTTTGTCTTTCTTTTCCTCATCCCCTTCTCTACTGCCTCAGCCGGACTGCAGCGGTGGCAGTGGGAAACTGTGGAGTCGCCGGAGGCGGCGAGGTGGTGGCCCCGCCGGAGCCGCAGCCGCTCCCCCCGGCCTCTTCTTGTTTATTCTTTTCTTTTCCCTTTCTTTTCTATTACTCTCCCTGCTTTTCTCGCACATGCAGCCACCGTCGTACATGAAAGCGGCGCCAATCCGGAACCGAGCTTTACGACAGATATGTTGGCGCCGCCGGGGTGCCCCTCGCCGGCGCACGCGTGCGGCCAAAACCGCGCGCGGCGCCGTCGAGCGGCTCCGCGGTGGCGCCCTTTGGCCCGAGCCCGAGGCATAGCGCCGCGCGGTGGCGTGGACAGGCCGGCCGGGGCCCCGGGTGGATCTTTCCGCGCGACGGCGCGGTGGTGCTTTTGGCAGGTGACAGGTTTAGGCCCAGATAGGGGTTCCACCAGACCCGTCTTCATCTTTTAGGGTTAGGTTTTCTTTGGATCCGAATCGAATTCGAATTCCCCTCTTTCTTTTCATTTGATTCTCATTGCCCGATCTAGATCTACACGCTAGAAACAACCTAGCTTCGATACCATTGTTGAATCTGTGAATCGTCTAGGGTAGTAGATCAGTGGGTGTACATTCTATTTGGAATAGTCCACATGTAACATGTATCGAGATCAGAGAGAGAGAGGAGAGAGGTAGGGGTGCAAACCGTGAGGGTGGAGGAGCTCGACCTTGTGACGGTGATGCAGTGGTGGTGTAGTGTCATCGGCGGTGGACTTCCCGTCACTGGCAGCACCCTTCTTGATCGGTCTAGGGTTAGGACGGTGGGTGGCAGCAGTGGCAGTGAACCTCGTGTCGTGTGCCCTGGCCCCCACCTCCTATTTATGGCGCTGTGCGACGGGGGCCCACCAGCCGTCTATGGGCTGGGCACCCCCGATCAGGGCGCAGGTCAAGGGCCCAGTTAGCCGTTGGGCTAACTGGTGGAGATCAATTCCAACAGGACGTACTCCCGCCCCAAGCGCAGCAGCTCCTCGTTGGCCTCGCCTCGCTTCATCGCCTCGTCCCACGCTTGCTCACGGAGCCGCGCCGACGACGCCGCGCGGTCGGCCTCCCTCAAGCCTGATAGATCAGGATACTCCGCCGCCACAGAAGCACTCCTCCGGTCACGACGAGGATAGACGATCTTGTTGAGGTCCGCGATCTGCTGGCCCAGCGCGTCCAAGCGCTTCTCCATCGCCAGCGACTCTGCCCATAGGCGCCTTCGGCTCCAAACTCGAAGACCCCGCCTCTGCCTCCACTTCCGCCATGATGTCCGATCTAGCTAGGGTTTGCAACCAGGAGGGCTTATGGCCTAATAGGATGTCCGAGTGCTAAAACACGGAGCACGTCCGGTATGGAATATGGAGTAGTCCGACTAGTGTTGCTGTTGCACGGCATCTCTACATTACAGATGCAGGTGTCTCGTGGGAAAAAAGGAACAGAAGCGAGTCAAAGACGAGCTGGCCCGTTGAATAAATAGAGCATACGTGCATGCAGTGATTAAAGAAGGAATATGAGTCAGGTTACCTGTATGGAGTAAGATCAATGGTCATGCTAACCGTTTGGGAAACGGAACGCCTAGCACCCGTACATTCCAGGTCACGTCCGGTCGCGCCTCCCACACCTGCACAGCTCCCAGGTCCACATCCCGCCACATGCTCCGTGTCCCGCATCTTGCACCGGCACCAGCGCCCGCGTCCGTCGTGCCCACGCACCCACCCCATGTCCAACGCGCGCCCACGCCCACCTGGCGCCCCACATGGGAAATCCACGTGGGTTGGCCCACGGATGCGCCCTAGCAACAGCGACAGCCTATGGCCGTGACGTGTAACACCCCGATCTACTTTTGAAATATCTAGATGAACATTTGTAACATTTGTCTGAAATAAATGAAACACTTGAAACATACGCTTGAAACATGCGTGTATAGACATAGCAACATATGCAACATCTAGATCTAATTTTACAACGACCAGATGAAACACTTGCAACATAAGTATGAAACAAATGAAACACTTGAGACATACGCTTGAAACATGCGGGTAGAGCCATAGCAACATATGCAATATCCAGATCTACTTTTACAATGATCAGATGAAACACTTGCAACATAAATATGAAACACTTGAGATATACGCTTGAAACATGCCGGTAGAGCCATAGCAGATGGAACAAGGGGCCGGCGTGTGAGCGCCACACCGTGGCTCGGCCACATGGCCACGCGCGCAGCCTGGCTTGGTGACTGAGTGCCAGGCCTAGGCAGGGGCATGGGAAAGCGGCCAACAGGGTGGTCACGTGCGCAGCCCGGCTTGGTAACAAGCGCCAAACCTAGGTGGGGGCGCGGGGCAGCAGTCGGCAGGGTGGCCACGCGCACAGCCCTCGGCTCGGTGATGAGCGCCAAGCCTAGGCGGGGGCGCGGGGCAGTGGCCGGTGGGGTGCCTCTCGGGCGCAGCTCAGCCTCGGCGCTAAGTGCGGCAACGCTCGCGCTCGAAGTCTGCGTCACGGCCTCGGGGGTAACAGGATGAGCGGATAAGGAGTGGGGATTTTTTTTGTTTTTAGAAGATGGAGCCACGTGTGGGGTGGGGGGAGGCCTGCGTCGTAGTGCAGGTCATGGGACAGATGTCAGTGCAGTATCATTATCATTTGGGAAATCTAGAAAGAGAGGACTAGCCACGTCTCAACAAGATTGACAGAACACCTGCCTAAGTCTCCAATGCAATACAGGATGAGGCAAGAGTTTGGATCCGCATGGGGAACAGAGTCCTAGAAATGGTGCTACAATCGTCGGCGCAGCTACCAGGAACTGCACCAAATGGGCCAATAGTATAGATGATGATCTTATTATTTGTTATAAGCATTGTGTAAATCGAGCTCTTGTACTGTAGGGGTGGCGTGGTTCTCACTTAACTGTGAAACTGTGTAAAAATGGGCGCTCCTTGCACCTTAAAGACTTGTAATTGCTCTCCTCTTATCGATGAAAGCCGGTAACGGATCTCTTTTTTTAAAAAAAAAGTTTAGTTACCTGCAAAGGAATATGAGTCGGGCAGGCAGGTGGGTAGGCATCTCGTGGAAAGAAATGGACAGAAGTGAGCAATGGCGGAGGCAGGAATATTTTCTAGGTGAGGCTGGTTTATAAAGGTCAAACATGTATAATGTTACTATCAGCTATACAAGGATGCACTAGAACATATTATATAAATATGTATATTATACTTTGTGATCAACAAATATAACAGAAATCTAAAAGCAAAGCATTGACACTTAAAATACCTCATTAAATGAAGATTACATCGATGATTGATCACCAATTTACCATCTATGTTAACTAGACCAACCTACATATGATCTGCAAAACATAGATGCATAGATAAACCATGAATTAGCAACTAGTAGTGTCATAGACAGATCGAATCATAGGAAGTATATTATTATTCAAGTGTGTTGGAACAAATACATACCCTAATAAAGCTTTATTTTGGTGCAGACCTTGGCAATGGCATTCTTCTTTTTTTTATTTTGAAATTCTTTCTTAATTTCATCAAGATCAAGTCCCTTGCGAATAAGCCTTGCTAAATTAATGTAGCACACCATCAGGTCAATAAGCCAAGCATCAGCCATCTTATTGCATAACTCGGTCCTAATAATCTTCATAATAGAGAAGGCCCTCTCAACCGATGCTGTCGCCACTGGCAGTAGCAACCCCAACTCAATAATATGATAAACTCGATAATATTTCTTTCAAAGTTCGAACATCTTTTTAGCTAGGCTTGCAAGATCACAACAAACTCTAAATACATCATGCCTTCTCATGTGGTTGATGAATAATTGGAGTTCAGTCTTTATACACTTACGATCATCAGGGGAGAAATCTGCATCATAGATATCAGTAAGTTTAGCAATTCTGTCCACATCATGAATTTCCTCTTCATTCTCTGTCTCTTGAATCCCCACTAGAACCTCAATGCCCACATCCCAGTGAGGCTCTTCTTCTTGTTGTCCAGCAAGGCCACTGCCTTGAGTCACCGTCCGTCGTCTACTGTCCACTAGCCACCGCGTTGATCGATCAGATTTAGAGTACGAAGAGGAAGAGACGTGCGACGGACCGAGGCACCGAGCGGACGAGCCCTAGCTTCCCTTTCCCTCTGTGCGTTCAGGTAATTGACGCCACGAGGCCCATCAAGCGGAGCCCATCAGGCCTAGCTAGCTTCCGATCCCTCCGTATGACCATATCATGTATGTGTATGTTCCCCTCAAAAAAAATGTATGTGTATGTGTATTTCAAATATATAGTGCATATATATTCAGTATTTTACATTTTTTTAGATATGGCGGCCACCAAGGCTCGCCAAATACTTACTCCACTTGCCTCCGCCCCTGGAAGCGAGTCAAAGACCAGCTGGCCCAATGGCGCATACGTGCATGAGCACTACAAGAGAGGAGAATTCTATTTCTTCTTTTTTTTTTTACTATCTATATACTCCAGACCAACGTGTTGTGTTAGTGATTGTAAATCATCCAGATTCTCTGCAACCAAACAGAATCCAATCATCCATGTTACGCCTGCCTCAACAAAGCCAACAATACAAACAAGTGGAGGTGCACACGTCAGACCAGGCTCTGATGGGCCTGGTTCTCAAATCTCAAGTTCAACCAGGCCCGAGTCAGCTAACCCCCTAGCTAACCCAACCTGCATGAGCTAGAAAATCAACATGCATGAGAAGTCTTTTTTCTTGTGTGGAACACATCTCTTTTGGCCTAAGTACGAAGACGACGGACTCAACATTATCCGATCTCAATGGTTTTCACTGCTCCACCGGAAATTCCCTCTGCTCGGGATGCCCGAAGGTGCTGTATATACAGAGGAGCTGATGACATGAAGTACCCCCTCTATACCCTTAGAAGATATATAAGGGGAGGCCAAGCCCTCTCTCTCTCTCTCTATCGTCAATTGAACTCTCTCTACTCCTCCTGATGAGACATCCAGATCCCTCTAGCTCTAGATGTAGGACCATGACCCCGACCCCGAACGAACACAACCAATTGGATGTAGGACACGATACATGAACCAATATAATTCCTAAGTCCTTGAGTTCGAAGCCATCTCGAGTCATACAGACAACCACAAATTTAAGCCCTGTTTGGCAAAGTTGTTTTATGTCAAATGGGGTAAAATAAAACGGCATCATCAAGGAAGCTCCTTAAAACGTGCTCTTACAAGGAGTGGATGGAAGATGGAGCTGAAAACAACAGCTTCTCCCATCTCCCACTCGCTCTGGATTCTATGAGAGTATGTTTCGAAGAGCTCCACATATAGAGCTGTTTTGTCAAACGGATCCCAAAGCAGCTTCAGCTCCATCAGTAGAGGTGCTCATGGAGTTGAAGCAAAAAAAAAAACAGCTTCACTAATAAATTGGTGTTGTGCCAAACATAACCTTATTAGTCGATGCTACAAAAAGTCAACAACATATGACCAGATGACTGATATAATTCCTTATGTTTACTTATATTTAAGAATAACTAGATAGATTCCCCACGCGTTGCTGCGGGAATTTGAGAAGTAATTTTTTATGAATGTTAGATGAATGAAGCCAAAAAAATATGAAATTGAATATAGGTAATGCTCGGTAAATTTCATTTTGATGATAATACGTAAGAGTAAATGATTAATGTAAACCTTATGACAAAAAAGGTGCATGAAAGCATGTCAAATAAAAGTGCTTGGATGGCCAGTTGTCAAATCGCAGGAATATTATGCAAAAATGAAACAATGGAAAAAAAGAATAGCAGAATCTAGATGATAAGAGTGCGCTTACCTACAAAGCTATAACTGTTAAAGAGATGGACAGATTATTGATATTCAAATCTGGAACTGGTAAATGGTTCAGGGGTTGATTGTTTAAACATCTGCCAAAAGCACCATTTATTTTCCATTCCACAATGTGCAACCATATGATGCCGTATCTTCACATTTATTAGTTTGGAGCATGACAGGAGGCAATCTATTCTCGGACGCCAAAAGGTCACATGATAATTAGAAGAATGGGATTTGATTGCCCTCTGAAACAATAACTTTAATATACAAATACCTCAAATCATTACAAGAAAAGGGAGTCTTCCTGTGATTATATTTGACCAAATGGGCCAGGCCCGGTGGGCCAGCATGGGCACGGCCCAAGCACGGCACGGCACGGCATGAAGGCTATAGTCCAGTGCCGGCACGGGCACGGGCATAATGTCGTGCCTGGGCCACGACTTCGGCAGTGCCGGCACGGGCACGGCACGACTAATAGGCTAGCATGACTGCGGCCCAATTATTTCCACCATTGGATTCTCTTTCCATGAATCGTAGCCGTTGGATCAACCAAGGGTATGTGATATATAATGACTTAAGCTCAGTCTCTCCGTTCCTGCCTCCTTTTTCCTCCCGCCGCCGTCTTCCTCTTGCTAGCTCATCCCGCGCTCACACAGTCACACTGGCCTCACGTCGTGTGCACGTGTAGCGACCGCTCGCGTGCAGTGAGGCACGGCCCCACCTCACATGGTGCGGTAGCAACGGCGGCATAGGGCCCGGCTTGATTCGGAGCGGCGGCGCAGTCGTGTGAGGTGGTGACGGTGAGGCTCAAGGCGCATCCATGCAACAGCGGTGCGTGGCTGGCGGCGCGTCCACGACGACGACATTCGCGACAACATCGAGGCGCAGTGATGCGGCGACAGCATGGCTGCAGCGACCACGGGCCGACACAGGCCCCGCAGGCCGTCGTGCCCACCAGCGCGGCACGGCTAAGCCATCGTAGGGCCGTGCCTAGGCCGCTACCTCGGCATGGCGGCACTATCAGGCATGGCACGGCTAAGCTGCCGTGCCTAGGCGTGCCGTGCCTGGCCGTGCCCGTGCCTGTGCCACAGGGGCGGATATTGGGCTAGGGCCACTAGGGCCACGACCCTAGTCGCGGCCCAAAATTTTTTTTAGAGAATCAGCAGATTTTCGGCCTGGCCCTAGGCATTGGGCCAAAATTGCTAGCCCAGCTGAGAGGGAGGGAACCAGAGAGGAGAATGAGGGAGGCAACGTGACTGCCACCCCAAGCGTCCGCTGTCCGCTCCCATTCGCGGCGATTCGCACGATCTCCCTCCGACTCTCCATCTCTCCGACTCCGTGTTTCCTGCCGCTGCGTGTTGCTGGCGGAGTCATCGCGGCCAACCCTAGGCGACGCGCCGGCGCCATCGTCCACACGTCCGTCATCTGCCGAGCAGCCGAGGGCCGACGCCGACTCGCCAAGACGCCGAGGGCCGCTCGGTGCACACCTGCACGGCAGCACGGCTGCACGGGCGCACGGAGCCACGGAGACGGAGGCACGCCCGGTCAGTATCTAATCCTCCTTTTCCCCATCGCTTCTAAAGTTGTAATTTCTAATTTCATGTTAAACTATTTCAGATTTAGTAATTTCTAATTTCATGTTAAACTATTTCAGATTTAGTTGTAATTTCTAATTTCATGTTAAACTATTTCAGATTTAGTAATTTCTAATTTCATGTTAAACTATTTCAGATTTAGTAGGAATTGAATGAATGAACTTAGAGAGTAAAGACTTAGAGTTGCATAATGAAGAGGAGCAGGCAGGGGACTGCGAGCAGGACAATAAAATCCTTTTTTACTCTGGCTCCTACGCCAATTATACAACCAGCACCACAAACACTGCACAACCACAATCAGAAGTAGTAGAAGAAGCACAGGTTGTCAAAGAACCAGAAATAGCAGAAGAAGTACCTAGCAATGCAAATGGTTTGCAAAATAATCCCCCCGTTGCTGCTAGTGCTGATGACATTGTTTCTGATCCTGGGCTTCTGAAAGGTCCAAATAGGCTAGAGGGGGGGTGAATAGCCTAACAAAAACTTCTACACAAATTACTTGACCACAAGTTAGTACGAAAGGTGGCGAAGCACAAAGCACTAGCTCTAACTAATTAAGCAAGCCACCTACACAATTCTAGTACAAGGCTATCCACTAAACACAACAACAACAACAAGCTAGAAACGAGAAGTAATACGAGAGAAGAGCTTCGAGTGATTATACCGCCGTGTAGAGATGAGAAGTACCAATCAATCAATCACACAAGAGAAATCCTCGGGAAGAGAATGACACAAGAATTTATCCCGAGGTTCACTTGCTTCCCGGCAAGCTACTCCTCGTTGTGGCGATACACCCACTTGTCGGTTAGCGAGCTAATCAACTATCAAGAGTTGAGCCCTCGGCGGGCGCCGCACAACCGCACACAAGATGGGGATCCTCCAAGCCACGAGCTCCACTAGAGTATCCAATTTGTGAACTCCCGCGGGGAAGGATCAAGAACCCCTTACAACACTTGGTGAAGGCTCCAACAATCTCCAATTGCGAGCTCAATCACCTCCGCTGCTCCAAGCCGTCTACCGTGTCGGGAAACACGAAAGAGTAACAAGAAATCCGCAGCAACTCGAAGATCAAGTGCCTCTAGAATGCAACTCTCAAGCAATGCACTTGAATCTCACTCAATCTCGCTCAAGATGTGCAATCAATCAAAGAGATGAGTGGAGGGGTTGTTCTCTAGCTCAAAGGATGTCTCTATGTCTCAAAATGTGCAAGAGTTGCCCTCAAACCCCGGCCACCATCTATTTATAACGAAGGGGTACGCAGCTAGCCGTTACAACCGACGCGGCAGAAATCGCGCTGACTGGACGCTCCGGTCAGGGTGACCGGACGCGTCCGGTCACTACGCGACAGACGTGAACAGTGCTCGTCAGAACTAGCCGTTACCATTGACCGGACGCGCTCGACCGAGCGACCGGACGCGCTGGTCACGACCGGACGCGCCGGTCCCGTGACCCACCGGACGCGCCGGTCAACACCGAGCCGCGCACCGCGAAACAATGACCGGACGCGCTGAAGAATTGACCGGACGCCACAGTGCCCGCGTCCGGTGGGAGTCCAGTAAGCTCCCTGGACGACCGGACGCGTCCGGTGGTCCTCGTGAACCACTGTTCGCCTGACCGGACGCGCCGGTCGCACAGTAACCGCGTCCGGTGCAGCGTCCGGTGCAGCGTCCGGTGCACGCAGTGACCTCCGTTCGCCTCCGTTTCTTTTCCAACTTTCGGCGCAATAGAAAATAGGCATTTCACTTCTCCAAAAAGCGCCGAATCCCGCCTCGCAAGCTCGGCGGGAGGGAGAGAGGAACCCAAACCCCTCTCTATTGCTTAAACTTCACCGTCTTCGCAAATGTGCCAACACCAACAAGTGATCACAACCTTGTGCTCGTGTGTTAGCATTTTCACAAACATTTTCTAAGGCGTTATGTTAGCTCTTTACTAGATCCTAAATGCATATGCTCAAGACATTGATCTAGTGGCACTTGATTTCCGAGCTAACCGTGATTGCCCCTCTTGATAGTCGGCTATGTATCCTAAACCCGGTCAATCACTTCTCTACTCATCTTAGACCGGCAAAAGGAAAAACCCTATGATTATACCTTTGCCTTGCGCTCTTAGATCCTTCTCCTTCACTTGATCATCATGTCCATCATTTCATGTGCATCTCCACCATGATCATCATTTCATGTCCATGCACCATTTCTTTGTGATCTTGTGGCCACAACTCCTTGCCACATCCACCTCCATCACATGTTGCTTATGCCTAGCTTAATCACACTTGATACAATAGCATTAGCAACTTGGTGTCATTAATTACCAAAACCAAACTTGGGCTTTCAATCTCCCCCTTTTTGGTAATTGATGACAACCATCACAAAGATATGAAATGAAATCAATTTTCAATTTCGATAGTATTAGCTCCCCCTACATATGTGCTTCCATGAGATTGGTTCAATTGTGCACATATGTATGGATTTGAATTTTGGGAGAGTTACTACTATCAAATTGATGCTAAGGTATATAGAATGGACCTTTGAAGCGTGATACCAATCGGAGTTGCCTTTATATACCATCCTTAGCATCGATGTAGCTAGACACCACTTGTAATTCATCACTTGTAAAGATCATAAACACTAAAGTACCCCGTGAGATCAACATTATAAGCAAAGGTGTCTAGATACCACTTAAAAAGCTACTCTTAACAAATCATCATTCAAGTTCTAATCCTAGCAATCACCAAACAAACATGAATAAGAATTTAAGCTTTGCAATGCAACAATTCATCATGTTAATGCGCATACAAATGCAACAAATAGTTCATGAGCTTGCTCCCCCTACTTGTGTGCTCAAATTTAATTGATTCCTTTCCAAAGTCTCATCTTATGCTTTCTCTCCCCCTTAGTAACTTTTTCTTTTTGTGACTTTTCTCTCCCCTCTTATTATATCTTTCTCCCCCTTTGTGACTTTTCTAACTTTGTGACTTTTCTCTCCCCCTTTGTCAACAATCACCAAAAAGGTGCCAATTTTATTGAGAGTTAAGTCAATCAAAATGAGGGAGTCCAAATTATGGTTCAATCTAGATTACTTGCCTAGAAAATGTAATTCGGTTTGATCCAAGGACAAGCTTCTTCACACCTCATAAAGTATAAGGGTTATCTTGACCATGTTGAATTACACATCATGAGCTCATTTTCTAGATTCAACACTAGGGTTGCAAGCCCACAAACATGACATATGCTACCACTAGATCAATCAAACATAGAAGCAATAGTGGTACCATATATACATTAAACTCATTTGATTTTCATGAATGAGCCTATTTGTCATGCAAATATGTCTATATGTTCTAAACATGTCCTTAGCAAAGTATGGATGATATGTCAAACAACTTTACCTTGCTATGTCGGAGGAGAGGCATGTCATATAATAATGTGGGGTTGCACTCATCTCAAGTTGGAGAGGTCAAGTATGTTCAATTCATTTTTCAACTTGTAAAATCTTTTCTCATCAAGTGGCTTTGTGAATATGTCGGCTAGTTGATCTTCGGTGCCAATGCTCTCAATGCAAATATCACCCTTTTGTTGATGGTCTCTTATGAAGTGATGCCTTATGTCAATGTGCTTTGTTCTTGAATGTTGAACCGGATTTTGAGTCATCTTGATAGCACTTTCATTGTCACAAAACAATGGCACATTCTTGAACTTGATTCCAAAGTCATTCAAGGTGGCCTTCATCCAAAGCAATTGTGCACAACAACTACCGGCACTAATGTATTCGGCCTCGGCGGTAGATAGTGCAACACTATTTTGTTTCTTTGATGACCATGAAACAAGAGACCTTCCAAGCAATTGACAAGTGCCACTTGTGCTCATTCTATCAATCTTGCATCCACCATAGTCGGAGTCTGAATATCCAATCAACGCAAAATTAGACCCCTTTGGAAACCATAATCCAACATCATGAGTGCCCTTAAGATATCTCAATATCCTCTTGGTTGCTTTCAAGTGACTTTCTCTAGGTGAAGCTTGATATCTTGCACACTTGCACACACTAAACATCACATCCGGCCTAGAAGCGGTGACATAGAGCAAACTTCCAATCATAGACCGGTATTGCTTTTGATCTACCATGTTACCACTATCATCAATACCCAATTGATCATTTGTGCCCATTGGTGTACTCATTGACTTAGCATCTTGCAATCCAAACTTCTTGATCATGTCCTTGATGTACTTGCCTTGACTTACAAAAGTGCCATTCTTCATTTGCTTGATTTGAAGTCCAAGGAAGTAACTAAGCTCTCCAATCATAGACATCTCAAACTCATTTGCCATCATATTTCCAAATTCTTCACAAAAATCTTGATTGGTTGATCCAAAGATAATGTCATCCACATAGATTTGCAACACAAACAAGTCATTTCCAATTTTCTTGGTGAAGAGAGTGGTGTCAACCTTTCCCATCTTGAACCCTTTAGAGAGAAGAAAGTCCCTCAATCTCTCATACCATGCTCTAGGTGCTTGTTTCAAACCATACAATGCCTTCTTGAGCTTGTAAACATGGTTGGGTTTCTTGTCATCTTCAAAACCGGGAGGTTGCTCAACATAAACTTCTTCATTGATGTAACCATTAAGAAATGCACTCTTGACATCCATTTGATAGAGCTTGATGTTGTGTGCACAAGCATATGCTAATAAGATTCTAATAGCCTCCAATCTTGCAACCGGTGCATATGTTTCTCCAAAGTCAAGACCCTCAACTTGAGTGTATCCTTGTGCTACTAATCTTGCTTTGTTCCTCACAACCATGCCATCTTGATCTTGCTTATTTTTAAAGACCCACTTAGTGCCAATTACATTGTAGTTCTTTGGTCTTTCCACAAGTTCCCAAACTTGATTTCTAGCAAAGTTGTTTAGTTCTTCATGCATGGCATTTACCCAATCGGAATCCTTCAAAGCATCTTCTATTTTCTTAGGTTCTTCAAGTGACACGAATGAGTAGTGCTCACAAAAAGATGCTAATCTTGATCTAGTTTGAACACCACTTTGAATTCCACCAATGATTTGATCCAATGGATGATCTCTTGCAATACTAGTAGGTTGGAGTATTGGGAGTTGATTGCTTCCACTAGCTTGACCTTGATCTTGCACTTCATCATGAGAACCACTAGAGCTTGCTTGATTTGTATCAATTTGCACACTTTGGTTGATCACATGAATATCATCATCATCAACTTGCCTTGGCCTAACATCACCAATGTCCATGTTCTTCATTGCATTTGACAATTGATCTCCTCTCACATCATCAAGGTTTTGATCTTCATTTTGAGAACCTTGGGTTTCATCAAACTCAACATCATGAACTTCTTCCAAGGTGCCATTAGTGAGATTCCAAACTCTATATGCTTTGCTTGTGGTAGAATAACCAAGTAAGAACCCTTCATCACATCTCTTTTCAAACTTACTCAATCTAGTGCCTTTCTTGAGAATATAGCATTTGCAACCAAACACTCTAAAGTATGCAATGTTGGGCTTTCTTCCATTCAATAGCTCATATGGTGTCTTTCCAAGCTTTCCATGGCAATAGAGACGGTTGCTACAATAGCAAGCCGTGTTAATGGCTTCACTCCAAAATGAATGACTCACATTGTATTCACTAAGCATTGATCTAGCCATGTCAATCAAAGTTCTATTCTTTCTTTCAACTACACCATTAGATTGAGGAGTGTATGTTGGTGAGAATTGATGTCCAATGCCAAGATCATCACATAAATCTTCAATTCTTGTGTTCTTGAACTCACTACCATTGTCACTTCTAATCTTCTTGATGGTAGTCTCAAACTCATTTTGCACTCTCTTGACAAAAGACTTGAATAGATCATAAACATCACTCTTGTCAAAGAGAAAGAACACCCAAGTGTATCTAGTATAGTCATCAACAATCACAAAACCATACTTGTTTCCACCAATACTAGTGTATGTTGTTGGCCCAAACAAGTCCATGTGCAATAGCTCAAATGCCTTTGATGTACTCATTTCACTCTTACTAGGATGTTTATTTCCAACTTGTTTGCCGGCTTGACAAGCACTACAAGGTTTATCCTTCTCAAAGGTGACATCCTTCAAGCCTCTAACTAAGTCATGCCTCAAAAGTTTGTTCAATTGTTTCATTCCAACATGGCCAAGCCTTCTATGCCATAACCAACCCATACTAGATTTGCTAAGCAAGCATGATGTCAATTGTGTCTCACTATCTTTGAAGTCAACCAAGTATAAGCTACCATGTCTAAATCCTTTGAATATCAAGTTTGATCCATCCACACTTATGACTTCAACATCATCACTACCAAATATGCACTTGAAGCCAAGATCACAAAGTTGTGCCACCGACAAAAGATTGAAATCCAAGCTCTCAACTAGCAATACATTTGATATGCTCATGTCATTTGAGATAGCAATTTTACCAAGCCCCTTGACCTTGCCTTTCTTGTTGTTACCGAAAGTGATAGCATCAAAACCACCATTTTGACTAGTATCAATTGATTTGAACATACAAGAATCCCCGGTCATATGTTGAGTGCACCCACTATCAAGCACCCAATGCTTTCCTCCGGCTTTGTAATTGACCTACAAGACAAGATCAATTCCTTTTAGGTACCCAAACTTGTTTGGGTCCTCCAAGGTTAGTGACCAAGCTCTTTGGTACCCAAATGGCTTTCTTCTTTGAACCCATCCATGGTGCACCAATGAACTTAGCATGAACACTATTTGTACCCTTGGTAAGTATATAGAAGGAATCAAACTTAATTGAGGATACATTAGCATTTGATTTCTTGTTCATGCAATGTTGCTCTATGTGACCAACTTGCTTGCAACTTTTGCAATAGCTACCATTGTTCTTCACAAAACGAGTTTTGTGAGGAGCAAAAGCGGCCTTGCCTTTCTTGGGGTTATAGCCCAATCCCTCTTTGTAGAGAGAAGCTCTTTGGCTACCCAAGCACATAAGCAAGCGGTCCTCACCACCATAAGCCTTAGCTAAAGTGTGATTGAGCTCTTTCACCTCCATCTTGAGATTTTCATTCTCAGCTATAAGTGTGGAGTCACAAGTGAAACCATCACTACTAGATGAGGATGATGTAGATGAGCTACATGAAGGGTTAGTGGGAGCAATAACAATAGGCTTATGACAAGATTCATCAATTATATCACAAGATATGCCTATGTTGCAAGTTTTAGCTTTCTCAACATTAGTTGGCATGTTTTCACATTTTTCAACTAGAGAGGAATGAGCTTCTTCAAGCTTAGTGTGAGACTTTTGAAGTTTCTTATGGTCTACCTTTAGACTCTCATAAGATGCTCTAAGCTCATCAAGTTCTTGCATAAGGTTTTTCTTTTCCTTAAGCAAGCCCTTGCATTCCTTTCTAGATTCTTTATAATGTTGAGTGCAATCTTCTAGCATAGTGATTAGTTCATCTTTAGTGAATTCTTCTTCATCACTATCACTATCACTATCACTAGCATTATCATGATCACTCTCATTATCGGATGATACCTTAGTGGCCTTAGCCATGAAGCACGATGGAGTGTCGAAGAGGGAGACCTTCTCTTGGATAGCAATGCTAGCATGTCCCTTCTTCTTGCTCTTGTAGTCATCCTCATCATCACTTGAGGAATCATCACTATCCCATGTAGCAACATGAGAATCATTCTTCTTTTTATGAGAACTCTCCTTCTTTTCTTGCTTCTTCTTTTGCTTCTTCCTTTCCTTCTTGATAGCATCTTCATCATCACTATCATAAGGACACTTTGCAATGAGATGGTCCTTGCTATGGCATCTAAAGCATCTCATGGTATGCTCATTCTTCTTAGATGTGTTCTTCCTCCTCCTTGCACGATAGCCCTTCTTCTTCATGAATTTGCCAAATTGCTTGACAAAGAGAGCCATCTTCTCATCAATGTCATCACTATCACAAGAGCTTGAGTCTTCTTCACTTGATGATTCAATCTTGGATTTGCCCTTGGATGTGGTGGCTTTGAATGCCACACTCTTCTTCTTTTCATCATCTTTCTTCTCATTCTCCTTCTTCTTCTTCTTGACCAACTCATCCTTCTCATCATCTTCTCTATATGAATCATCGGTCATCACTTCTTGAAATATTTGTTGAGGAGTTGAATCCTTCAATGTAGTCCTCACTAGCACGGTGATCAATGTGTCAAATCTCTTAGGTAGGCTTCTTAGGAACTTCATAGAGAATTGATTGTCCTTCACTTCTTCTCCAAGTGCCTTGAGCTCATTTACAATGACTTGCAACCTATGAAACATCTCCGGTACACTCTCATCATCTTGCATCTTGAAGCTTGAAAATTTTTCTTGCAAGATATATGCTTTAGCGGTCTTTGTGCCTTCGGTGCCCTCAAATGTTTCTTCTAGCTTGGCCCAAGCATCATGTGCAACTTCTATGTTCTTCACTTGCTCAAATGTCTTGTCATCTAATGCCTCATGAAGAGCACTAATGGCAATATCATTGCATTGGAGCTTCTTCTCTTCCACCGGTGTAGGTGCCTCCGGATTAGCAACCTCAAATTTTGTTTCGGTGACCTTCCACACTTCTCTATTAATTGACTTGAGGTGTGCGGTCATCTTAACCTTCCAATATGCATAATTTGTGCCATCAAAGTGAGGTGCCTTCTTTGTGTTGTTGATGTGCAAACTTATTTGAGCCATTTCTCCTTCACCGTAGGTTGTTAAGCCTCAAATAAACGGTGCCTCGGCTCCGATACCACTTGAAAGGTCCAAATAGGCTAGAGGGGGGGGGGTGAATAGCCTAACAAAAACTTCTACATAAATTACTTGACCACAAGTTAGTACGAAAGGTGGCGAAGCACAAAGCACTAGCTCTAACTAATTAAGCAAGCCACCTACACAATTCTAGTACAAGGCTATCCACTAAACACAACAACAACAACAAGCTAGAAACGAGAAGTAATACGAGAGAAGAGCTTCGAGTGATTATACCGCCGTGTAGAGATGAGAAGTACCAATCAATCAATCACACAAGAGAAATCCTCGGGAAGAGAATGACACAAGAATTTATCCCGAGGTTCACTTGCTTCCCGGCAAGCTACTCCTCGTTGTGGCGATGCACCCACTTGTCGGTTAGCGAGCTAATCAACTATCAAGAGTTGAGCCCTCGGCGGGCGCCGCACAACCGCACACAAGATGGGGATCCTCCAAGCCACGAGCTCCACTAGAGTATCCAATTTGCGAACTCCCGCGGGGAAGGATCAAGAACCCCTTACAACACTTGGTGAAGGCTCCAACAATCTCCAATTGCGAGCTCAATCACCTCCGCTGCTCCAAGCCGTCTACCGTGTCGGGAAACACGGAAGAGTAACAAGAAATCCGCAGCAACTCGAAGATCAAGTGCCTCTAGAATGCAACTCTCAAGCAATGCACTTGAATCTCACTCAATCTCGCTCAAGATGTGCAATCAATCAAAGAGATGAGTGGAGGGGTTGTTCTCTAGCTCAAAGGATGTCTCTATGTCTCAAAATGTGCAAGAGTTGCCCTCAAACCCCGGCCACCATCTATTTATAACGAAGGGGTACGCAGCTAGCCGTTACAACCGACGCGGCAGAAATCGCGCTGACCGGACGCTCCGGTCAGGGTGACCGGACGCGTCCGGTCACTACGCGACAGACGTGAACAGTGCTCGTCAGAACTAGCCGTTACCATTGACCGGACGCGCTCGACCGAGCGACCGAACGCGCTGGTCACGACCGGACGCGCCGGTCCCGTGACCCACCGGACGCGCCGGTCAACACCGAGCCGCGCACCGCGAAACAATGACCGGACGCGCTGAAGAATTGACCGGACGCCACAGTGCCCGCGTCCGGTGGGAGTCCAGTAAGCTCCCTGGACGACCGGACGCGTCCGGTCACCTATGACCGGACGCGCACCGCGTCCGGTGGTCCTCGTGAACCGCTGTTCGCCTGACCGGACGCGCCGGTCGCACAGTAACCGCGTCCGGTGCAGCGTCCGGTGCAGCGTCCGGTGCACGCAGTGACCTCCGTTCGCCTCCGTTTCTTTTCCAACTTTCGGCGCAATAGAAAATAGGCATTTCACTTCTCCAAAAAGCGCCGAATCCCGCCTCGCAAGCTCGGCGGGAGGGAGAGAGGAACCCAAACTCCTCTCTACTGCTTAAACTTCACCGTCTTCGCAAATGTGCCAACACCAACAAGTGATCACAACCTTGTGCTCGTGTGTTAGCATTTTCACAAACATTTTCTAAGGCGTTATGTTAGCTCTTTACTAGATCCTAAATGTATATGCTCAAGACATTGATCTAGTGGCACTTGATTTCCGAGCTAACCGTGATTGCCCCTCTTGATAGTCGGCTATGTATCCTAAACCCGGTCAATCACTTCTCTACTCATCTTAGACCGGCAAAAGGAAAAACCCTATGATTATACCTTTGCCTTGCGCTCTTAGATCCTTCTCCTTCACTTGATCATCATGTCCATCATTTCATGTGCATCTCCACCATGATCATCATTTCATGTCCATGCACCATTTCTTTGTGATCTTGTGGCCACAACTCCTTGCCACATCCACCTCCATCACATGTTGCTTATGCCTAGCTTAATCACACTTGATACAATAGCATTAGCAACTTGGTGTCATTAATTACCAAAACCAAACTTGGGCTTTCAGCTTCGGACACCAATTGAGCAAATGGATCCAAACATTAGGGATGCAGTTAGAAGACCTTATATTTCTAAGGGTCCATGCCAACCAAAAGGTCATAGTTATCCAAAAAGGAAGATATACAATTGCAATAGGTCATTTCATGATATATGGTTCAAGAATCATGCATGGTTGGAATACAGTATTGCAAAAGATGCCGCATTTTGTTTTTACTGTTATCTCTTCAAACAACCTAGAGCTGAAAATTTTGGTGTTGATGCTTTCACGGTTAATGGGTTTCGTGGATGGAAGGACGGGCGTGAATTGATTGATGCCCACTCTAATGGTATAGATCACAATAAGTCTAGGAGGGCTTATGAGGACTTTAAAAACCAAAGACAAAGTGTGGCACATGTGATTAACCGTGGTGGTAAGAAGTCGGAGGAGGAATATAAAGGTCGAATGCTTATTATATTGGGAGTTATAAGGTTCCTTTTATTGCAAGCACATGCTTTTCGTGGACATGATGAATCCTCTAGCTCAAGCAATAAGGGGAACTTCTTAGAGATGCTAGAATGGTACAAAGATAAGGATAAAAATGCAGCAACTTTGCTCCGTCACAATCAAATGACTTCTCCAGAAATTCAAAAAGACATATGTAGAGCTTGTGCAGAGCTGACCACCAAAGCCATTCTTACAGATCTTGGGGATAGAACCTTTGCCATTCTTGTTGACGAGGCTCGAGATGCATCTATCAAGGAGCAAATGGTTGTTGTTTTGAGGTCAGTGTGTAATGTCCAGCTTGCTGTTTTATTTAATTTGTAATGTCATTCTTGCTGTTTCTAAATTCTAGTGACATTCTTATTGTTTTTCCATGACTGTTGTAGGTACGTCAATGCACGAGGTCAAGTGATTGAGAGATTTCTCGGTATTCATGAAGTTCCTGACACCTCATCATCGTCTCTAAAAAATATTTTGGATGGTATGTTTGCATCTCATGGATTGTCAATGTCTAGATTGTGTGGGCAAGGGTATGATGGGGCATCAAATATGAGGGGAGAATTTCATGGGTTGCAAAGAAGGATATTAGATGAAAATCCATATGCCTTTTACATACATTGTTTTGCACACCAATTGCAATTAGTGGTTGTCTCAGTTGCCAAGTGTTGCTCTTCTATCTTCGATTTCTTTGGTACCTCCACTTTGATTGTTAATAATGTCAATGCTTCTTGTAAGAGAAGGGATCAATTAGCCCAACGACACCATGAGCAACTTGTGAATCAATTGGAGATGGGTGAGATTTTTCCAGGGAGAGGAAAAAACCAAGAAACCAACCTTGCACGACCAGGGGATACTCGATGGGGTTCACATCATAAAACCTTGTGTCATATTTATCTCATGTGGAATGCTATTCTAGAGGTACTAGAGAATATTGCTGAGGATACCACTAATGGGGACAAGAGATATGTGGCTTCAGGTTTGTTGAAACAAATGGAGACCTTTGAATTTGCGCTTGTTATGTTTCTCATGATTCGATTATTGGGAAAAACTAATGATTTGTCACAATGCTTGCAAAAGAAAGATCAGAACATTATTCGGGCTGTAGGATTGATTGGGACAACTCTACAACAAGTTAGTGAGGCACGGGAGAATGGTTGGGAAGAACTATTTGAGGAGGTAAAAGCCTTTTGTCTGTTACATCATATCACAATACCAAATATGGAGGAAACCATAACTGTTAGGGGTCGTGCAAGGGGACGAGGAGGGCAATTAGTGACTTACTATCACCATTTTAAGTATGAAATATTTAATGTGGTGTATGATCAGATTATTGTGGAAATGAATAATCGCTTTGCTGAAAGGTCTACTCAACTATTGAGATGCATTGCTTGTCTAGATCCAAGGAATTCTTTTGCCAACTATGACAAATCCAAAATACTAGAGCTGGCTGAGATTTATAAAGATGACTTCTCCTCATATGAACTTTTACGCCTTGGAGATCAAATTGACCATTTCATTGGTGAAGTGAGAAATGATTCTGCCTTTGCTGGTTGTCATGACCTTTGAGATCTTGCCATTAAGATGGTTCAAACTGAGAAAGACACAGTTTTTAAATTGGTTTATCGTCTCGTTGTGTTAGCCTTGACTTTGCCAGTTGCTACCGCCACTGTTGAGAGAGCCTTCTCAGTTATGAAATTTGTGAAGAATGAGTTGAGGAATAAGATGGGAGGTGAATGGTTGAATCATAGGATGGTTTGTTATATTGAGCAAGATGTCTTTGCAAACATCAAGGATGATGACATTTTATATCATTTTCAAGAACTAAAGTCCCGGGTGAACAAGTTACCTCCATTGTCTCAAACTAGAGCAAGTGGTATGTTGCTTTCATATATTACTGCCATTTTTGTCAAGTGATCAATTATATTTATGGACTGCATTGCTAATGTTCTTAAACACCACATCCATGTGTAGGTTCAGGTCCATATGAAGCTCTTGATGAAGATATGAGAGGCCAGGGTGAACCAGACCATAATTAGTTAGGTATTTTTTTAAACACTATCATGTTCCATCAATTATATCATGGATTTAAATATGAAATCGAGATATCATTTAAACTTATGCATCTATGAGCTTTGTTTTGTTATTTATCGGTATTAGTCCCGGTGCGGGCAGTATTTTAACCCGGTGCGGGCGGTATATATATGCTTTGATAACCAATGACGGAGCTCGTCAATTGACAGTGGCCCTAGGCGTCAAAATTGACGAGCTCCGCCACTGCTGTGCCATGCCGGGCGGCCCGATTGGTCATGTATACCAGTGATGAGTATATGATCATGGAATATCTCTGAAACGTTTTTCATATGACACTAAGAATTCATCATGTTGTCATTTAAGCTTAGCACAGTAAGTGGACATCTAGGTAGTAACATGTACATGAGAGAGGGAGGATTATACTTAAGCATTCTAAGTACCACACCGCTCGAAATATTGATGTGCTTTGAAGGAAATCGAATCGAAAGGAAGGAAGGACCACACCATGGAAGTAAATCAAGTGAGAAGGAAATACAGTAGCTTAATCCAAACGATAGATAACTTCTCCACATAGAAGTAAATCCAATCCAAAAACTAATTGAAGTGTATGTGGAGCGGCCAGGAATCGGAACCACACATGCACAGGCAATTTTGGCAGCCTTGCACTCAATTGCCCCCATCAATCTGGTAGTGAATCATCTAAACATAAAGAAAGGGAAAGAAAAAAAAAAGAGAAAAGATTGCATACATGTATACATGGGTGACGACAGCAACACAAACAATACAGTACATGGGAGACGGGGCAAACTGGAAGGCACAACTACGGTTAGAAACAAACGGAGGTAGCAATGCTGAATTGCCATGAACAGAAGGAGGCTGTAGGGATGCCTGCACTCAAATTGCGTGAGGCACGATTGAATGAGTAAAAATCACTTATAGTAGCTGCATCCCGCTTGAAACACTCTCCTGAATGAGAAAATATGCTTATTAATACATGGAAGAAAAGAAGGGAAAAGGGTATTGTCTGTTCGTTTGCTCCAATGGAAACTCATGATCTGGTGCATTGAAAGGGATTGGATCTTGGCCCGTGGAAGTGCAGGGCAATTTTCCAATTCCACCGTGAGTGGAGGAAGGCGGACAGACCGGCGGTTGGGTACGACTTGTTATCAGGAACGGGAAGATGAAATCGATAGATAGTGATTTGGTGGGGCCTTGAGATGACGTGGCTTCATAGAATCGTAGAAAAATATTGTAGTGTGATTTTGCTTTATAAGAGTTATAGATTAATGATACATGTATATAGTGCACGCAGCAATCGTGCAGTAGAACAAATATAGGACCCTTGAAACAAATAGTATCGACAACAGCAGGCATATCTCACGGACTCAAATATTGACAACAGCACGCACAATTCTTACAGCTATATGCATTAGTGGACAATTCAGAGTGCGGACCTCTTGATGACAGCGGGGAACCCATGATGAGGTTGCTGCAGCGTGGCCACATCGTCGGCCGGTGGGCGCCGCCGTAGCTTGCCCATCTCGTCGACCAACCTGTCCATAGCCGGGCACCATCCTCGCCATTAGCGTTCTTGAAGGGTAAGACGAAACTTGACGCCCAGGGCAAGGCCGGGGCAACGCTAGGTTGTGCCGGCCCCACGTACACTGGCTTGCCCCAGCCGAAGTCGAAGTCATGAAACCTGGCCTTGGTCTCGTCCGTCAGTGAGTACACGGCGCCGGCGATGCGCCGCCTCTGCCCCCTGCCGAGAACGATGAGGTTGGCCGCCGACCGCATGTACTCCATGTCCACCCTGTCCTTGGCCTCCTTCACCAGTTCTACGGCGTAGCTGACGGGGTTCTTACAGAGCTCCACGGCCGTCGATACGGCGATGAGGAGCGCGAACGCGTTGCCGTAGTAGCCGGTGGGGATGGCCCTGCTGCAGCGGCCACGGGCGTCGACGGCGATGATCAGCAGCATCACCTCGTTGGAGTCCGGTGCCAGCGCCATGGTTCGGCACTTCCGCAGCCAGCCCGTGATGACGTCGAACCTCGACGCCCGGTGCTGAAGGTCCGGCGAGAGCTGCGCTCGGATGGCCGCGATCTCCCCGGACCCGAAGAAGGAGCGAAGCGCCATGTCGTCTAGAGACATTAATGGAAGCATGATATTGCAGTCATCAGTAGTCACCTCGTCGGGCGGCTGCGGGGAGCTGCGCCGGCTTGCTAGTCACCTGTCAGCCAGCCAACTGCCCACTGGACATGTCGGCCCTTCAGCTGCTGAGAGGAGCCCTGTCGGCCTTTCAGCTGCCGATAGACCTGTCGGTTACCGAGCTGCCGATAGGTGCTCTCCATCTGCGCTGTCCGTTGTAGATCCAACGGCTGGGCTGCCTCATGAATCATGACTCGGCTCTCCCTTCGCCTACCGATAGCGAGCGGCCGGCGCACCGCGGGGACACGAATGCCTCCTCGAGCGGGAGCCATGGCGGCGGCGGCGAGGGCGGCGCTGCTGCCCTCCTCCTCCTCCCCGTGGCCGCTGCTCCGCCTCCCGCGCCGCTTCCTCTCACTCACCGCGACTCCCTACCCTCTCTACTACGACCTCATCGTGCACCGCCCCGCGGACCCCAATCCCCCCAAATCCTCCGCCTCCGACGCCGCCGGGGCCGACCGCCAGCCGCAGCCAGCATCCGACGAGCAGCCGCTGGACCGCGCCAAGCGCCGGTACCTCCGCAAGCGCCGCAGCCGCCTCCTCCCCGACCCTGACGCCACCACCACCACCAAGCCCTCCTCCTCGTCGTCGGAATTCGTCGAGCTCCGGCCGGAGGTGGTGGACTTCCGCGCCTGCACGCGCGGGAGGAGGCGCTCTACTTCCACGACACCTTCGCCATGCCGTGGGAGAAGGACAAGCACTACCGTATGCTCTACCGCCTCGAGAAGAAGTACTTCCCCCACCAGTCGCTCGACAACGCATTCGTCTCCGCTGACGCCGCCCCGGCCTCCGACGCCGACAGGAGCCTCGTCTTCTTCGACGACGAGAAGAAGGAAGATGAGGGAGGGGAGCGGGTGGTCAGTAAGAAGGGCGGCGACAGCGACGACAAAGGGGAGGTGCCGACGCGAAGGCCAAGAGACCGGGAGCGGAGCCGCGGCAGGTGAAGCGCGAGGTGCCAAGGGAGGAGGAGCGGCCGCAGCCGTATCTGGTTACCAGGACCACGGAGCTGCCACCGAGGTGGGACGGCCCGGCCGGGACCGTCGTGCTCATCGACAAGCCCAAAGGTGATGCCTTTCCCGGTTTCCCCTCTCCTTTGGTGCATTGCAGGTTCTGGGATTCTCACCAAAATGTGTCATCGGCAGTACTAGGTTCCCGTCTGTGTGAGATTAAGACAGCAGTAGTATTTTAGCTACTTTTATCTGCACCACTGGAAAATTCCTCTTGTGAAATGTGAGTGATTGGCGCAACAATTACATGGCAATCAGTCAGTGTGGCACTACTGCAGCTTTGCCTCAAGACAGGGTTCTGTATTGTGTTTCCTATCAGGGCAGATAGTAATTAGTTAATTTGCTCTGTTGCCTTCCGTCCTGAACTATTTGTCTGAACTCGTCTTTCTTCTAATCTCAGGATGGACTTCTTTTACTGTTTGTGGCAAGTTGTGGCGCTTGGTGAAAGTACAAAAGGTGATATCAGGGTTTTTTTCACTGTATCTGAATGTAGCACTTGCTCTGAATGTAGCATTTGCCCTTAGCATTAAGTATATGTTTTGCAATATTTGTGTGGTCACAGGTTGGACATGCTGGAACTCTGGACCCCATGGCAACTGGATTGTTGATTGTTTGTGTAGGAAAAGCAACCAAAATAGTTGATAGGTAACATCATCTAATCTTTTGGGGAAAGCTTATTCTTGTGGATGCTGGGACAGTTGTCCTTTGGCTTACGCTTATCTTCAGATTTGCTCTGGTATAGACTGTATAGTAGGCTTTGGTGGAAAAATAAAATATGGACTCTAAAATAATTGTTTTGCATACTATCGCTACTTATCATCCCTCCATCTCTAGCACTTCCTGTATTTTTTTTTCTGAATGATCTCATGCTTCTGAAGCTACCAAGGAATGGTTAAAGGCTATAGCGGTGTTTTCCGACTTGGAGAAGCCACATCAACCTGGGATGCAGATTCACCAGTATGTATCCTAGCATCTCTACAATGGTCTGCTGGACATTCTTTTATTCGGGGGTTGCAAATGAATTTACATTATTGAAGGGATTTGGGGAAGCATCACCAAATAACAACCTATTAGGTTCACAGTTAGTTATGCTTCTTTACAATGCTGCTGGAAATCTTAGTGAAAGATTCTATCCTGAAAAGAGGTTCGTCACTTATCAGCATATATTGTTTACATATCATTTAGTTGGTGACTGTTAACTGTATTTTCACAGTTAATTATGCTTCTGTACAATGTTGCTGAGAAATCATATTGAAAGATTCTATCCTAAAAAGAGGTTGATCACCTTATTAGCATATATAGTCTATATATAGTTTAGTAGGTGACTGTAAATTCTGCAAGCATTTGTTGATCTTATCTTTACAAATGTCAGAAATTACAAACTCTGTTTTCAGATCTCAATAGTTGATTGTGTGCAATCTTAACCTTTTCTTGATATAATTAATTAAACCACTTGTGTTTTCCCAAATCTGATCCTGTATAGTTATTTTTTTGATATTAGCTTTCATTTTAATTATCTATATTCTTACAATTCTGCTTAGATGATAGTAATGCTTTCCATCCTTCTATGATCAGATTATTCAGAGGGAACCATGGGAACACATCAAAGATGAAGATATTAGAAAGGCAGCAGCATCATTCAAGGGTGAGATATGGCAAGTTCCTCCAATGTTTTCTGCCATTAAGGTACACTATTCTTGTACCTAAAGCTATTTTTCTATATATTTTCTTTAAAAGAATGTTGCTAGAGTTGTTCGTGGGAGATGCATGTATGACAATCTGCTCGGCAGTTTTACACTTTTGGATAGTAAGCAACTAAACCACTAGAAGTATATTGTTCACCTATGAAGAGCAAAAAGGGAACTAGAAAGATAATGTGCATATAGGTTACTTTTGCCATACTATCTCCGGACTTGTCTGTGTACTGCTTCTGTAAATAATGACATAAGGATATAGTTGGGTTTGGTCATTATACAGTTTGATATTACTGATCTTCCATGTGCTGTCACACTGCCTATTACTCAAAGTTAATTAACCATGAAACCACAAGTTCACAAGTTGTGTTATTTCCTAAACATGTATGACAAATTCACAAGCTCACAATTGTAATCAACGATGAAATCAGGTTGGTGGTGAAAAGATGTATGACAAAGCAAGAAGGGGTGAAACAGTAGAGCTTTCACCAAGACGTATATCAATATACCAATTTGATATTGAGCGCAGTTTGGAAGACAGGTGTTCTTACACTCCTCTTTTCCTACCTTTGAATTCATAGCAGATAATAAATATCTGGTCAGTGTTCATATGATTACTTGTACTCCTCTTGATGATTGATTTTTTTGGGTTGCATACTACAGACAGAATTTGATATTTCGAGTTACTTGCTCAAAAGGAACATATATTCGGTCCCTATGTGCGGACTTGGGTAAAGCACTTGGAAGGTTTGCACAATTATTCTTGTGTTAGTCTTATTTTCTGTTTTCTTTCTGTGTGTGCAGTCTGCATAAATGATAAATAGACATCAACATGTATAATGTGCTCTAAGTGATATAGTGTCAGGATTACATTTAGATTTCCTTTTCAGGTTTCTATAAATGTTTCAGTTGTTAGGATTGTGCAATATCCTTTCACTTACTATCATCCTTTTATGGGCAAGTTACTTTATGTGTCCAGTGGAGTTCTAATTTCATTGAACACCATAAGCCTAAAAGTCTGCGTAGAGCCTATCTCTATGTGCTTTGGACCTATGCTTATGCACCATGCTTATACTTGCTCTGTCAAAGATTTAACCGAGTGTACCATCTTGGCCAATTCGCTTACATACTAATAGTACTCACTTGGAACTTACCCTTACTAACAGGCCCAAGTTTGATATTCATATTTCACAAGTATTATTTTCATGTCTTTGGGCTGGAAGTTTTTTTGTTTAAAAAAAATAACTTAGCTATTTTACTGAAGTTGGCTAGTTTCATGTATTTGTTGCACTGAACCCAAATGCTTGTTCCTCCACTTTTTTTTCTGGATGTAGTTTAAGATATTACTCTTGTCGTTTAATTGTAGAATAACCCCATGCTCCTTTTTCCCCCATTTTCATTCAGTTACTGTTCTTATCCATCGACATCTCTTTTATGCTAATATATTTCGGTGACCAAATTCAGTCTATACATTTTCCTGCAGCTGTGCTCATTTAACTGCCTTGCGGAGAGACTCAATAGGTAATTTTCTGTTATGTGCCTCTCGGCTACTGTCTACTTGGTCCAGCTGTAGTTGTAGTCAAGTGAAAATTTGTTGCTTGTGAAGGCTTCTAAGGCTTACTTTGCAGGTGAATACTCGGTCAATGATGCTTGGAACTTCGATGAGCTTGAGCAACAAATCACCAAGGGATATTTATGATCATTGGTTAAACCTGCCTTGCGGACTCTGGAGGGTGCGAGCTAGGTTTACATGCGCCTTGCAACTAGTGGCCATGTCAGATGTCACCAATTATATACGAGTAGAAATTAAGTCAACAGTGAAGTGGTACCTTTAGTAGACATCCAGAAAAGGGCATCCATGCATATCAGATGTCCCAAGGCTGTCAGCACGTGTTGGGCGGAAGTGAAGAGATGCAAATCCAATTCAGTTCATCCTCGATTTGTAGAGGAACTCGAAGCTTGTCTTCTTGTGATGAGCTCCACAATGATGACTTGCCCTTGGGCTCCATCAATTTAGTCGTTTGGGCTGTAGTGTTAAGATTTTTTTGGCGTTTTCCCTTTAATAAACTGTGCAACTATATAAGGTTTTCAGGTTTGTTTTCCTTATAAATTGGGTAAATTTCTGTTTTTTTTTACCTATCGTGGATTGCAGGAACTACCTGCCCTTTTCAGATGTTGCTTTGAAAAAAAGTCAGATACAGAACGGAACGTCTAGCATCTGGACGGCCGCGCATGCTATGTCTGCTTCACGTGGGGCCTGTTTTGCTCTGTGTTCTGCACCCGCACCATGATCCGCATCGCTCTGTGGCCCGCGTGCGCTTCATGTCCCGTGTCTGCACCGTGGTGCCTCTTGCACATCTATACGCATGCAGGCGGGCCTAGCAGTTGCATCAGGGGCTGTTGCAGATAGGTTCCATTACAACATATGCAATATTAAGATTTACTTTTGCAACATCTAGATAAAATATTTGCAATATACGTTCGAAAACAATTCAAACACTTGCAACATACGTCTGAAACATCAAGAAAAAACACGTGTGTAGCCATTGCAAAACATACGCAACACCTAGATAAAACACTTGCAACAAATGTGTGAAACATATGCTAACATCCTGATGAAACATACTTGCAACATATGTCTGAAAAATAGATGAAACATTGGAGGACAGATGCTTGCAATATACATGTACAACCATTGCAACATATGCAACATACCGATCTACTTTTGCAACATCCGTATTAAACACTTGAAACATACCTATAAACACATCTGAAACATTTGAAATGGTACACTTGTAACATGCATCATATCCCGTCGCTGCCAAACGCCCACGGGCCTTGCTGATGGCGACCTTCCTGAGTGCCTAACGCCTGCAACCACGGACCCGCCGAGCAATTGCATCCTTGTTAGCACTGTTGGCTGAGTCGCCTCGGATGGGCACGGCTAATGGCGTTGAGCCGAGCGGCATGGGGCTCACTAGAGGCGGAGTGGGCATGGGCGTGGGGGAGCAGACGTGGAAGCGGGATGGGAGGAGTAGGGGGTGGGGCGCGCTGGAGGCGGAGTGGGCGTGGGCGGTAGATGCGGCGCCAAGTCGAGTGGGTAGGGGCGCCGCGCACGGCTCACGGCGATGAGGCAGAGTAGGGTAGGCGCCCGATGTGGTGAAGCAAGTGGGGACTTCATTAGGGATTTCGGTTCGGATTTCTGTCGCGAGCGGTGGAGAAAGCGTTGGCGTAGAGGAGTAGGCTCGTTGCCTATTGGACCCGATCGCTTTGCATGCCCAGGAACGGTGCGTCCAGACACACACGCCCAGACAGACGCCCTCACCAAAGCATTATCGGATACAGGAGCTCCTTTGCATTTATTTGAACCCTATATTTGCACCTTGTGCTACCAGGTAACACCCGCTGTCGTTTGCAGTCATCACCTGTCGTCTAAACTCTGACGACCCACAATGACGGGCCAGCACAATGGTAACCTGCGTGTTATTTGTCGTGCCCCCACGCCAGCTTCACGACCAGCTTGCCGCGTTGAGTACATGCTTGTGGTTAGGGCGTCCTTTGGTCCGGGTGCTTGCATCGGTAGGCCTCAAAGTGTGCCCCAACGGCCCAACAGTCTCACTTGCACCCATCTCATGTTGCTAAAAAAATATCCGCTCTCAATGTAGTCTCTGTTCTCGTATCACCGCCGTGCTTGCAATGTCGCGGCATGCAGCACAAAGAACGTGCCGCCGTGCCAGCATTGCTGCAGCGTGCTGCATCATGACCGCGCCACTGTGGCATGCTCCACCGCAACCGCACCACTGTGGCACTCTCCACCACGCTCGACTGACCTCCATCCTCCCTCTCTGCTCCACCTGAGCTCCGCCGCCCGTCTTTCTCCCTCTCCACCACGCTCATAAGCCGTCGCGAGGCCTTCTCCACCGGAGCGGCGAGCTCCGCACCACCGGCGAGTTCTACACCGGTGAACTCCACGCTACGACGAGCCTCCATTCCCATGCAGCAAGGAGATGTTGCGTGAAAGCGCATGTTGCAAACATAAGTTTCAGGTGCTGTATGTTGCAAGTGTTTCGTATCGGTGTTGCAAAAGTAGATCTGGATGTTGCACATGTTGCAATGGCCATGCTCGTATGTTTCAAGTATATGCTCCAAATATTTCATCTGTATTAGTCGTTTGTTTCAAGTGTTTTCATTTAGATGTTACAAAAGTAGATCTGGATGTTGCATATACATACATGTTGCATGCGTATGTTTCAAGTGTTTCATACGTCTGCTACAAGTGTCTCATCTAGATGTTGAGTAAGTTTGGAATGGTTTTCAAGTGTCTTTTAGGTGTTTTTATAATCGTTTCAGACGTATGTTTCAAGTGTTTCATCTGTGTTCTTTTGTATGTTGCAACTACTGTATATGAATGTTTTAAAAGTAGATCGGATGTTGCACATGGGATGCATATGGGAAGCGGCTGGCGGTGCCGGCGATATCCGGGGCGGCGCAGGCCCACTGCTGGATGCTCGCTCGCAAGCTCGACGCACTAGGGTGCTTGCTTGCTCGCTGAACGGGTACCGTCCAATACTAGCGTCCTAGATCAAATTAAACGTCCGGACGCTAGCAAGTCCGTTTTCTTACTGCTTGTATGTGCTCTTCTTCCTATAAACAAACCATATTTGCTTCCCGAGCTGCACCAAAGCTGGACTTCAATTCGGACATCTCCAAGCTGCACCAAAGCTGGACCTTAACTCGACTGCACCTGTATTCGACTCCCACCCGCACCAAGGAAATCCATCGCCCCCACCCTTTCTTCTTCCCCCGACCCCGCGACGACCTTCTTCCCGAGCCACAGCAAACCGGCAGCACGTGCCCCACCCACTACCGACGGCAACCACAGGCAGCGCGCGCCCCCCGATCCGCGAGCACGGCGACCATCAGCGGCAGCGCACCCCTGACCCACCGGTACAGCAGCGTCCGACGGCGGCGCAGCCTGGTCCACGGCGCGCGGCAGCTCCTCTCTCTCGGCCGGCGGCGGGCCCTCTCCCGCAGTGGATCTCAAGCACGGGAAGCAGGTCGCTGCGCTCCTTCCCTCGGCACCTCTGACCATGGTGGTCACCCCATACCCATCGATGGCGGCGGCGGTGGGTATCCGCGATGGGAGCATAGGTAGTGGATTTGCCGCGACCTCACTCCTCCCGTGGTGTCCGCTGCCGCACCTCACACCTCCCGTGGCCGCGACACCAGCCGCGAGAGGCGCTGCTGCTTCTTGCTTGCATACCCTCTGTCCAAGTGTGAGTGGATGAGAGGTGATGCGTGCACTTTTTGACCCAGAGAGAGATGCTAGCGCCGGCGCCGCTGCTATATTTAGCTGTTGCCGCTGCATGGCCGCGCCGCCTGACACCGGAACACCGTCCTCCAGACTTTTGTGAAAATACTGACAGAAACTGAGAAAGAAGTCTGTGTTTTAGCAACTAAAAATCCTGGTTTCGACAACTCAGTTCAAGCATCGGGTAACTGATGCGCCTGACACTATCAAAGTAGAGAGCAAAAAGTGAAAGGATGCATGGTAATTTTGGATTTGGAAATACTGAAGGTTGTTCAACAGTCAACACTGAATGTCTGAATAGTACTGAAAGTCTGAAATACAGACACAAAAGAAAAAATACTGACAAAATACTTAGGAAAGCTGAAGTTGTATTACCAACTATACGAAGATACTGACGAACTATTGATAAAATACTGACGAAATACTTAAAGATACTGACGAAATATTGACAAAATACTGATGAAATATTTACAGATACTGACGAAATACTTAATGATACTGACGAAATATTGATAAATGACTGACGAAATACTTAAATATACTGACAAAATACTGAAGATACTGACGAAATAATAACAAAATACTAACGAAATACTTAAGGATGTTCACGAAATACTGATGATATTGACAAAATATTGAAGATACTGACGAAATATTGATAAGATACTGACGATAGTGATGAAATACTGATAAAATACTGACCACAGCTATTGACGTAATACTGACAAAAATACATAGCAATACTGAAGTTGTATTACCAGCTATACGAAGATACTTGTGAAATACTAAAGATACTGACAAAATAATGAAGATACTGATAAAATACTTAAAAGATACTGACAAAATACCAAAGATACTAATGAAATACTAACAAAATACTTCGTGATACTGACAAATATGTAAAGATACTGACAAGATATTTGAAAATACTGACAACTACAAAAGCTACTGATCAATATATATAAAAAGGGAGCTTATGCTACGGAAACCAACTAGCTATGCAAACTACAGAAACTCTAATCACTACAGGAAAACGCCTCTTTGCCGACTGCTTGCCCCCGTCGGCAAAGGCATAAACCCAGTCGGCAAAGGCTTTGCCGACCGCAAAGCCACGTGGCAGTCGGCAAAGAGCAGTCGGCATGCCGACTGCCACGTGGCACACAGTCGGCAAAGCCTTTGCCAACTGCCACGCCAGCAGTCGGCATAGCCATGTGGCGCCGTCAGCCCTGACGGCAGGCTTTGCCGACTGCTGGTTTCTCGGCAGTCGGCAAAGAATTTTTTTCAAAAATTGTTTGCCGACTGGCCGCCAGCTCGGCAGTCGGCAAAGAAAGAAAATATTTTTTTTGAAATGTTCTTTGCCGACTGCTTTCGGAGTTGCAGTCGGCAAAGGTTTGACCTCTTTGCCGACTGCCTCCCATTGCAGTCGACAAAGACTCTGTCCTGGGTTTTTTTTCCCAGCTGCAAAGCTGGATTTTTTTTTTGCTTTTGTTTTCTATTTTTTATTGAATAATATTAGTATATATCACTAATTTCTGTTGAACAAGCAACCTAAGGCAACCATTAGGTGTTGAGCATTAGCACATTGTGGAAGCAAGAAACAGTGCTGCTAGTCAGAAATAAATAAATAAATTAGAATAGCAGAGATAATATGAGATGAGCAACGCAATATGAAAGCTAGTGCTACATATTAGCATTTAGACTGAGTATGATCTACTGAACATCTCTCACAGTACAACACAGGGTTTACTGAGTATTCTCTCACAGCACTAGCTCCACAAGTGCACTAAAATAGATCAGCAGTAGCAAAGAGTTGAATTTCATGATTTATTACATTACAAACCAAGCATCGGGAATCCAGGTTTTCTCCAGTTTACCCCAGAACACACACGAATGGTTAGGATTTAGGAAACAAAACCACAAAGTTCAGACAGTAAGGCAGACCTGACAACAACTAGCGATGCATGAATTGACATATGCTCCTCGCTTGGCACATGTTCTGTAGCGCTGACCTTTCCTTGGCATGGCCACCAGCCTTGTATAGATGCAGACCATTGATTGATAGCCTCTGATATCACCCAACCGCAAGAGATTGCCGATCATTGAGCAAAAGGATAGCCAAAAAGTACAGACACATTCAGAAAATAAAAAAGGTTTGTCCATTTCATAGCAGTTCTGCTACTACATTTAATAACTCAGAATGATATTTTTTTTCTTTTGGCTGCCACCTTAGAGTTAAGAGCGGTTCCCTTGCTGCGATACTAGATATGTATTCTCATCTTTCTATTGCCCATCTCAAGAAATGGTTGACAAAGCAACCAGCAAGAAATGGTTGACAAAGCAACCAGCAGTAGTGTCCCAATGATTACTTTGAGATTTCTAATGACAAAGCACTAAGTTTCTATTCTGAAGCTGTACAGATTTATTGCTTAAAAACATTTTTTAATGGGACATTGACATGGTGGCATGGTAGAATCACTCATACTAGTGAACAGAAAAAAGATAGAAATCACTCATACTATAATAATCTTGCTAGCAGCGCTGAAACCTGTAGTATGCATGATTCATTGAACCCACTGTCTTTCCAGAAAAAAGAAGAAGAGAATGTGTACCATTGGGCATTCTGGCAGGTCATCGTCCAATGTCGTCTTGTGAGCCTGCATATATGTAAAAAGAGCTCATTAGGCGTCTTCAGTCTAGCTAGAATCAGAGCATGTAAATTTGGAACCAGTATCTGTTTTGAAACTAACTCCAAGCTTCATTCATATATAGCAGCTAGGTATTATCTACTACTTGATTGTTACAGCTAGGTCTTACCCATATGCAACGTATGGCTCGACCCTGCGACGCATGTTAATAGTAGCCTTGTTGACCTTAAAGAAAACACCAATGAAGATCTGAAAAATTAAATGCTCAGTTTTATGAAGAAAACAAACACAACTAAAAGTTAACTGAATTCACATCAGGTTTAATTAATAATATGCATAAAGCATGCTTCTATAAATAATGAAACTGGCAGCAGCTTTTTGGATACTACTGTATTTTTTCCTTTATTTGGTCTCCATAGTTCCAAGCATGGTCCAATTATATTGGTCATCATTCCCATGCTAGTAGACAGAAAAAGTATTATAAAACCACAATAACACCCTTAAATGTGTGCCGACAGTCCAAGGAATTAACTAAAATGTAGGCATAAATAGATTCACTTCAACTCAAGCATTTATCAGAATTTAGGAATATATGGCTATTTACTCCAATCGCCTTCCAAAAGAATCTACTTAACAGTGAAAACTACCAGCAACATATCATCTGTCTATGAACATTGACAGTATAATGTATAACTAAAATTGACACTTTATTTGCAGAAGAAATATCTACAAGAAACATCACTAATATTAGATTAAGGCTCGTTGTGGGCAAAATCTTACCAACAAATAAACCGCAAATATATTCAATTTCTAAGTTGGCTGGGAACTGTGTAAGTGTTGCTTCAGGACTGACAAATTAGGATAATAGTGTGTGAACCTCAAAATACACACTACTCTATAATTTATCCTCTCTCTCTATACTCTATTCATTCCAGGGGCAGACCCAATGAAGGACATAAGTTTTTTTTTTGGCAAAAAGCATAGTTAGCAGGCAGTATCAGAACAACATGAGATGCATGTATGTATTCTAGAGTATTCTAGCTGCAGTATCAGATCAATTCAAGCCATAAGAAAAACAATTGCAACAAAGCTCACTCACCTACTTGTACATGAAAGCATCTAATCGGGTTTCTAAGCTGACCCAGTAACTGTAGAGTTGTTTTTTTGAGCCTTCTCGTCTAAGAGCTGCTTTAGCCTCATAATTTCACTGTCCCTTCCTGCATGAAACAATAATGGAAATAAGTAAACATTGTGCCACCTAAACCAACTTAGTTGGTACCAAATAAATAAAGAAGACATGGGAGGAACTGTTGTTATTAGAAACTTAAAAGTAAAGGTGATGCCAAAGGATAACTCCATGTCAGAAATCCATTTTCTGCAGCAAACATTTATTATATAAGCTTTTGCTTCACAATTATATATAATTGTTATTGTTCTTCTATTTTCCCCATCCATTTCATTTAAAGAAATTTATACATAATCATTTGTCTCTTCTCCACTTTGCAAACACATATTCACAGGTAGGCACTAGGCAGTAAGTCACAAAATGAAATATATTAGTGTAGGCATTTGAAGTTATGTGCCTGCTGAATTGCACATCCGTGGCTTCTTTAGCCAGAGCTAGCATTATCTACCACACAAGAATCGCAAATACCCAAACCTGGTCTGTAGTGGTGGTAGCTGAGGATGAGATCTGGCTTGCCCCCTGCAGCACCAGATCTTGTGCCTCGGTACCCCCCAACCTAATCCCAGGCACCATGCACTCGAACCGAGATTGAATGCAAGGTCACCAAATCTTGACACAGAAAGACAACACGAGGAAGGAAGAGTGGGGATTCACCTGGATCTCATCCCTACAAAGCAAGAGAGGTGCTTAGGGTTAGGAGCATCACAAGCGTGGTAGGAACCAGCACCGCAGGAGTGATGGGTTTCAGTACTGTAGGGACTAGGCTTACCCATCGCCATTGTCGCCCGCGTGGGATCCTGCTGCTGTCACCGGCGCCGATAACCCGCCGCAGCCACCGTCGTCGCCCACGCCGGGATCCTAGCACCGTCGCCCACGCTGGGATCCAAAAGCCGCCACCACCGCCGCCGCCACGCCGGATTCCGCCGTCGCCACGCTGGAATCCTGCCGTCCTAAGCCCTCTGCCGCCGCTTGTGGATTTGAGAAGAGAAAGGAAGCGATAGGAGAGAGGAAGACAGAGAGCGAGGAGAAAGGGAGAGGAGACAGGAGGGGAGCGGCGGCGGCGGGCTGCCAGGCCGGCGGCGGCGAGGATGGCTATTCCGGCGAGCTCGCGGCGGTGATGGAGAAGAGCCGCCCCCAAGGTCTCGAGAGCGGCGCTGAGTGGTGAGTCCGTGTGTCGGCTGTTGGGTGGATGGGTACGGTGCTGGAGATAGGGTTTTGGGTGTTACTATATGACCGGTGGGCCACGCAAATTACATTGCACGTGAGTGGGCTGGGCCGAGCGCGCCAAAATGAAACCAGGCTATAGCGACCAATCACCGGAGGAGAGAGAAGGCTTGTATTTTTTAGATCTAGATTCATAATGGATGCATGAAAGCTCTCTCCCATCGTCATTGCTCTCTCTTTTCCACGATTTTGGATATAAATCATCATTTTTTGTGATTCTCTTCTTTATTCGCGCAGGCCTCGTGGACAGGACGAAATGGATGTACCAGATCAACAGAGTGAGTGATCCGCGGTACCTCACTGAAGTAAGGAAGTTCATTGCCACTACGAAAACTCACTGTGAGAGACTGAAGCAGACGATGACCTTATGCCCGTGTTCTCATTGCAAGAACATGAAAGCCTACGAAGACGACACGGTGCAATCTCATTTGATTAGGTTTGGTTTTGTGAAGCATTACACGGTTTGGACTCTTCACGGTGAAAGAGTTGATGTCAGCGGCGGTGCATCGTCTGGAGTGAGCTCGTCGTCCACGACGACAGCGTTACCGGTGAATCAAGATCTTGTGGGAGCTCCCATCCCACCTTCAACAGCAGCTACACCAGCCGAAAATGACAATAGTGCTCGTGACTACATCACGGTGGAGGATATACTCTAGGACATGCCAGACGGTGCCGATGGTGGTGGGGATGCTCAGGAGTTTACTGTGAAGGAACCTGAGGATGTGCAGCTGGTTGAGGATTTAGTCAACCACATCGACGAAGATGACATTGTGTTTGGCAGCCCAAAGTGGTTGGAGAATTTCATAGAGATGAAGCAAGTGGCAGTTGATCCTCTCTATAAGGACGACAGCAGTTGTCCGAAGGAGTGCACGACGCTCTGTTTTAACCTCTAGCCGTTGATGTTGAAGGCCCAGCACGGTTGGTGAGACACTAGCTTCAACGAGCTGTTGAGTATCCTTGGTACCATGTACCCAACACCTAACAATGTGCCTGCCAATACCTATCGAGCGAAGAAGCTAATCCGGCTAGTGGCGATGAAACTTAGAAAGTTCGATGCCCGCCCTAACCATCGCATCTTGTATCGGGGCAAGGAGTATGAGAATTTGATGAGCTGTTTGCACTGCGGCTTTAGTCGGTACAAGAGGAATGCTGGTTGTCGCATGGATGTAATAAATCATTTAAATTTTTTTTTCAAAAATTGTGACACATGTGGAGATGTCCAGGTTTTAGCCACCCGACGTCGCCACTTGCTCGAAACTTTCTCAAATTTTTACCACAGCCTCCGCATGCGATGACAAGACACGTCGTCAAGTTTCGTCATTTTCGGACTCCGTTTCGATTTTATAAAATTTAAAAACACTTTTCATGCGCGTGGCTCGGCGTGTTCCGACACCAACATGGTCGAAATTTCACGCGAGGCCCCGCACACGGCCTCAGCATGCTCCAAACATCATGAATATCATTTTCTGAATGGCCGGATTCCATTATTTCATATACCTGCAGCTCAAATCTGGAGCTGCCGGGAAAAAAATCAAAGAAACAGAAAAAATCTACGGAATATAGCAAAATAAATCAAAATGACCCCAAACTTGAAATATATCATGTACTTACTGTAGTAAGGCAACACAAAAAAAAACTGGGATCGAAAATACAGTGCACGCAGCAATCGTGCGATTTAACTGAGAGCATTTTCACTACCATATTGACAACACGGGCGCAGTAGAACAAATATAGGACCCTTGAAACAAATAGTATTGACAACAGCAGGCATATCTCACGGACTCAAATATTGACAACAGCGCGCACAAATCTCACCTATATGCATTAGGGGACAACTCAGAGTGCGGACCTCTTGATGACGGCGGGGAACCCATGATGAGGTTGCTGCAGCGTGGCCACATCGTCGGCCGGTGGGCGCCGCCGTAGCTTGCCCATCTCGTCGACCAACCTGTCCATAGCCGGGCGAGGCAGAAATACCGGCACGACGGCGCCACCCTCGCCATTAGCGTTCTTGAAGGGTAAGACGAAACTTGACGCCCAGGGCAAGGCCGGGGCAACGCTAGGTTGTGCCGGCCCCACGTACAGTGGCTTGCCCCAGCCGAAGTCGAAGTCATGAAACCTGGCCTTGGTCTCGTCCGTCAGTGAGTACACGGCGCCGGCGATGCGCCGCCTCTGGCCCCTGCGGCGAACGATTAGGTTGGCCGCCGACCGCATGTACTCCATGTCCACCCTGTCCTTGGCCTCCTTCACCAGTCCTACGGCGTAGCTGACGGGGTTCTTACAGAGCTCCCCGGCCGTCGATACGGCGATGGGGAGCGCGAACGCGTTGCCGTAGTAGCCGGTGGGGATGGTCCTGCCGCAGCGGCCACGGGCGTCGACGGCGATGATCAGCAGCATCACCTCGTTGGAGTCCGGTACCAGCGCCATGGTTCGGCACTTCCACAGCCAGCCCGTGATGACGTCGAACCTCGACGCCCGGTGCTGAAGGTCCGGCGAGAGCTGCGCTCGGATGGCCGCGATCTCCCCGGACCCGAAGAAGAAGGAGCGAAGCGCCATGTCGTCTAGAGACATTAATGGAAGCATGATACTGCAGTCATCAGTAGTCACCTCGTCGGCTCGTCATAGTAGACGTCCAACTCGTCGGGCGGCTGCGGGGAGCTGCGCTGGCCTGCTAGTCGGTCATCCAAAAAGCCGATAAGTGCTGGGAGGAGCTGCGTCGGTTGCCGAGCTGCCGATAGGTTCTCTCCATCTGCGCCGTCCGCTGCAGATCCAACGGCTGGGCTGCCTCATGACTCATGACTCGGCTCTCCCTTCCCCTACCGATAGCACCGCGGGGACACGAATGCCTCCTCGAGCGGGAGCCATGGCGGCGGCGGCGAGGGCGAGGGCGGCGCTGCTGCCCTCCTCCTCCTCCTCCTCCCCGTCGCCGCTGCTCCGCCTCCCTCGCCACTTCCTCTCGCTCACCGCGACTCCCTACCCTCTCTACTACGACCTCATCGTGCACCGCCCCGCGGACCCCAATCCTCCGCCTCCGACGCCGCTGGGGCCGACCGTGTTAGCAACCCAACTGGATTGCTCACAACAACTCAGATACAAGTAGCAGAAACCAGATACAGAGAGGAAGAGAGAGAGTTGGGTTGCTAACAGTGGTATCAGAGCCGTCGATTCTCGGTCTATCCCATGAGTTCCTCTCTCGAGCTTTTCTTCGTCGAGTTCAAGAGGAAGCTCGACGAGCTTGAGGCCCGGTGGGAGCAGCGCTTCTCTCCGCCTGGCCCCGAGCAGCTCGGCGCGATGCAGCATGTCGTGGCCGACAACTGGGGCGGATTGTTCGAGGATCATGCCCGCGTCGTGGAGGAACGCGTCTACGAGCCGGCCGCCTCCCCTCCGCCGATGGAGGAGCAGGTTACCGTGGTGGTTCCAGACAACTGGGGAGGGTTGTTCGAGCAGCCGGTCCACACCTCGGATGAGCGCGGCCATGACCTCACCGCCGACGTCGTCTTCACGGAGCTCGCGTCCTCCGTCCAGATCCGCATCCCGGAACTCGAGGCGGAGCCGGTGCGACTTCTGGACTTCCGCCCCGTCCCTGTCGAGTACGCGCTCTCCGCCAAGCCCGTCGAGCCCGAGTACATCTCCGCCTCCGTTAAGGAGCTGGAGGTGGTGGTGGTGGACGAGAAGGTCCTTCCATCCACGGGCAGCGTGGTGCTCAAGGCCGTCGTCGCGCAGCCCCACGCCGACCCGCTCTTCTCCGAGCGTTCCCGCGTCTCCGCGCTCGACCGCGACTCGCTCGCCCAGGGCGCCCTCTCCGCTGTGCGTCCGCTTCGCCTTCACCAGCCGCGACCTGCCCACACCGCGGAGGAGCGCGACCTCTCCACCGACGTCGTCTTCGCCGGGTTCGCGTCCACCGACCAGATCCACATCGACAGCGGCCTCACCTCCAACTCCGTCACATCCGCTTGCTCCACGCCCGTGCCACTCGTCTCTGCCGTCGCTGCTGCTTCCATCAGGGAGAGGAAGCCCGAGGAGTTTCTCCCAGCGGAGCACCAGCACCGGATTCAGGAGCTCGAGGAGAAGCTGCAGGTCGCCAACATCGCGGCCCGCGAGGAGGCGTTCTCCGAGCGCGTGGCCGGGATGCGGGCGCTCGCCAGGCCGCCCCGCCTCCCCGTCTCCCTCTTCGCGCCAGAGCTCGCGCCCGACGCAATCTCCGACTTCGAGCTCTCCAGTACAGCCAGTGGCCGTGTCTCCTTCCGCCCCATCCTCCACCACGGTGACACGCCCAAGTTTCGGCTCGGGCTCTCCATCTCCAAGGCCCCCGCGCACGCTAAGGCGCAGCGCCACCTTTTCAACCCGAACCAGAACATGGTGCGCAAACTGGAGTCAGACCTCCGGGCCTGGGACGCCGAGGCGGAGCGCGTTAGGAGCTTCACCCCGGCCGTCATCATCACCTTCGACCTCGACCCACGCGGCGCCGACCACGAGCGCGCCTACACCATCTACACCTCCGACTCCTTCCACATCAGCCCCGTCAAGTGTGCACTCCGCGCCATCCCCCTCGGTGGCTACGACGTCTCCCTCGACGACGACTCGGAGTCCGGCTTCACCCACCTCGACGCGCCACTCGACCGAGCCTTCGGTCGGGATGGCCAGGCAATTGCAGCAGACGCTGCGCTCCGCGCAGATGCCGTAGGTGCCGCTGGTGGTGGGCTGCTGCCATGGGTTGCGGCTGCGGGCTCAGCACTGACCTTCGCTGAGGCAACTATCAACGACGCCACTTCACCGCCGACCACCTGTTCGACGGATTGCCTAGCAGCCGGCCACTGCTTCCTCTACGGCACCTGCTACATCCCGTTCCGCTCCACTCTTGGTCTTGCTATCGTGGTAATCCAGGACGTTGCAGAGCATAACCAGCCAAGGTATTTCACTGCTAATCTCGCCCATGCATACTCAGTTGATGGTGCTGCTGTTCAGCTCTGTTCTGCAACCATTGCAACTCATGCTGTTCAGAGGGTGTCTGAGGGAATTTTTGCTCAGAATCTAGTGCAGTTAAGACAACCATGGCCTCCACCTATGGAGTTTGCGTGCTTGGGTAATGGAGTCGAACCGAGCTTGTTGTTTGGATTCCAAGGTGTCATGGTGCCCAAGCCTCCATGGCCACCACCACAAAGCAATGGGCTATCACCTTGGTTATATGCTCGTTGGGCAGTTAAATGTGAGATCTATGGGGTGATTAAAAGATTGCAACAGGTTACATCATCCGGTTTGTCCTGTGCATCTAATTTTGTTGTGGAGTTTCAGCTACCTATTCCAAAAACCATCTTGCAATCAGTTGTGTTTTGTGAGGAACTCTTGAAGGATAACAGTGCTAGCTTCCAGTATCACAACTGCAGAAAATCTGTTTTATGGATACAGTTGACAAGCCCTTGGTTACCACCTATACAAGTTAGTATAAGGGACGGCTGCACACTCTTTCACCATGCTGTTCATCTTGAATGCCTTCAAGGGATACATCTTATTTCAGCTAGTGCGGTGGATATTGGATTTATTCAGAGTACATTTTCAGGCTGCTCTTGTCAGTGGGTTCACACTGATGGTCATATTCTTGCTACAGAACTGCACATGGTAAATTTAGTCATCGGGTCAGAACTGCAAGTATGCTACACCAATGAAGTTTTGTTGTTGGTTGGAAAGGTTTCCAATGGTGTTTCTCTGTTTGGGCCTGTTTCTGACGTCCAAGAGGTCCCTGTGGTGTTTGGGACATTGGCTAAGCACATTATTTCAGAGATACTATGGCCACCTGTGCAGTTTGAGCAGGCTGATGGTGTTCAATTCAGGTGTGTGCTCTCTGACTTTGCAGTGCCCTGGAAGTACATGATAATACCAGTGAGGTTTATTGTTGTCCCTTTGGTGCTTGGCACATCGCTACTTGGTCTTGTGGTAGTGAATACACCTCAGCTTAGCTACAAGATCACTGTTCTATCTGCGCCACTGAAACCAGTTAATCCTGGAAGCTTCTTGGACAGTGCTGAAATTGGAACATCACCTGGGTCCTTTACAGTAGTGGTTTGGCTTTCTAATTGGTTGTATTCTCACTTGCTCTGGAAGCCACCGTGGCAGCTACCTGCATTGGTTGAATTCACAGATGATGCCCTTGACGTTGTGGGTGATGATGTTGCCGATGAGGACTATGAGCGTGAAGCAGAAGATACTACTGTCCTTGCTGCATCAACTGTGCAGAATGCAGCAGCTCCACCTGCACTTCCCAAAGATACTGGCAGACAACTTTCCAAGAAGGAATTGAAGCGACAAGTAACCGTCCAGTTTCCTTGGGATCCCGGTGGTTCTGAACTTCTCCATCGGCTTGGGGGCAAGCCGAATCTTAAGAAGGGGGGAATGTCAGGGACCAACCGTTGTTGGGCCTTATGGGCCATGGTCCGAGCCTACCCAAGCTTGCCCCGGTGGTGAGCCTGCCCAGATGGCTGAAGTCGGAGTACAAAGGCACAAGCGATAGGGCGAAGGGGATCATGAATCAAATTACCAGAACCTTGCTTTACCTTTACTTTACTTTACCTTATTGTACTGTTCATCTTCCTCTTAGCTTCCCTGTACCCATCCTCTTCCTCCTTGTACCCTGAACTGCTACTTGAATCAAGCTAGTTGTGAGCAATCCGAGTTGGGTTGCTAACAGACCGCCAGCCGCAGCCAGCATCCGACGAGCAGCCGCTGGACCGCGCCATGCGCCGGTACCTCCGCAAGCGCCGCAGCCGCCTCCTCCCCGACCCTGACGCCACCACCACCACCAAGCCCTCCTCCTCGTCGTCGGAATTCGTCGAGCTCCGGCCGGAGGTGGTGGACTTCCCGCGCCTGCACGCGCGCGAGGAGGCGCTCTACTTCCACGACACCTTCGCCATGCCGTGGGAGAAGGACAAGCACTACCGTATGCTCTACCGCCTCGAGAAGAAGTACTTCCCCCACCAGTCGCTCGACAATGCATTCGTCTCTGCTGACGCTGCCCCGGCCTCCGACGCCGATAGGAGCCTCGTCTTCTTCGACGACGAGAAGAAGGAAGATGAGGGAGGGGAGCGGGTGGTCAGTAAGAAGGGCGGCGACAGCGATGACAAAGGGGAGGTGCTGGAGAGGAAGGTGGAAGATTTCTTCAGGTCTCTGAAGAAGGGCCCTGGCCAAACCGACACCAAGGCCAAGAGACCGGGAGCGCAGCCGCGGCAGGTGAAGCGCGAGGTGCCAAGGGAGGAGGAGCGGCCGCAGCCGTATCTGGTTACCAGGACCACGGAGCTGCCACCGAGGTGGGACGGCCCGGCCGGGACCGTCGTGCTCATCGACAAGCCCAAAGGTGATGCCTTTCCCGGTTTCCCCTCTCCTTTGGTGCATTGCAGGTTCTGGGATTCTCACCAAAATGTGTCATCGGCAGTACTAGGTTCCCGTCTGTGTGAGATTAAGACAGCAGTAGTATTTTAGCTACTTTTATCTGATGCACCACTGGAAAATTCCTCTTGTGAAATGTGAGTGATTGGCGCAACAATTACATGGCAATCAGTCAGTGTGGCACTACTGCAGCTTTGCCTCAAGACAGGGATCTGTATTGTGTTTCCTATCAGGGCAGATAGTAATTAGTTAATTTGCTCTGTTGCCTTCCATCCTAAACTATTTGTCTGAACTCGTCTTTCTTCTAATCTCAGGATGGACTTCTTTTACTGTTTGTGGCAAGTTGCGGCGCTTGGTCAAAGTACAAAAGGTGATATCAGGGTTTTTTTCACTGTATCTGAATGTAGCATTTGCCCTTAGCATTAAGTATATGTTTTGCAATATTTGTGTGGTCTCAGGTTGGACATGCTGGAACTCTGGACCCCATGGCAACTGGATTGTTGATTGTTTGTGTAGGAAAAGCAACCAAAATAGTTGATAGGTAACATCATCTAATCTTTTGGGGAAAGCTTATTCTTGTGGATGCTGGGACAGTTGTCCTCTGGCTTACGCTTATCTTTAAATTTGCTCTGGTATAGACTGTATAGTAGGCTTTGGCGGAAAAATAAAATATGGACTCTAAAATAATTGTTTTGCATACTATCGCTACTTATCATCCCTCCATCTCTAGCACTTCCTGTATTTTTTTTTTCTGAATGATCTCATGCTTCTGAAGCTACCAAGGAATGGTTAAAGGCTATAGCGGTGTTTTCCGACTTGGAGAAGCCACATCAACCTGGGATGCAGATTCACCAGTATGTATCCTAGCATCTCTACAATGGTCTGCTGGACATTCTTTTATTCAGGGGTTGCAAATGAATTTACATTATTGAAGGGATTTGGGGAAGCATCACCAAATAACAACCTATTAGGTTCACAGTTAGTTATGCTTCTTTACAATGCTGCTGGAAATCTTAGTGAAAGATTCTATCCTGAAAAGAGGTTCGTCACTTATCAGCATATATTGTTTACATATCATTTAGTTGGTGACTGTTAACTGTATTTTCACAGTTAATTATGCTTCTGTACAATGTTGCTGAGAAATCATATTGAAAGATTCTATCCTAAAAAGAGGTTGATCACCTTATTAGCATATATAGTCTATATATAGTTTAGTAGGTGACTGTAAATTCTGCAAGCATTTGTTGATCCTATCTTTACAAATGTCAGAAATTACAAACTCTGTTTTCAGATCTCAATAGTTGATTGTGTGCAATCTTAACCTTTTCTTGATATAATTAATTAAACCACTTGTGTTTTCCCAAATCTGATCCTGTATAGTTATTTTTTTGATATTAGCTTTCATTTTAATTATCTATATTCTTACAATTCTGCTTAGATGATAGTAATGCTTTCCATCCTTCTATGATCAGATTATTCAGAGGGAACCATGGGAACACATCAAAGATGAAGATATTAGAAAGGCAGCAGCATCATTCAAGGGTGAGATATGGCAAGTTCCTCCAATGTTTTCTGCCATTAAGGTACACTATTCGTGTACCTAAAGCTATTTTTCTATATATTTTCTTTAAAAGAATGTTGCTAGAGTTGTTCGTGGGAGATGCATGTATGACAATCTGCTCGGCAGTTTTACACTTTTGGATAGTAAGCAACTAAACCACTAGAAGTATATTGTTCACCTATGAAGAGCAAAAAGGGAACTAGAAAGATAATGTGCATATAGGTTACTTTTGTCATACTATCTCCGGACTTGTCTGTGTACTGCTTCTGTAAATAATGACATAAGGATATAGTTGGGTTTGGTCATTATACAGCTTGATATTACTGATCTTCCATGTGCTGTCACACTGCCTATTACTCAAAGTTAATTAACCATGAAACCACAAGTTCACAAGTTGTGTTATTTCCTAAACATGTATGACAAATTCACAAGCTCACAATTGTAATCAACGATGAAATCAGGTTGGTGGTGAAAAGATGTATGACAAAGCAAGAAGGGGTGAAACAGTAGAGCTTTCACCAAGACGTATATCAATATACCAATTTGATATTGAGCGCAGTTTGGAAGACAGGTGTTCTTACACTCCTCTTTTCCTACCTTTGAATTCATAGCAGATAATAAATATCTGGTCAGTGTTCATATGATTACTTGTACTCCTCTTGATGATTGATTTTTTTGGGTTGCATACTACAGACAGAATTTGATATTTCGAGTTACTTGCTCAAAAGGAACATATATTCGGTCCCTATGTGCGGACTTGGGTAAAGCACTTGGAAGGTTTGCACAATTATTCTTCTGTTAGTCTTATTTTCTGTTTTCTTTCTGTGTGTGCAGTCTGCATAAATGATAAATAGACATCAACATGTATAATGTGCTCTAAGTGATATAGTGTCAGGATTACATTTAGATTTCCTTTTCAGGTTTCTATAAATGTTTCAGTTGTTAGGATTGTGCAATATCCTTTCACTTACTATCATCCTTTTATGGGCAAGTTACTTTATGTGTCCAGTGGAGTTCTAATTTCATTGAACACCATAAGCCTAAAAGTCTGCGTAGAGCCTATCTCTATGTGCTTTGGACCTATGCTTATGCACCATGCTTATACTTGCCCTGTCAAAGATTTAACCGAGTGTACCATCTTGGCCAATTCGCTTACATACTAATAGTACTCACTTGGAACTTACCCTTACTAACAGGCCCAAGTTTGATATTCATATTTCACAAGTATTATTTTCATGTCTTTGGGCTGGAAGTTTTTTTGTTTAAAAAAAATAACTTAGCTGTTTTACTGAAGTTGGCTAGTTTCATGTATTTGTTGCACTGAACCCAAATGCTTGTTCCTCCACTTTTTTCTGGATGTAGTTTAAGATATTACTCTTGTCGTTTAATTGTAGAATAACCCCATGCTCCTTTTCCCCCCATTTTCATTCAGTTACTGTTCTTATCCATCGACATCTCTTTTATGCTAATATATTTCGGTGACCAAATTCAGTCTATACATTTTCCTGCAGCTGTGCTCATTTAACTGCCTTGCGGAGAGACTCAATAGGTATTTTTCTGTTATGTGCCTCTCGGCTACTGTCTACTTGGTCCAGCTGTAGTTGTAGTCAAGTGAAAACTTGTTGCTTGTGAAGGCTTCTAAGGCTTACTTTGCAGGTGAATACTCGGTCAATGATGCTTGGAACTTCGATGAGCTTGAGCAACAAATCACCAAGGGATATTTATGATCATTGGTTAAACCTGCCTTGCGGACTCTGGAGGGTGCGAGCTAGGTTTACATGCGCCTTGCAACCAGTGGCCATGTCAGATGTCACCAATTATATACGAGTAGAAATTAAGTCAACAGTGAAGTGGTACCTTTAGTAGACATCCAGAAAAGGGCATCCATGCATATCAGATGTCCCAAGGTTGTCAGCACGTGTTGGGCGGAAGTGAAGAGATGCAAATCCAATTCAGTTCATCCTCGATTTGTAGAGGAACTCGAAGCTTGTCTTCTTGTGATGAGCTCGACAATGATGACTTGCCCTTGGGCTCCATCAATTTAGTCGTTTGGGCTGTAGTGTTAAGATTTTTTTTGGCGTTTTCCCTTTAATAAACTGTGCAACTATATAAGGTTTTCAGGTCTGTTTTCCTTATAAA